>CAHIKZ030002179.1:2557500-2752500 GCA_903632075.3 Acanthosepion pharaonis | reverse complement strand
CTGTGTTCATAAATGCACAGGGCATGGTTTAGGAAAATACCTCTCATTTCCTCCTTGTCATATTTCTGCCGACATTTGAAATGTTCCAATATTGTGGTCATCACCAGGCATGTAAGATTCTGTATATCACTACAGTTCCTCTGTTAGATTGATGAATTCAAAGCTTAGAAGGTGGTTCCTAATAAATGAGAAAGGTTAAGTCTATTGATGTGATCATATGCTGCTGTGAGGTCAACAAAGCATGTATTAACTTACATAATAGAATCTAACATTATATATGCATTTACCACTGAGTTGATTATTCTAACAAAATCAAAATGTTACACATTAAGTTCTGCATCATGTTGACAAAATGACTTTTCTCTTACTATGCAGACTAAATATTGCAACTCATAACATAATTGCTGTTAACTTTAAAAAGCAATAATTGCAATAAACTTACTTTAATTACTAAAATTACTTTAAAAAGTATATATTGTATCAAAGATCTTCATAGAGAGTTTGAATTTTTATTTCAGCTTAAAATAGAACAGCGCAAAATTAACTGTATTTCTTTTTTGGGGTTTCATTTACAGATATTTTGATGTGTTATGAAGTACATTGGTATAAAACCGTTATGCAGAAAATTGCAAGGAAGAACTCACCTTTCAATGTCTGCATAAGCAGTTTCTCCCTATAATCAAAAGGCATTGTAAAATTGCTGCAAATATTGTCCTAATAGTCAGATATGATAATGAACAGTATGATGCTCTTTGTATATACCTTTGTTTCACTGTCTATAACTTATATGAGAGAAAATCAGTCATATATGGAATTTTAGCAAGTGAATCTTACCCTCATTTGAACATCAAACCTAGGGGCAAGTAACCAACATATACATTACAGCAGTATTTTGCTGCTTAAACAGCATGGTAAAATTAACTTATCTCTATTAATGAGGAAGAATACTTTGGCTTTAGTGTGTCTGCTAATCCTCTGAACTTAGACAGAAGGGCTTCTCTGTATGTAAATAATACTGTCAGATTTAACAGATGCTAGAGTGCTGAAATGCTGTGTAATAGCAGGCCTTCTATATGGCAGTGAATAGTGGACCATTTCTGCATAGATGAAGAAAAAAACAAGGCAACATAGATGTGGTTCTGTAGAAGGATGCAGAAAATACAAGCAATTGAAGAAGTTATAAGGTAAATGAAGACAAAAAGAATGCTTATACTTAGACACTTGAAAATTTTGAGAATACATAATGAGGAAAGACAGCTTGGAGAATTTGACACACACAGGACATAATGAAAGCAAAGAAACAAAGGAAAATAGTGAGTAACCTGCATAATGAGCCTGTATAAATAGATGGCAGATCAGGAAGTGGGATGAACAGTAAAAATAAGACTCACTAAGACCTACAAAGGATAGGAAGTTGTAGAGCACCATGATCACTAATGACCTAAAGGAACATAGCACATAGAAGAAGATGATAATGAAAGTTAAATTTTGAATCAGTCAGTTTTGGATTGTAACATTATTTTTCTATGTCTGTAATCATTCTTCAGGTTATTATATGTTTATAAAGCTTTAAAAAATATTCTTTGTTGATATTTACCTTTTAATACTGTCAGAAGCATATCAAGTAGAGACCTAGAATTTTATTTCCTTTTTTATATATATTATCATTTAAACAGATTAGGAAATTGATCATGTGGAGAAAAACATTTCCCAAGTATTTGGGATAAAAACATACTCACCATTTTTACTTAATATGTAATGTAAGTCTTTCTTGCTCAGAGGCCTTTGTCCCCATTCATTTTTTTTTTAAATTTTACTAAGTCTTAATGACAGCATCTTGAGTTGGATTAACTTCCACCTAGAGTGCTAGGCAAAAAATTGAGCCAACTCAACTAAAATTCAATTTGTTTAACTTTTGCTTTGAAGCTGTAAGTTTTCAACAGTGCACTTTCAAGAGAAGTATTCTTGAAGCAATAGACATCTGGTTCTGTAGAGGTTAGCTGAGAATATCATGGAAAAGAACATTTGAGCAATGAGAAAGTTTATCAAGACTGGAAAGTGAAGACTGGGTGGCAACAATACTCCATTTTCTGCCTGATCTGGGTCTTATAAAGGGATAGGATAGCATGAGAAACCAAGAAAAAGTTTGGATTTAATAGGAAAATGTCTGAAAGAAGTTTACTTACTTTTTATACTAATCAGGAGAATCATGCATAGTTTCAGTACACCCTGATGGCTGGAAGCTAAAAGAACCCATACTAGCCTAGTGATTACCAAGTATTTGTAGTGATCTGAAACTGGAAAAGTCATTAAAGCAAAGACGACAACAGTGCTTACTTCAAGAAAGTCTGTACTAGAAAATTAGTGAACTTGTAGAGATTTTTGTTGCCATTGGCTGATTAAGTTTGTCATAAAATATTTAAAGTTTAATACAGGATTAGAAAATGGTGCAAAAAAATCCCTCATAAATACAAATTCACCTTAACTGACCAGACTATTGTGTTGTGATTAGGTTCTGTTGGTCATGGGATTTTTTTTAGGCATTGAATATCAACCACCTCTACTGAATTGGTTCCAGAAAAATTTCAGGTTTTGAATTCAGAAGTGTTTTATTAAACTGGCTACCAATCAATCTTAGAGAGTCCGCCCTACTATTTAACTAATATTTTGGGGCAAGAAAAGTATTTGTGCAAAAGTGAAGGCTATAATCTGAACTTGGTAGACTGATCCTACTTTCAGCACTGATAATTGTAATCACAGAAAGAGAGAATATTTCCAGTTTGCATTTCCTCATTATGGGCATTAGTATGTCCTTGTTAGACATATTGGGATGGCTAAGGACACATCCAAAAGGTAAGCAAAGTACTACCTGACAGGACGATTTCTTTAGCAACAAAGAAAAAAATACTGAGCTGTTACATGACATCTGTTCTTCTTTATGGCAGCAAATGTTAGACAATTTCCTCAAAGATGAAGAAGAGACTCGATGGAGATGTGGTTCTACAGAAGGATGCTAAGGATATCATGAATTGAGTGTGTGAGCAATGATGAGGTCTTAGGATGAAAACAAGGAGGAGACTTATACTTAATATTTAGGAAGAGACAACTGAAATTTCTGGGACAGATAATGAAGAAGAAGGGCCTGGAGAATCTGATACTCATGGATTGAATAGAGGAAAAGGGGAAGCAGTGGGTGACATACCTGACGAGCTTGAGCATGTAAATCACAGAACATGGTCTGAGGGGAAGAAGCAGAGGGAAGGAACTTGCTGAGAGCTGCAAGAGATAGAGGGAGGTTTAGAGCTATGATCACCCATATCCTGAAAGGACATGGCACATAAAAAAAAAGAAATACAATACAATGGGCTGAAAAAAAAAGGAATGGCAAACAGGGTTTGTTCTTGAAGTGATATTTTTATACTGGTACATACATATTTGTCACTGGTTTGTTCCACACAGAGAAATAACATGTGTATACAACAAGCAGTGTAAAAGGGGTGAAAAATGAGAGGGTCTTACTTGTAATACAGTCAACAACAAAATTGTTCATACACCCATCAATTTTGAATATTTTTATCCATTTCTCAGAATCTAATGCCCGTATGATGTCAGGGATTTTATATGTTAATAAGCACAAAAAAAATGGAATATAAACTCAATTTTCAGGGCAATAGATTAAATACAACAAATTTAACAAGCAAATTATTCAAAATAGGAAAAGTAAAAATTATTTGTACAATATGAAAAATAGTAAAAATTGAAGAATTTTCACAATATTAATAGTCAATAGAATGTCAAAAGAATGTTTTGGCAAAATTAAACCGAGCAACAATGTTGCTCTCTCATCTTTATAACTTGCTGAAATAGTTTTCTAAAGTTTTTGGTAAGATTTGAACAAGTCTTTTCTGGGATTTTCTTCCATTCTTAAGTGGTTACACATTCCAAATCATGAATGTTTTTTGGTGACCAACGATTTATTTGAACTTTCAATTCTTACCATGAATTTTTAATAGGATTCAAGTCAGGACTCATTGAAGGCCATACCAGAACTGTAATCTTCTTTTTCTGAAGACATGCAGTCACTGATTTAAATGCATGTTTGGAATTATTATGTTGCTGAAAAGTAAATCACCTACCTAGATGAAGATTTTGAACTGATTGTTGTAGATTTTCATCCAGAATTTTGATATTGACTGCAGATTTCATTATTTCTCTTATTGCAATTAATTGTCCAGTTCCCTTTGAGCGAAAACATCATTGAACTGCCTCCATGTTTTAATGTTGCCACTGTTCTTTGGAAAATAAACCTTGCTTTTCTTGTGCCAAATCTTCTGTACATCATTATGTCCAAAGAGCTCAATTTTTGTTTTATCACTCCATAGTACTTGTTCCTATAAGCAAATTTTCTGTGTCCAAGAATGTTTTGGCAAAATTAAACCGAGCAAAAATGTAACATGGTTTGTGAAAAGGGGTTTGTTATGGTTGGTTTCCATACAACCCATTTCTATTTAAACAACGTTGTATTGTGTGAGTACTTAGGCTGATACCCATCATATCCAAACTTTTGGTAATGTCTTTCAAAACAACTCTATGGTTTATATTAACCTAATGACGCAGTTTGCATGCAGTTCTCTGTGACAATATGGATTTTCTTCCACACTCAGGCAAATTCTCTGTCATGCCACACTGCTTGAACTTCTTTATAACATGCTGTGTCATAGAACTTGGGGTAGCTAACCAGTTTGAAATAGTGCTGTAATTATTTCCCAACTTGTGGAAGTTAATAATTCTTTGTCTCTAGTCAGTGCTAAACTCCTTTGTCTTCCCCATCATGTTGTTAACATAAGAATAACAATGGTGACACTCTATACACCACGTGATTTCTTTGCTGAAATTATCACAAATATTCTACTGAATAAATAGTCTAGAAGGCTTCACTGATAAAATAATTATGTAAATTATTTATACTTACATGAAACAATCAATTTAAAATGATATTTTCTACTGTTCGAATAATTTTGTCTTTTCCTATTTTGCATAATTTGCATGTCACATTGTTGCCCAGTTTAATTTTGCCAAAACATTCTTGAACAAAGAAAATTGCTTTTGGAAATAAGTACTATGGAGTGATGAAACAAAAACTGAGCTTCTTGGATATAATGATGTACAGAAGATTTGGTGCAAGAAAGGTGAGGCTTTCTTCCTAAAGAAGATAGTGGCAATATTAAAACATGGAGGCAGCTCAATGATGTTATTTTAGCTCAAGGGAGACTGGACAATTAATTGCACTAAGAGGAATAATGAAATCTGCAGTCAATATCAAAATTCTGGATGAAAATCGACAAGTATCAGTGTAAAATCTTCATCTAGGTCAGTGATTTACTTTCCAGAAAAATAATGTTTCCAAACATATGTCTAAATCAGTGACTGTGTAGCTTCAGAAAAAGAAGATTACATTTCTGCCATGATTTTCATTAAGTCCTGACTTGAATCTTATTAAAAATCTATGGCAAGAATTGAAAGTTTGAATAAATTGTCAGTCACCAAAAAAAATTCAAGAATTAGAACATGTAACCATTGAAGAATGGAAGAAAATACCAGAAAAGACACATGCTGTTGACTATTAATATTGTGAAAATTGTTCATTTTTTCCTATTTTTCATACTGTATGAATAATTTTGTCTTTCTTTATTTTGTATAATTTGCCTGTCAAATTTGTTGTATTTAATCTATTGTTCTGAGAATTGAGTTTTATATTCCATTTTTTTGTGCTTATTAACATACAACAAACCTAGCATCATATGGGCATTAGATTATGAGAAGTGGATAAAAATATTCAAAATTGATGGGTGTATTAATAATTTAGTCATTGACTGTATTTTCTGATAAAGAAAAGGGCAGGCTGGTGGTTTCCTCTACATGCCTCATGAAACCATGTGGTTTCCTTTGCTCTCTTGAGCAGTTATGTTTTTCTTCTCTGCTGTCAACAGAGCAACTGGGATTCATTATTCCACAAGGTGACATCATTTACCCTTTGCATCTCTACAATTGCTACAATATGCACACATTGCATAACAGCAATGATTTATGATAGCATGTCCCCAGCTATTGTTTTATAAGTTTACATACCTCTGCTTATAAAGTAGAATATGATCACCAATCAATATAAGAGGATACTTTTCTATTACTACTTTTTTTGATGTGCTATTTATTCTTATATATATAAATTGTAGATTTCAACGCAAAAAGTAATGAGAAAAAATGCCCAATCATACAGATTAGTGAGTCAACAGAGATAAACTGAGATTGGTCAGCTTGTAAAACAATAACAAAGGACATGGTAGGATGAATCATTGATCTAATCTCCACAAAATATTCCTGCTATCAATAAAAATCTTTTTCTTTTTTTTTAAAGAAACTTTGAAACATTGCATTCTTGTTTAATTCTGTAAAGGGAAATATTATATTAAAAAAGAAATCATTTATTTCAGTAGAAGAAAAAACTTTAAAAAATAATATAGAATAAGTGTCAAACACTGTTGAAATTTCTTTAAGAAAAGCAAACAAGAAGCAAACATAACAGAATAGGAAGTGTAAACTATAAAAGAAACATCTCTTCCTCGATTAATTGTGTGCACTGAATGGTTTGTTTTATCATTGGGACTTTGGGAATACTTTCAAGCTTTAGTTGAATAATTGATAAGCTACAATAGTGAAATCTGATCTGACCTCATTTGTTTTGTCCCCCTTGATTGTATGTAAATAGTATTACTGGGATCAAATGGCCTCCAAAGGATGCATCTCATCTTTATTTTTGATTTTGTTTTTTAAATGCAAATTTGGAATTCCTTTGAGTCAGATATATTACTAAATTTAGTTGTTGATATTAATACCTATTAGAGATTATATACCAAAATTGGTACTCCAAAGATTCGTCTGGCATTAATTCCTTTCATAGAGCAAAAACTAAAATAGGATTCACTGAAAAAAATGGTTGTTGTTTTTTTTTTCTTCAAACAAATACAGTATTATAATTGCTTCCATAATAAAATCACTTGGATTAAAACTTTTTAAACATGGCTGTTAGTATTGTATATTTTCAGTTGATATTTTGCATACACAGACACACACACATATATAAGTGCATACCATAAATTACAATGTACAACTTGAGTTTTCTAGCCTAAAAAGATCTTTCCAAATCTAGGTGTTGGATTATATGCCAGGTATAAAATGCAAACCATTACCACCAAGTTGTAAACAAAAATCAGACAGCACACTCTGCACAATTACCTAGGGTCAACTTGTACCCCGCAATTTACAGTACAATACAATTTGTTCAACTTATAACTTAAGTATATTCCTTGACATATTTTAATAAATCTGAGAATTACTGTCAGAATTAATTTTTCAAATGGGTTCTTTATAACCTTGAGTAATATTTCAAGAAGGAGTTTCACTACATTGACATTTTAAATTATAATCCCTTATTTTCCTCAATATATATCATAGAATAAGCTGAGAATTTCAAAATTTCATTTATTAGCCAATCCCTATTGCAGACACCCTCTCAGGCACATTTGTGTTTTTTCAATACCTATAGAGCCCACCTATGGCTTATACTGAAACTATGTTGCCCAGACCATGGTTAGTTATTGCAAAACCTGGCATGATTAAATGTTTGAACAATACCAGAGTATGCTCAAATCTGATGAATTGTGACTTTGTCTGAGCACAATCATGGACAACTTCCAAACAATTCTTTCTACCTTATTTCACTGTAGAGGCTTGGGTTAATCCTTAGTATGGTTTTCAGGCACTTTCTGATGATGCTGTATGCCGGGATTGCATCCAGTGTTTCATAACATCAAGGAGTCACTAGCATATTGAACATGGTGAGATTTGAAGCCAGGTCTCATGGTCAGAAAGAGATTGTTCTATCCATCTTGTGTGATATGTGTGAACTTATATTATTCAATGTACGTCAAGGTGAACAGAATTTCTGTCAATGAATTGCTCAATAGAGTAATAATTATTGTATCAAAAATATTGAAAGTTTTTGATATTTATTGAAGATCCACTCAGAGGTTTATAATTCTTTGTTCTTCATGATGCAGATAAGAATTATTGTATTAATTATTACAGAATACAAGGTCTTTGAAAAAGTATTGAGACTGTTGTTGTGGTAAGGGGGCTAAAGTATGCAAAATGAATGTTTGAATTACTTATTTAAAGCTCATCTTGTGTTAATAATGGTTGGTGGCTCACATCTGCTAGTGCTGCCAGACAGTTTCTATTGCAATGTTTGTACTGCAACTATACTGAGTAGACCATAGTTAGGACTTCTATGAAATTAACTTCAGTTTCATAACCAAAACATCAACAGTTTTATTTCTTATTTACCATAAACATTAATTTTACTGGGTACACATGTCTTAGTCCCTGTTCCTGAATCCAATAAGAACTGGCCTATATTGAGAAATTCTACTAAAGAAAAATTGTGCACCCAGCAAGACAGAATCATTACTCTGTTCATGACTGCAATTATAATGAATTTTGGAGACAGAATTAGGAACACTTAGTTGATAAAGAGCAATGTACGCTATTTACATTGTTCGGACTATCATCCTCATCTTTGGTGACATATTTATCACAATGCTCCGACCTTCTTCAGGTGGTTGGAATGTCGAACTGAACCATTTACTTCACTCACTGGGGTAGACTGTTCTAGTTCCACATGCCATGTCTAATGGATGTCCTCAAGGACACATGACACAGTGGATATAGACTTTAGTTAGATCCAGTAACAGGACCCAATGATTGTGAGCTCAATACCTGGTTAAGGCAGTGGAGAACTTGGAGAGGAGAATTAACAGGAGATAACTGACATCCATTAGACATGGCACGTGGAATTAGTCTAACCCAGCAAGCAAAACAAAGGCTTCAGTTCAACATTCCAACTACCTGAGGAAGGCCAGAGCATACAATGGCCAAAACTTTGTGATAAATATAGCAACAAAGATGAGGATGATAGTCTGAGCAATGAAAATAGTGTACATAATACCTCATCTCAGAAATATAGACAGAAAGAGGAATGTGTTTATTGTATGTTTGGTGTAACAGTCATCATCACAGAAAGTGAAATTGGTAAGGCAAGTTAAAATTAGAGCTTTGACTATTCCATTCACTTTTACACAAACACCCTTGTGAAAGACAACATGAATCCATCTTTTCTACCCCAGCTATAGATTAAATAGTAGAGTAGACTAGGTTCTCTAGCCTTGCAGAGAAAAACATTATTGCACAAATGCTTTTGGGAAAGGTATTAATCCATCTTTTCTATCCAAACTATGGATTGAATAGTAAAGTAGACTACGCTGACAGCCAGTCCAGAAAAAAAAAGATTCTTATAAATTAAGAACTGTGAAGAAAGCAATCACTTCAGTATCTTTAGGAAGAAGTCATTGCAATTCACAAATAATAAAGAAAAAGGAAGCTGTGGAAAGCCATGACCACATATATCCTAAATATGGTCTTATAAAAAAATGAAGCTATCTTGCTAGGCTTTACTATATAATCTGATATAATATTACAAAATGTTTCTTAGCTCTTGATATATTATTGTCTAAAGGAAAGAATATAAAAAAAAAAGTAAAATTATAATTTTAAATTTCCTCCTGACCTCTAAGGCCACAACTTATTTAGTGTTTTAACAAGGAAGAAAAAAATAAAAAAAAGTAACCTTAAGTCTCCAGTTCCATAAAATGTTTGTCCGTATCAAACACCATTTGGTTTTTGCATGTAAATATTCTGTTTCAGTACTGTTGAACTAGTGCTAAATCAGAATCATAGTGTTTTAATATATAATATGATATTACAAAACAGTAGATGGTTCTTAATCTTACTTATTATAAAACACAGATTGTGTGTGTCTGTACGTTTATATATTGGATCGGATTTCCTACATTTTTCAACCAATTTCAACAAAACTTAACAGGACTATGTAAAATTACCTTGTGGTGGTTCTGACAGCACCAAAAATTGGAAAAACACAATTGTTTTTGCATGAAATCAATTTGAAAATACGATAAAACACGATTCTGTCACCAAAATGAAAGGGGGACAACTCATATCGAGTTATACTTATAAAATGCAGGTTGTTTCTGTGTGTGTGTGTATGTGTTCGTTTATATATGGGATCTGATTTCCTACATTTTTCAACCAATTTCAACAAAACTTCACTTTTTTTTGGCAAGTAGTGTTTCTTATTGTCTTGCACACTTTTTTCTTTATTTTTACATTCAGAATGCTTTAAAAATTCCATTTACAAGACAATTGTTTATAATAAAATTCTATTCAATCGATAGACTCATAACGATTGAAAACAATGTTTTTGTTTGAGTTTGGGTTTGACCAATTCGTAAAAAAAAAAAAAATAATTAAGACATGCATGTCTGTCAACCTTAAACAATAATCTTTGTCAATTTTATTTTTCCGTCTTTATGATGGTTGATACTTGATCTATCTCTTACTGTTACATCTCTGGGCAACGCCGGGCTCTACTGCTAATATATTATAAAACAATGAAGTCATTTACTGTCTATAAATTTGAACAGAATCATTAAGATTCTGAGATTTTAATGCTGGGAATAACACTGATGCATAAATTAGAATTGCTTTTGTTTGGTGTTGAATGGTTCACCTTTGTGTGATAGATTTCTGGAATCATTCAGTCTGATCAGTACATTAATTAGCATTTTCTGTTTGCCAAAAACAAGCATCTTTCTTTGCTTACACAAATCAAGTAGACTGTAGAATGTGTTGGTCAAGAATATGTTGTAATACCACCAGTAATATTAAGAACAAATCTTGTAAAATTAATTTCATATTTCCATTCTTGTATGTAATTTACAAATCTAAGTTTAGAATATTTATATCACATTAAACAGAACTTACATTCCCTTATTTTGTGTAAATGGTTATTTTATTTTTAATATTTTCTAACATCGCCTCGCAACAAAGAAAAGAGTGATGAACATGTAATATAGCAACAACTCTTAGAAGCTTATGAAGCTTTATTTGTCTAATTCAGCTTTATCACCAAAACACGTTTATTTTATTATAGTGGATGGATACAAATAAGAGGGGAGATGGGATATGCTTATTTTATTATCACAAATTGTTATATCAGCCATCCTATGTGACAGTGAATGCTGAAAAATTTCCTTAGATTAGTCACTGGGTCTTCTCATTTTATAGTTGAAATTGCTAAATGTTATCATAATTTTTATGCTAACAGTTTCTTCTCTAACATTTAATGCCTGTGGAAATCTCTTCTGTAATCTATTTATATAGTTTGGATAATCCCTATCCATGACTGAGCAATAAAATTATACTAGTAATAAACTCAAGCTGGACACAAGGAAAAAGACATTTTTTTAACTCCGGAAAATCAAATAATTGTTGGATTTTATTGAATTTTTTTTTTAATTACTCGGTAATAAATAATAAGTATTTTTTCTAATTTTATAGAAATATGTTTATCATTGAAGTAAAATATACATATGCTTGTACAATTTGAATGAAACTAAAAGAAATAATTTTGTTCTTAGGGATAATTTTTATAATTCCTTTTGTAGTTAAACTAAATATATTTTCTGTTAAATGTAGTGTTTGAAGTGGACAGACAATTTAGATATGAAATGTCATCCCCTTGACATCACTTAAGTAACAAGTACTGAACTAGTATTGATACAGAATAAGGCAAGGATACATTTTCTCATCGGATGTATTTAATATATAAAGTAAGTATGTTAATTGAACTAGAAAACCTACCAGGATTAATTGGCAGACATCAGATAGGCAGATGAAAACTCCATTGATGGAAGACTCAGAAAGAAAGCTGAAAGAAGTCTTTGATAAGATAGCATAGAAAAGTAAGAATCAAAGACTTACTATTAATTGTTAGTAGACAGAACAAATATTTATCAGCTAAAGAATCAAATAAATTGGCTACATATTGGGGATGTAAAAAAAAAACAATAAATATTGAAATATGACTCTCTGGGTAGTGTAGAAACAAACAAAAGAAAATGTGACATAGAAATCTGAAGATATGTCAGAATAACAAATTATACCTTTCAGAAACTAAATATGAAAAGATAGGAAAATTTAATTCCTAAATTAAAATGCAGTACTAGAGTGGCAGCTAGGTTGCATCATTTTACTGTTGAAATTTCTAGATCTAACCATAAGATCTATGCTCAAAATTTCCTCTCTCAGAGTTCTTGCTTGCTGGACTCTCATCTAGGTTTTTGCTTTTCTGTAAACATTGATCTTCAGATATTTAAACAGAACATGAGTTGTCATCTATCATTAATGTTGCTGTTCTTTTCAGTAACCTCTTTTGTCTTAGTAACTCTATTAACTTACTGAGGGGAAATGATTTAAAAAATTAATTAGAAACAAAAAATATCTTTAAAATGTTTATATATATATATATATATATATATGTATATGTAAAATTTATTGCCTAAAATTTCCTATACTTTTTTTTTATTTTTAAGCATTAGACCCCAAGCAAGGCGAGAAGCCACTAGCATGCAAGGGGTTACAGAGAGTAAGGGCAAATAGGAGTGATAGAGGAAAGGATGAAGAGAAGGATAGATAAAGGCATCTGGAGACATCGAATGACATTACATTTGAATAGTTGGAGATTATAGCTATCAGGGAAACAGGAAAAGGGGAGGGAGTTCCACAGGCAAGAAGTGCGAGACATGAAGGTATTGGCTACATTTAACAGTTTCAACAGTGAAAGTGTGAGAGCAAGATGCCAGCCTAGCTGAATGCTTAAATTCAGGAAGTCTGGGAACCAGTGAAAGCATTGGAGCAGTTACCACAAAAGCATTTGTAAAAAAGATAGAGGGAGGTGACAGCACATCTGTGAGAGAGCAACTGCAGATTAGATGCCAGATCAGGGCCAATTATATTGCATATCTATCTCTTATGGGGAAAGTGTGCTCAGGATCAAAGATAAAGTGTTAACAGAAATCTACATTTTGAACCCTGAAATCAACACTGCATGTAAACTATCAGTTTCATACTTCAGTGCTATCTGCAGATCTTTTCACACACACACACACACACACACAGTTAATACTCTTATTTGAGTAGATGCTCCATTTATTTATTAAACAGTATAAATATTTATTTTCATCTATATGTACCTTAATATGGACCATTCAAGTAGAAGTAAATGATAAGCAGACCAGTCTCTGTGCAAAACAGTGAAAGAATTGTTCACATACACACACACACACACACACACACATATATATATATATATATATATATATATATATATATGAATGAGAGAGAGAGAGACATGAACACACACAAAGGTACCTGAAAGTTCTCAGTCCTAAAACCTGACAAGATGGCAAGATATTTTGCCTTCTTAATTAATCCACAAACTTTTCAGCCCCCTCTTGTATATGTCTAGATGGATCTTTTTGAATCTGGGACTATTTTGAAAAATAAACATGTTTTAAGTAAAATAATTGTTTGTTTTCATTATTAGGGTCTGAATTGAAAACCTTATGTGTTCATAAGTAAATTCACATAAAAAAAATTAAAAGATCTGGACATAAAAGTCTCACTTTTATGACAGAAAAGACAAAAAAAAAAAGGTCCTTGAAAGTAATTCTTAAATTAACACAGATGATGATACATTTCATGTTTTTTCTTTCTAATCACAAAGAATTATTTTGGAACATATGAATGCATTGCCTGAATACTAACAGAAAAAGTGAGTGGCATTCACCCACAAATATAGCGAATTTAGATGTGACTTTATCAACTGACTAAAAGAATAATGTGCCGAAGAGAAAAAGCATTCAACACATTGGCATTTCTGTTCACTGTTCATTCTCAGGATGAGACAAGAATTACAATGTGCTGAGCCATGACAAGGCAGGCAATCATTACGAAATAGTTGTTGCTACTAAGATATATGGGCAGGGAGAATGATGTTTGTAGATGCACAGTGCTAATATTTTCAACTTGAATGTCTGCATCCTTGCTTTCCTAAGCATCTTGTACAAGCAAAAGGCTGTCAGCTGAGCCAGTGTGTGAATTTAAAGCCTTGTATTACATGCTTGGCAGGAACACAATACAGGAGAATAAGTAACTCCAGAGATAAGTTTGGCACTAGCTGTCGGTTTACCAGTGAAAAGTGGGAATTGTACAGAAGGGGCTTTATCAAGAAGATATTTATATTCTTGATATACTAATTTACATAAATCACAAAGTATTGCGGTTAATAAATTTATAATTGCGATGGTTATATTTTTTGCATGGATAAGATGTACATTCATTTATCTTTATTTTTTAATCATTTCACCAAAAGCAAGGCAATTAGAAAGTGGGAAACACTTAAGGAATGAGAACAATAAAAAAAGAAGAATCAAGAAGACAGTAGATATTGATTGACGTTGCATTTAAATACTTGGAGATCAAAGTTGGCTAGAAAGCACCTTAAGAAAGTTCCAGTGAGAAGTTCAAGAACAGAAACTGTTAGCAAAGAACATATAATTACATATATCAATTTCAACCGTAAAATGAGAAGGCCTTGTTGCCAATCTATAACTGCACTTAAATTCATAAAGTCTAGCTACCATAGGGCAAATTTCATTAGAACAATTACCATGAAAGTATTTATAGAATAGGCTCAGAGAAGCTACATTATGGCAATGAGAACATGACTGAAGCTGGGATGCAAGGTCAGGACCAATAACATAGCAGATTTTTCTTGGAATTTTATCAAGAATCTCTAAACATATAGCAGGAGCACCAAACCAGCAATATTCAAAGCTTAGATAAATGGTGGACTTAGAAATATGTAAGATAGATTCTTGCAAGAAAAATTGTCTAGTATGACACAGTGAACAAACTTTCTTAATAGCAGACCTAATAATTGTTTCAATATAATCTTTTCCATTCATGTCAGCAGGGAACATTAGCCCAAGAAGACACAATAAGTTAATCTCCTAGGGGTTGCCATTAGCCATGCTTATGGAAGTCAGAAAGAGTTTTCTCAGATGATTAATAACAAGCCATTGTGTTTTGGAGGCATTAAAATTAAGAAGCCATTCCTTGCATCAATTAACAGTAGATTTTGGCACACTTTTGAGATCAGCTGCTCATTTGACCTTATTGAACTGATCTGTAATTTTAAGTTTACTTTCTAAAAATTATCAAAATAAATTGAAAGGAAAGAGTGCTAACCTGCAAAGTCATATCTGTCTTTTTGTATAGCATGGAATGCTGATAAATTTTCAAACATGAAAAGGAGACTTGAGTCAACAGAGATAGGTTCTACAGAAGGATGCTGAGAATACCATGGATGGAGCATGGCAACAGCAAGGACGTTTTATGGAAAACAGAAATAAAAAAGACACTTAAACTTAGAATCAGAAAGAGACAGTTTAAATTTCTTGGACACATAATGAAGGAAAAGGGCTTGGAGAATTTGACACCCCCAGGACATACTGACAGCATGAGGGGAAAGTCAAACAGTGTGTAACCTACTTGACAAGTAAAGGAATGGTAGAAAAGTGAGTTGTAGTGATAACAAAAAGCCAAAAATTGCTCAGAGATAGAAAGGATAGGAAGTTAAGGAGAGTTATGTGCTGATGAGATATGGCATATAGAATGATAACAACTTCTTCAGCTATCCAACTCTACAGAATTAATCACATAACCTGAATATACAAAAACATGTACAAAAATACAAGTGCCATTCATTGCCTCATATACCACTAATCAGACATTTCTGCAGATATTTAATTCAATTACGCAATCCCCACACTAATGATATTTGCAATGAACAAAGGCATGAACAATACTCCAACTTTTCTGTCTTTATTATTATTATTATTCAGTCCTCTTCAGCCTTTTTTGCTATTCAGTATCCTCAATCAAAGTTTCTGTCCTGGTTTCACCCAGCTTCAGTAAGATTGAAACAATTACAGTAATGCAAATGAAATTACTTGCTGTATGACCCAATTCATATCAACGTTTCAATCAATAATAGTTTGATGTTCTCAGCAATAGACAGGTTTATGCAGAGAAAAACATTTTGAGATTATTTCCAGCTGATGGTTCCAGAGTTCTGATAGATATCTGGCTGATTGACCAAACACATTTGCACTGGACAGTTGCACAAAGCTTGACCATTCATGAAACTATTCTTTTTTTCTTTTGGATTTTATTTGTTAATCAATGAACAATCAAAGAGAATTATTGCAATGACACAAACAGGTATAACTCAAATGGTATAGAAAGAGACTGAAGGAAAAAGGTTCTTAAAGTTATATCCTAAATGCCTGATTACATGAAGAATAAATGATAGATTCATCTTGGAAGGAGAAAATTAAAATTTCAGACATTAACCAATGTTTTGTTCCTTTACATAAATACTGTCATCTTTAAAAAAAATTATGTTGTTCACACTGTTGTCTTCATCTTTGTTGCCATATTCACAACTAGCAGTAGAGCCCTGCGTTGCCCGGGGATGTAACAGTAAGAGATAGCTCAAGTATCGACCATCATAAAGACTGAAAAATAAAATTGACAAAGATTATTGTTTAAGGTTGACGGACATACATGTCTTAATTAGTTTTTTTTTTTTTTTTACGAATTGGTCAAACCCAAATTCAAACAAAAACATTGTTTACAATCGTTATGAGTCTATCGATTGGTGAATAGAATTTTATTATAAACAATTGTCTTGTAAATGGAATTTTTAAAGCATTCTGAATGTAAATAAAGAAAAAAAGTGTGCGAAATCTATCGAAGTGAATAAATTTTATTATAAACAATTGTCTTGTAAATGGAATTTTTAAAGCATTCTGAATGTAAATAAAGAAAAAAAAGTGTGCAAGACAATAAAAATACTACCTGCCGAAAAAAAAAAAGTGGATGTTTGTTTTATCGGCTGAAAAATGTAAAAATTCGATCCCATATATAAAGGAACATACACACATAAACAACCTGGGTTTTTAACCTAAGTCACTCCACGGAATCGCTAAAACATAGAGCATAGTCTGATGAAAAAAAGACGCCAAAGTTTATGAAAACAAAATTTTATCGTCAAAATGCTTATTTTTTTATGAAGAGGATAGACTAAAGTTTTTTTAATTATTTTTTAAAATTTTTTCCATCTTTTAGAATATTCTAAATTTTGATTTAAAAAACCTTGTTTCTCTTTGTCGCAACAAGGGGTAGTAAATAACATAGATAATTTGTAGCGCGTTTTTTTTTTTGTATTTACACACATTAATTTGGAAAATCATGCAAAAATAAAAATAATTGTCAGATGTTAATGAAACTTTCAGAAACTATTCACAGATGATTGAAATTATTATAAATATTTTTTTTTTAATTAAAGTCATGGCAGAAATATTTTTTTTATATTTATTAACACCCCCATAACTAATTTTATGAAAAACTCTAGAAATTCGAGACCATCGGTTTTAGTGATTACAATAGTTAAAAAGCACAAGGCTTTGAAGAATGCAAATCATGTTTTTTTTTTTTTTTTTTTTGGCCAACGTACCTGAAAATCAGCTGTGAATTGTAACATACAAAACTCAATAAAACAAATTTAGTTTCAAATGCTTTTATTTGTTTTAATTTGTTTTTATGAATATGGACAATATTTTCTGAAAGCAAAAAATTTTTTCAATGAAAATTGAATTTTTAATACAATTATTTCTTATTTCTTTAATTTTAAAAAGATTTTAAAAATGTTTAAATTGAATTTAAAAAAATATTTTAACATTAGTTAAAAGCAACATCAACCTTTCAAAATGTCCGTGTGAGATTGTCATTGTCTAGCGCTTTGAAAATTGTATAATTTGGACCAATCAGATTAGCCATGGTAATTAAGAAATGTAATTTTTGTGTTTATAGTCGGACAGTAATTATCAAGTACGGAAGACCAACCAGAATACAATTTAGTTGCATTATTTGAGTTCAGCATTGTTCTCCGCTGTTAAGCCCTTTACTTTTGCGAAACACGTATGGAGAAGTTAATTTGAGTTTTCAATTTCAACTTCAACTGAGAAGGGTACCTACAAGTAACAGTATCATCTTATGAAATTTAACTACTGCTAAACTTTAATTTATATGATCTTATTTTTATATTAATCTCAGTTATGACATTTTTCCATAAATGAAATATCAAAATTAATAATAAAATGAATGGAAATACAAATAACACGGTAAAATGTAATAAATGTACATAAAATTATAGTATTTTATGTACACTTCTGATAAAATTTCATAAGAAAGGTACCTAAATTAATTAGATACCTTTTTCTTATGAAATTTAATCTCACTATTAACAGTCTTATTTTTTAATTTCTTTATATTTTCCATAAAGCATCGTAAACGTAAAAATGAAAGCTAAGCACAAAAAAAAAAAATAAAAAATAAAAAATTAGAGCGCTGAAAGTTTTCCTTATCTAAACGTCATAAATGTGCCTTTCGTCAAGCGACGCGAAAGGTTATGACCTGCTTTGTTTTATTTTCAAATTACAGTAGCTAAGTTAAGCTTGGTTCAAAATATTTTAAATAAACAGTATAATATCTGTTTTTATTAAAATCAGTTTTGAAAAAATGATAATTGACTTTTAAAAGAATATCAAAGTAAGATTTTAATCTTTTTTATCAAATCGAAAAAAATGATTATCTGCCCTTTTTTTTGACCAAAAAAAAACAATATTTTTAACGAAAATTTCAGACGTGCTAGAAACGATTAAAAAATGTAAAAAAATACCCCCAAAATACTTTGATCTTTCCTCTTTAATAATAATATGAACATTAGACGATAAAATTTTGTTTTCATCAAGTTCTGCGTCTTTTTCATCATGCTATGCTCTTTTGTTTACATTTTCGTGGGTGAGTTCTCCCCCTTTCATTCTCTGTCTTAATCGTGTTTTCAAATTGATTTTATTAAAAAACAACTGTATTTTTCCCATTTCGGCCCCGTTAGAACCACCACAAGGTCATTTTATGTAGTCCTGTGAAGTTTTGTTGAAATCGGCTAAAAAATGTAGGAAATTCGATCCAACATATAAACGTTACAGACACACACACACACACACAACCTGCGTTTTATAATAAGTAAGATAAGATGTTTTATCCATTGTATGCTTTTTACAGGTGATTGAAAATTCAAACTGAACCCTTTATTTCATCCACCACTGTTCTAGTTTCACATGACCTGCCTCTTCCAGATGTCTCAGTTATCTTCCTTCAACTCAACTCTACAAGTTTTTGTTTACCACTGAACTATTCAAGTATTATAGACGTTTTTTTTGGACACTGTTGGAGGCACTCCCATTTTTTTTTCAGCAGTTTTATAGTCATCCACCCTTTTTTAATTATTTTTAGACTGATGTTACATTATTAGTCATCAACTAATAATATACATAGTGTATCTGCATGGCTGGCGTAATGCATACTACACTGGAACCCCCAATAAGTTTGGAGACACAAAAGGGCTAGTTTCAGAAGCATTTTCTGTTTTTGTGCTTTTTTTTTACTTAAGTTTTTTACCTCTTTTAAATCAATCAAAAGATATTTTGGTAAATTCTTTTCATTCTGAGATCATCCACTAAGCAGGATTTCTGATGTCTTTTTTTTACCTAGTAGTAATACTAATGAGAAGGCCATGGCTATTAATTAAAATAAAATTTCCAGTCCCTACTTTTTGCATTTTTAGAAAGATAAAAATGCTTTAAAAAAATAAAAATATGCATGAAAAATTTTCCCAAAAACTGAAATACTGTTTTTAAAACAAATTTTTAAGACAATCCTCTCTGTGTTTTGTTGGAATCTTTGTAAAACTTTGTTTTTCTCATGAGAATTAATCTTTATAGAAATGTAAAAATTTTAAGTTTATTTTTTCAAGTAAAATTTAGTCATGAAAATATTGATTATTATTAGAAAAAGAATAACATTTTCTCATTTTTTTTTAAATAAAAAAAAAAACCTGTACATTATAAAAGTAAATAAATGGTGAAATTTTCATTTAAACTAGATAACTTCCTGATTTTTAAGAATTTAAAAGAAGCACTGTCCTTTCGCATCAATTTTCCTTCAAGGGTTTGTAGCCTCCAGTTTGGAAAACTTTGAAATTATCATGTAGTAGAGAGAGGGGCCCCATATCAAAGTTTTGTGCTGGGGGAGACAAAAAAAAATCGGCCCTGTCCTAAAGGGATTTTTTTATAATTAAGAAATTTTTGATGGAAAGAGGAGATAATAATGGTTTAGTGATACAAGTGTTACTAATTAATCCATAACTGGGGGAGAAGAGGGTTTTTTTTTTGTGTATATGTGATATAACAAACCAAACAGGAATTGGAACTCAGCTCTTGGATTAACAATTCGGAGCCATTATCCATTACACCACCTGTACATCCAAGCTTACAGCACTTGGTATTCCTAAGTGGTCACCCATCTGAGTACTGACTAGGCTTGACATTGCTTAACTTTAGTGAGCATATGGGAACCAGTGTTTTAACTTGATATTGCCATCAGCCTATAATAAAGGAACAGATGATATTTGAGGTTATATTTTGAATTCTCCAGGGGTTAGGGATACAAGAAATCAGAATGAAGTGTAAGAAAAGAAACTGCTAGAATAGAAGTGGGAGTTGCATCTAGCTAGTTCAACAGTAAAATGGTGAGACCTAGTTACCAATCTAGTAGCATGTAAAATTCATGTGCTCAAGGCACTAGGATAAAAATTCATACTGATTAATCATTGATAAGAGTTTATAATTGCATGTGTTTATCTATTAATATCATTTCATCATATGTACATTACATTCATTCATGTGCTAATATCAATTTATATTTAAATTGTATTTATTAATGAATTCATATTTATTTTTATTTATTGATAATTTCTGTCGATATTTCTGAAATGAGATATTGTAACTATTTATACTATTACAGTTTAAAGTAACTCAACTATCCAAGTTTTTTTGTTCATCTCTGCTGTGGCCCAGTAGATAAAAGGTTTGGTTGAAGTAATCCACATGTCCTAATGTATAAAAGCATCAGGTGAAGTAACCCAATGACTTGACTGAAAGAGTAGTAGGTTCAATACCTGGCCACAGCAGAGATGGACAAAAAAACTTGGAAAGTTGAGTTAAAGGAAGTAACTGAAAACTGAGATATCCAGAAAAGTCATGGCACTAGAACAATCTCACCCAATGGACAAAATAAAGGGTTTGGTTTGAAATTCTGATATATATATATAACCTGAAACGTTGTGAATATGACCATAAAGATGAGGGCAACAATCTAAAATAAATAGTGTAAATAATTATTGATAATTATTTATTATTTATTTCTCTGTTAATATTTATTTACATATTTCTGAACATGGTTTTATCTGATTTGAATAAACAGATAAAATCAACAAAAGACGAGTTTTAAAACCAGAAAATTTATTAAAAAATAATCATTTTTTTGAACATTTGTTCGAATGGTTTCTTTATCAGTAATTTTACTATTTTTTTTTACTCATGCTTATCACTTTATATTCTTGTATCTAAAATTAAGAAAAGACTTAACAAACATTAGTGCCAAATTTTTAGAGGAAAGTTATTAAAAGAAAATCCTGAAAACAAATCTTTTTAAAATCTGTTCATCTAACAAATATCAATGAAATTCATCAAAAAGTGCAGTCCTCATCAGACAATTATTTTTCAGGTAGTCAAGAAAAATTCTGTAAAAAAAAATACTTTTCAGCTATGAATGTTTTTGATCCTGTATTCCAACAGTGGATATATGGTTAGCGCAACACCTATCAGCGTTAACTGAAAAACTGGTAAGCAGAGTGCAAATTTGCATTTTGTCTGTTCTTTTCACCTTTTCCATTTGCGAAAGGCATGAACCCATCTCTTCTTAGCCTCTCCCCTAAGAGGTAAGACAAGGAAAAACTCTGAATTTCTAACTGTGCAGAAAGCAATAGCCAATCACTCATCTATCCTAACAAGGAAACCATGTCAGTTCACAGATAATAAAGAAAAAGGAATTTGGGAAGCTATAATCGCCCATGTCCTAAATGGACAGGGCATAAAAAATTCTAAGATCTCTCAGCCTGAATTAGATGATTTGCTGTGCTGTCCACATCTAAAGACATGCACATGACTTGTGAGGTCAAAGATGGATGTGCTTATACAGCTGCAGGTAGAATGCTGCTTCTTGGGTTAGGAGCAAGTACCTTTTGTGTCACTTATAGCTTGATCTGAGATACAGCATATGCCAGTCAACTTGAAAGTTGTTTGTTGTCATGAAGCTGTGCCATTTAGAATGGTCAGTTGCAGCAGGCTGAAGTTTATTTCACCTCAGATTGGGTTTGATTTTGTATATGAACAACACAAAACCTTTGTGTGAAAACATTACAATAAAGAATGTTATTTCTTTTTAAAATTTGATTGTCTTGGAGCTTTCAGATTTTGGTCAGTTATACAATTCATGTTTATATGCAATATAAAATCTGTGAACTTATTCTAATACAGAATTTAATTTATGCTGAATTGCACAAAATATAATAATTTAAAAAGATTCTAATTTCTGTGCAGCCATTTTGAAAGTGTAGTAATCTTGTGATCAAGAGAAATAAAATAAACCTAATCTCCCATGAATCCCTAGGTAAAAGGAAACTGCCCTACTGGTGAGAAATTTAGTATCCTCTTTTCATCAATTTCTCATCAAAAGAGCACATGGATTTGAGTCATGCCAGGAATGAAGACTACAGATAGGTTTTGCACAAATATCATCATCTCACATTTAACATTACCTTTTAATGATAGACTTATTACTTGCAAATAATTTATTCATTCACTACGACAAACACTAAAACATAAATATTTATTAACATCCAAATTACAAGAACTTTCATATATCTACCAAACTAGTACAAGCAAATGCTTCTGATGAATAAATTTGTCTATATATGCATAAATATCTCACTTTGTTGTTATAATGTATATATGTATATTTTACTAACCAATAATAAGGCCCATCATAATAAAAAAAATCGATTTGTATTGAACTAAAAAATGAATAAGAATGACCAAACAAAACAAAGATTTATTGAAATAAATAGTAAAAGAAAAAAGTTGAGGTAAAAATAATCTCCTGTAATAATTTCCTTTTTTCTGACTTCAACATCTTACTGTACATTTCAATGCTAAGACCTGCTTTCCAACAATTTTGTTTCATCTCAGTAGAATCTATACTGTTCTAGTTTGTTGTACATAAATCAACAATATATTTATACTAAATAATGTGGGTAAGATGTAATTAATTTCAAAGATTTGAACACAGATTTTATATTCTTGGGAACCTGTCAGATACAGAGCTTTATTAAGTTACAAAAACAACTGGGTGTCATTCAGATTTAATCATATAGCTATGTTATTCATTTTCCAGTTTTTACTCTAAGTCATACCATTTGTTTAAACTTACTAGAAGTAGGCATAATAGTTGTCCATATCTTTGAAATGAGAGTGCTTTACTAGTTATCTTTTAAAAACAACCTAAAGCATCATTTAAATTTAATCAAAGAAGCCTCCCTGGAGGGAAAATGACATATATCTTGTCACAATTACATCCTGTTGGTAAAGGAAAAAAAGAGAATTAGTGCACTTTCCTTTTAAACTGCTTTATGCAACACTACATGTGGGCATTAGGTAAAGTCTCATTGTAGACAAAATGGGAGTTTCCCCACACTATTTGTCTTTCTTAAACACTTAGCAAATTTTGTGTAAAACTTTTCAATGATAGTACTCTTCATGTCATGATAAACACCAGCTTTTATAAACTGATGTAATAGAATAACCTGTCACCACCCCCATGAGTAACTACACTATAGGTAGTAACTACCTACCTATAAGTATCTGTAAGTCAAGAGACTAGTCAAAATCTTTTTCGTCTTTCTGGTCAAACTCTCTGGCTCTGAGCAGAGAGGAACCCAGACGAGGCTATGCCGAAGGGTAGTCTCTCGTTCCGGGAGGTAGACCAACCCGATCCTGTTTATGCAGGTTCTACAGGGATTTTTTGGCCGATCCTATGGGCTTGGATGACCCGCGTTAAACTTGGCTTTGTACCACATTTATCCTCGTGGTGGGGGAGGGGCTAGTAAATATTGACTAGCTGAAATCTTTTCAGCTGTACTGTTGAACTCTCTGCCTTTGGGCAGGGAGGAACCCGGACGAGGCTATGCTGAAGGGCAGAGTCTCATCCTGGGAGGTAGACATAACCAATACCATTTATGCAGGGTCTATAGGAATTTTTTTGGCCACATTAAAGTCGGCCTTGTGCTACATGTGACTATGTGGGACAGTTGCTAGATACCATCTTGCTGGTATCTAATGAGAACTAAGACTTAAGCAACTACCGACTTTCCAGTTGCGATGACCTTATGCATAACTGTTACCTATGTTATTATTGTATTGCCTTTACTTATTTTATCCACCTTTTTTTTTCAAGTATAGATTCCTATTAGGAATATAACATAAACATTAGCTTTGTTGGTATTTATTTTGTTTTTCTTTTGCAGTTAACAGACTAGAAAGAATATTCAAAATTATTTTCTTCCTTTGGTTGTAGTTTTAAAACAGAAATTAAAATTAAGCTTCATGCATTTCACTCTCATTAAGCCTTGATCTATATTTGCAGAAAATTGGAATCAGATTTTGTTTTGGGAAATACAAAAGAAATTTATGAAAAGAAGACATCTAGATACTAAGCATGGAAAGTTATTAGGATATAATCAACCATTACTTGCTTATATTGAACACTCTTTGATTCTTTCATAACAAGAATACATGACACTAATCTTTTCATTGAAAAGATTGCCAGTGAACACTGGAAGAAGTTTGTCTTGAAAAAGCCATTAACACATGGAAATTTATTGATTAACTAAATCTCATTTGTTTTTAGTTTAATGATCTTGATGAAAGAGATGAGATGTGAAGAAATAAAAAATTTAAGAACTAGCAAGAAAAATGGCTTTATTATAGTTGTTTTTTGTGGGGTGGGTATTTTTTGCAAATGGAGAGAAACAACATAAAGAGCAGATTTCAGATGATACATAAATCGATCTTGAAACTAAATAAAAATGTTCTTGATGTTGGCGTTTGATGTATTTTTTAATAGTTTATCTAAAGGATTGACAGTAAAGCGGGGGAGGAAAGAGTCAAAAATTAGATTTCACTGTTTAATGTTTGTCTTTGAATTAAAGCTATTGCTATTTTAAGTCTTAATCAAGTTAACTGCTGAGTTTTTGTATCTATCTGATGAATTTTTTAATTGTGAGTTTCTGTATTCAGGTTTTACATGTTTTCCAAATTGCTGGGTGCAGATATGTTTCTCTGCACTTGAAAAATGTGCTTGTTGTTTTCTTTTTACCACCACTAAGTAGAGGTTTAAAAAAGAATTTAAAAATTAAAAAAAATATATATTTTGAAAGCAGAGGTGTGTGGTGTATAATTAAAAAAAATACTTGATAGAAGTGATTTTAGAACAAACATGTCTCCAAAAATAAGATTTTAAAGTTTATATTAAATCAACAGCAATGACATGTCAGCCAGTGATTATAGCTCTCACCAACTTCCTATCTTGTTGCTGTAATCTCCTTCTTTTATGTATAGGACATGGCTGATTATAGTTCTCCATAACTTCCTATAATACTTTAATATAATAGCTATCCTTATATATGGAAGCAAATGCTGGACAATTTTCTTATAGATGGAGAAGAGACTTGAATTGACAGTGATACAGTTCTACAGACAAAACATGGGAGCAATGAGGAAGTTTTAAGGAAAATATGAATTAAAAGAAACTGAAATTACATACCATCAGAATTTGACCATAGAAATTTCTGGAAAACATAATGACGAAAGAAGTCTGAAGAATTTAACATTCAAGAGACATACTGAAGGCAATAGAAGCAATGTGAAATGTATAACCTTTTTAATGATTTTGTATGTTTTAATGGCTGAACAAGGACAAAGAGAAATTGTCAATGGTGAAAAGTTAGGGAAACAAGGGAAAGGAAGTCGTGGGGAGTCATGGCTGCTCATGTCCTTTCAGGATACAGCACATAGCAAACAAAAGATAATTTTCAACCTTTTATATACTTTGTCTTTATTCTCAAACTTTTCTTCTCCTATGTGCCTTGGCCATTCAGAATGTTGGCAATTATGGCTCTCCACAATTTCCTGTCATTTGTAGCTCTTAATACATTTTGTTTTTTTGTTATCTTTTCTAAATCTTGTCCCATCATTCATTTACCCATGCTCCCAAAGTAGGTTATACATTATTTTCCTCTATCCCTCTTGCCATCAATCTGTGAATAACAAACTTTTCAAGTGATCTTTCCTCGTTATGTGCCCTAGAAATTTCAGCTATCTCTTCCTGATATTAAGTATAAGTGTCCTTTTTGTTTTCATTTTTTCTATTCTATGCTCACATATTCTGTCCATGATGTTCTCAGCATCCTCCTGTAGAACCATATTTTTGTTACTTCCTCTGTGAAGATATTGCCCATCACTTACTGACATATTGGATGAGAAATTTGTGGATTAAATAATGATGTCAAATAAATTATTCATATGGAGATTTTACATTTGTTGGTCATTACTAAGTGATTGAGTGAATTCAAAAATAAGAGTAGCTTTATGACTGACAAATAAGGCAAAAAATAAAGAAACGTATGTATAGCTGGCCACTCGTATTCAAGAATACCCGTCTATTAGGGCAGCTAGCCAATCCCTATTGCAAACGCTTGCTCAGGCGCATTTGTGTTTATGCAACATCCATAGAGCCCACCTGTGGTTTATACTACAACTATGCTGGGCAGACCTTAGTTAGAGTTTCCTGGATAGAGTGTGTTATCTCGTGTGATCAACAATTTGAATAGGGCCAGCACACTCAAGCTCTCAGCCACGATGACTTGTGACAGCACAGCTATCGACAACCCCCAAAGGTTCTGTCTACCCAATTTCACTCACAAGGCTTGGGTCAACCCATGGTTTCGTTTTCAGGCAATTTTCAAAGGTACTGTATGCTGGGATCAATCCTTCCAGACAGATAACACCAGGACGTCTCTTTCCTGACAAATCAACCATGGTCAGATTCAAACCTGTGTCTTATAATCAGAATGCGAACATTCTAACCACCTGGCTACATGCTCATTTGTAATATTTGTAAGAATTAAAACATAAGATTAAATAATGTAAGTAAATAAAGTACCTAAGTTCTCAAGATATAGTGAGGAGGAATCATAAAATACATGGACATTATCCTGAGTATCAAAGTTAAGAAATTAGGTTTTACTCTCTGAGACTGTATAATAATGCTTTAAATTAAACTTGTTAAAATATATCTCAAAGGATTAAGATACCTTCCAAAAGTTAAGCAAAGTATTAAGAAATAGAAAAATTTCATTAGAAACAAAGAAAAGAGTACTGAACTGATACATAATATCAGTCCTCCTATATGGCAGTGAATTATGAAAAAATTTCTCACAGATGAAAGAGAGACTTAAGGCAACAGAAATGTGGTTCTGCAAAAGGATGCTGAGTGTACCATAAACTGAACACAAGAGCAATGATGAAGGTTCAAGGAAAATAGAAACAAAAAGGAGACTTATACTTAAGATCCAAAGGAGATAGTTGATATTTCTATGGTGCACAATGTAGAAAGTGGGCTTGGAAAATTTGATACACACAGGTGAAGGTAAGAGGGATGGAGGAAATTGTAGAGAGCCATGATCCCCAATATCCTGTTAAATCTTAAGATGATTTTAATCCTGCCTAAATTAAAACATTTTTTCATACTGTTTATATTTGTTGTTTTTTTTTATTTTTACAGGTAAGTCCAGCTCAAGTTACTGTTCTTTGATTTCATAACATAAAGTGATTGGTAAGCAAATTCTTTTTATTCTAAACTTTGGGAAATAATTTCATTTTGATAAAATATTTCTATTGGTACTGTTTCAATTTATTTTTTGTTGTTACTTATACAATGCAATATATCGAGTTTCTTTATTATTTAAGCACTTAGAATATTACTATAACATAAATCTAATTTTTCTATAACCGTAATATAAAAGAAGTTTTGATTTTCTGTGCATCACACACTGTGTGTTATTTGCAGGTGTATATGTGATGTATTTTTCAGATGTTTGTTGTGTGTGAGTGACTTACATGCACATGCTTTTTAATGTTTACATACTCACAATTTCCTGCATTTGAAATATGGCACTGGGATAATACATGCCCCACCAACTCAGTCTGTTCAAACCCTACACTAAGCTGAGCAATAAAATTATCATAATGGAATGTCCCACACTCCCTATTATCTATGTGGACTGTGACTATATCAGTAGCTATATATAGTGAGCACAGCATATGCCTGGGGTCTTGCTTCAAGAATTAGTCTAGAGTTGGAGATTTGTCTCCAGCTGTGCTGGTCAAACTCTCAGTCGCCAGGCAGAGAGGATCCCCAGACAAGGCTATGTCAAAGGGCAGGGTCTTGTCTTGGGAAACAGCTACCCAACTCTGTTCTATATGGGGAATTTTTGGCTAAGCCTACAAGCTCAGATACCCCACATTAAATTCAGCCTTGTGCTACATCTGATCGTGTGAGGCAATTGGTATATATCCTTGCTTCGGGAATTAATAGCTTTCAGTAGTGTATTTTTTTTTACAATAAACCTCTCTTTATTTCACCTATGTGTGTGTTGCTGTTCCTTCACTTAGGTACCACCTTTGTCTTTTTGTAACCTCTTTAAGGATACAACAAAAATCATAAAAATGGAGACAAAAATATTCATTTTTTAAACCTTAAAACTCAGATCATTATACTGGATGTGCATTTTGGTGTAATGGACATTGTCCCGGGATGAAGAATTAGAGAATAGTGTTTGAATTCCAATCAGGTTCATTACATTCACTTACGTACAAATACCCTTGGGAAAGTTATGAAATTATCTCTTCTCTCTCCAGCCACAGGTTCAATCACAGGACAGATTGTGTCCTCTAACCTTTATTGGCAATGAGTCTACTGCAGAAAGAAATGGCAATCTACTGCAGAGAAATCTTTTATCTAGTCAAGCATAAATTGAAAGAGACATGATCACCTAAGTATGAATCATTTATGACACTTAACTAACTGATAAAGTTTTATTGAACTTTTTGAAAATAATTTGATCATAAACAAAATTATTTTTTTAAAGTTTTTTTTAAATTTTGTGATAATATTTTAAATCTGTCATTAAATTAAATTCAAATATACATGTGCACATTTAAATGTACACAGACAAAATGAATGAAAATATAAATGGACATCTGTGTGATGAGAACTAACTTCTGGGTAAGAGGAAAATAGTGCGGCCTGCTGAAGACATTTTAATGACCCCCTCCTGTATTTAAGCTGAATATATTTCCTAATAAATACAGTATTTTAGATGAATCAACAATTTAGATTTTAAATTTGATATTTTTGCCATCAGTAACAAGTGACAGGTACCAAACCGACTGCTCGGTTGAACTCTCTTCCTATGGCGGAGCCTCCTTCGGGGAGGTAGACCATCCCTGAACCCGTTTATATGGGTTCAATGGGCATATTTTTGGCCGAGCCCACAGGCTCAGAATGCCCATGTTAAAAAGGCTTTGCGCCATATGACACCCTTGTGGGGGGGTGACTCAATATCGTGACAGGTACCAAACTAGTTTCTGCTAAAACACAATTAACATTTCTAGACAATTTCTTGGACCGAAACTGATATTTTGGTTTGATGTTAGATTTTATAAATTTTAACCATAATCAGTATTGGCTGAGTGATCAGTGAATGCCAAATGTTATCTTGCAGGGAAATCTCTAATACGACTATTATCATTAATAGGACTTCTAAAAGAACAATGCATACTATTTATTTAGAGCAATCAACATAAATTATGCATATATAACTTTATAACATTAATTTTAATGCCTCCAAAATTAAGCTGCTGTCTTTTAATCATCAAACCAAAACTCATTGTGCCTTCTCAGATTAATGTTTTCCACTGAGATGAAATGGAATGATTATATTGAATCAGTTACTAAGTTTACTACTAGGAAAGTTTATTCACTGTGTTATGCTAGACAATTTTTCTTGCAAGAATCTATCTTACATCAATGAAAAGCCTCTATTGAGTCAGCTCATACTGTAAATTTAGTTCTTCAAAATGAGTAACATAAACTGTTGTCAAAAGAAAATTTTCTTATAAAGTGTCCACACAAGTGTGAAACTTTGTAATTCATACAACGCATTACTAAATTTCTCTTTTAGCCTCGAAGCTAGCAGCTCACTCTGCTGTTTGGTCAAGTATAAATCTCTTACTCGAGCATTAAGATTATGTTATGACAGACATTTTGATGCAATGAGATTCAAGTTCTGATGTATAGGTATCTTCTTCTTGTCCAGAAAATTGCATTTCTGATTTGTCTGAATCAGACAAGATAATTTCCATTAATGATTCAGGTACTGGAGCTTCTTCTGAGTTGGGTACAGGCCTAACAGTAGATTTAAGGTTGGCATATACTATGCATGAAGCACTCTTCATTGTTATATCTTAAAAAGAATTAATATACATTAAACATAAGTATACTCTAATCCTAATGTGTATGAAATTATAAAGATAGTTCTATGTTTCTAGATATTGAGACCTAATAGAAGAAAATATACTTACTTTGTATGTCTACAATGGAAAAGTAACAGTGACATAATCTTGGGATTCATGCCAGAGCATTGGCACTCCAATTTTATTTTTGACCGTTTTGAGAGAGCATTAAAGCATGTTGTGCATCAGGTATGTGGGGCCTGTGATTTATCTTGGTCCCCAAATTTGATTCCAAAATATAAATTAATTTTACAAGAGGGGTAATATTTCTTTTATTCTTTTTAAATGTAACAGAGCCACATAGGTAGTAGAATTTATTTGGTCTGCTTATATATTTTCCTCTTGGTATTTTAATTAATTATTTATATAAACTGAAAATAAGAAACATTTAAGAGTTAAATTTTACAAAAAATTGAAAATTTGAAATAATTGGCAGTTTGTAGCTTACTAAAATCTACACTATAATCTACACAAAAAATGGCCCTAGAAAAGGATATTCTCATCATTTTTAGTTGACAAAAAATTAAATTTTGTTGGACAATATTATCTGTTACGTAATGCTGCCCACTCACCCTTTGCCTGTATCTTCTAATATTTCCCTTATCCCTTCAAATACAATTAAGATTATTTATTATCTAATGCCTTTGCTTCTCTCTCACTCTCTGGTGTAGCTTCTCATTCTCGCCATTATTTCTTCCAATCTTTATTCTTTGTTTCTGCTTCCATCTAAATGCTGTACAAACATTTATGTGTTAAAGGAATGCACAAATATTTTCTACTGCATTGTCTCATTTATCTTTGCTTACATCTGTCTCCCCATGAAAATTTTTCATGGAAAATAATTTTTACACTTTCTCATCTTTTGTTTATTATTGTCAAGCTTTTCTCTTTATTTCATCTTAATCCTTCCCTCTCTTCCTCTCTCACACTATATATAGTGTACACAGTGACTGTTGGAGGTGCTGGATGTAAAAAAACACTGGTAAAATTTATATGAAGAATAAAAATGCATTTGCTCCTGACAGTTCACTACAACTCTGAGTTTCATGCATGAAGCAATTTGCACCTAATGATTGTTTATATACATGAAACTCAGTTGCCTACAAAGGGTGATGAACAAATCAGTATTTATTCTTAGTGTGTATATATATATATATATATATATATATATAGATAGATAGATAGATAGATAATTATATTAGTGGTCTATATATATATATATATATATATAGATAATATTAGTGGTCTATATATATATATATATATATAGATAATATTAGTGGTCAATATATATATATATATATAGATAATATTAGTGGTCAATATATATGTACATATATATATATATATATATATATATAAATTCCCAAGCAGATAGAATCCAGGTAGAACTCAATGTCAAGCACAGAGTAAGAATATAATATACCTTTTTTTGAATTTTTAAGTCTGATGAATTGGATCATGATTACGGTTTCAATGTAATAAATTATAACCATGGAATATTAGAGCCTTTTATATTTTATTTATATATATATATATATATATGAAAACAGTAATCGCTTAACTCAGTCAGAGATTAGAATTCATTTGATCAACAGCCAGAGTTTCACTTCCAAATATATTGACTGAGCTTTTAGTGTGCTGCACAAGGCTCAGTCAGTTGAACATTTACAGTTTTTAGAAGCTGTTTACATCAAGCTTGATCAATTAATTTTATGGAGGCAGAAAGAGAACAACTTTCTTAATTCTCTGTGCCTAATGGGTGGGTCATGTGTAATTTTTTTTTATTTTTTATAATCTCTAGGATCTTATTTACACAGATTTGTTTGTTTTTAGCAATAAATTTATTTTAGTTATGGCTCCTTATTCACTCAACTTTGATTATTGTTGTTTCAACAAATCTTCCTGAAAAAGTGTTGGGCAAAAAAGAATATGTGCCATCATTTTCAAAGCCATATATATATATATATCGCGAGAGAGAGAGCAGTAAGGATGAAGATGAGACCAAGATAAAAGAAAAATATTTATTTAATGCCCTTACCATCATATCTTTTTCTCCCCTCCACTCCTTCCTTCTGTTATGTGCAATGTCCAATCACTTTCCTGTCTTTCTGACATTCGTATTTCTTTGTAATATTCGTCTTTGTGATATCTCTTCTAATCCCTGTTCTGCCAACCATTTACACAAGTTTTTTAGGTAGGTGATATTCTTATTTCCTCTCTCTTGCCTTTAATATGTCCTGTAAGTGTCAAATTCTTCAAGCTTTATTTCCTCATTATGCTCCCTAGAAATTACAATTGTCATTCTGATTCTCAGTATAAGCATCCATTTTGTTTCTATTTTTCATAAAACTCCATCATTACTCTCATGTGAGTAATGATTCCCAGCATCCTTCTGTAGAACCACCTCTGTTACCTCAATTCCTTTCTTCCTCTGTGAGAAGATTGTCCAGCATTCACTGCCATATATGAGGATTGATATTACATAAATGTTCAATACTCTATTTTTATTTCAAAATTTTACTGTTTCTTAATATTTCTCTTAGCTTTTGGAAGCCATCTTTCACTGTTTCGATGTTAAACCTTTGTTAAAATACAACTAAGATATTTAAATTGTTATACTTGCTTGATTCCAGTGTCTCCACTCTGTAGTTTGTATCTTTCAATGTTCCTTTTGTCAACAATGACACATTCTGTATTCTTAGAATTAATGTTTAGTCCTTTCATCTCACTTTCCTTTACTACTTTCTGTATCAGTTCCTGCAGTATCCTTTCTCTGTTATTATGTAGGTTTTTCAGCCAAAAAGTGTAACCGATTCCATCTCAGAAAAGCTAGTGATCAAACAGATACCACACTCTGATCCGTTAGAAAAGCAGGTCACTTTTTCATATAAACAAGAAGATTATATACATAATTAATTAATGAATAGTTTATCAGAAAAAAAGTTGATTTATCCTGGCATAATATGAAGACACTAAAATCATGACTGATATAATTGTATCTGAGGGATCAAGTTTTGCATAACTCAGTGCAGAATTGTTTTGGTAAATAATGCTTTATTGCCAGAAAATATAGGTCTGTTCATACTCAGAATATAAGATACTTCAATTTTCTTTTCTTTTACTCCCAAGACACATATGTGAAAATAAAAAAAAAAAAGCATTGAAAAAATAATGAGTGCAGGTTTTATTCTAATCACTGCTCAACAATATCTCAATTTATTCATAGATTGCACAGGACACATTTTCTTATCATAAACCCTTAGGACCAAATACATTTTGGAATTCGGAAATATTTTTTTTTTTATTTCAGAATGGTAATATCTATATAATATCTTATCTTGGAATTAACCAGTCCTAAAACCCAAATTTTATATGAGGCCAAATGTTGTATCCAAATAGTGGAATATTTATGAGTAAATTCAAAAATTAATATTTCTGCAGAAAAACTTGTGTTGTATACGTTTACTTCTTGTTTGTCAAACTTGGCTAAGATCTTCATTTTCTTTTTACCTATATTATGTATTTCTGTGTTTCATTAGGTTCTGGCCCTAACTGTCACTGTAAAACTTCAACAATATTCTCTAAGTCATGTCCAGTTATAGTTCTGTCACTTCTTCTGCTGGGTGTCCCAAGAGTCACTTTTTCTACAAGGTGTCCCAAGAGTCACTTTTTCTATGAGGTGTCCCAAGAGTCACTTTTTCTACGGGGTGTCCCAAGAGTCACTTTTTCTACGGGGTGTCCCAAGAGTCACTTTTTCTACAGGGTGTCCCAAGAGTCACTTTTTCTACGGGGTGTCCCAAGAGTCACTTTTTCTACGGGGTGTCCCAAGAGTCACTTTTTCTACGGGGTGTCCCAAGAGTCATTTCCTCTGCAGGGTGTCCCAAGAGTCATTTTCTCTGCAGGGTGTCCCAAGAGTCATTTCCTCTGCAGGGTGTCCCAAGAGTCATTTCCTCTGCAGGGTGTCCCAAGAGTCACTTCCTCTGCAGGGTGTCCCAAGAGTCACTTCCTCTGCAGGGTGTCCCAAGAGTCACTTCCTCTGCAGGGTGTCCCAAGTGTCACTTCCTCTACAGGGTGTCCCAAGAGTCAATTCCTCTGCAGGGTGTCCCAAGAGTCACTTCCTCTGCAGGGTGTCCCAAGAGTCATTTCCTCTGCAGGGTGTCCCAAGAGTCATTTCCTCTGCAGGGTGTCCCAAGAGTCATTTCCTCTGCAGGGTGTCCCAAGAGTCACTTTTTCTACATGGTGTCCCAAGAGTCATTTCCTCTGCAGGGTGTCCCAAGTGTCACTTCTTGTACAGGGTGTCCCAAGTGTCACTTCTTGTACAGGGTGTCCCAAGTGTCACTTCTTGTACAGGGTGTCCCAAGAGTCACGTTTTCTACATGGTGTCCCAATTGTCACTTCCTCTGCAGAGTGTCCCAAGAGTCATTTCCTCTGCAGGGTGTCCCAAGTGTCACTTCTTGTACAGGGTGTCCCAAGAGTCACTTTTTCTACATGGTATCCCAAGAGTCACTTAGGTATTTAAAAATATCATAACATGTAATATTTTTTCATAGTTTTTAATTTTTCAGAGCACATAGGAAAATTATCCCTGAAAAAATTTGCAACTGAACAAAGAATAAAAATCTTGGAATTTTATTTTGGATAAAATAAAACTTTGGCTTATCAGATAATTTTATGAATTTCTATAATTTTATGGTCACCACTTCCCTTGATTTTACAATGATTATTTTCTTCGGGGAGAGATACCTTAAAAAGGTGTATGAATCAATAAATCACAGAGAATTCAGAAACTCATGGAAAACAAAGAAATTTGAAGGGTGCAGACCAAATCATTAAACACTGTTATTGGAAAGGCTATAGAAGGTCTGTATGATGTAGAAAATTGAATCATATAAGTTTTCTTAATTAAATAGGAATATATTTCCAGTGTTTGCATTTTCTTCCCTTTTAAACTATATTTGAATATGTGGAGAAAATTGTGAAAATGACCTACCTCGGAAACGCCCGCAAATCTGTGTGATGTGCAAACTCCGGTTGCTCAACAGTAAAAAGAACCAAAATGGCGGTGCCCATGTTTTATGCCAGGCGGTCTCGGACAGTTAACGCGAAATCTCATTGTCTCGTCATTCGCATGCAAAGCGTGGTCAGTCCTCAGCTGTATAAAGCAGGCGCGTTTTTGTTTCTGATTACTGGGTTTTTTGCTTGTGAGAAGGTTGGACGCATTTTGTCAGTTACCCTCCTCGTGTTTTTCCTATCTGCTATTATCAGTTGAGTCGTTGCTTTACCACCACAGAATAATAAAAAATATATTGAAATTGCTAGACTTTTAAATACTGATGTGAGATCTGGGACACACTGAAATTACATGTTTCTTCAGTACATGTGTGATCATGGCTCTCCACAATTTCCTTTTCCTTTTTAGTAATATTTGTTTTTTGCTATCTATCTTAATCTGTGTACTGCCATCCATTTACAAAAGCTTGTTAGGAAGGTTATTCACTGTTTTCCTCTATCCTTTATCCATTTAATATGTCATTCTCCAAGACCTCTTTTCTTGTTACATGTCCTAAGAATTTGAACTGTCTCTCTTTGATTCTATGTACAATCATCATTTTTGTTTTCCTTTTCCTTAAAATGTTGTTGTTACTCAGATGTTCACTCTATGGGATTCTCAGCATTCCTCTGTAGAACCACATTTTTGTTGCCTCAAGTCTCCTCATCTGTGAGGAGATTGTTCTGACCCTAGAATCTTTATTAAGACATTGTAAAGATACATTTTCGTCAAGCTTCCACATCAACTCTAATTTCTGATACATAGATAATGAAAGCTGCTCTCTCTTCTGCATTTCAATGTCACCTATATATGTACCTGATGCTCTTCCTGAAATTTTCAATTCTTAAAACACAAAGCAATGGAAAAAATATCAGGAAGCCATAATGCCATGTCTGACTGAAAGAAATGGTGAGATATAATTTCTTTGGTAATGACTTAAGCTTTGGTCACATCAACTCAGATTTTGGTACCAAATCTAAAATTGGGTGTGCACATAATCTCCAAGAGAAAGAACTTTGGTATTTTGAATAATTCTGTTTTCACAATTATAAATAAGATATTGTGTACTACAGTCTGCGATGGATAAATTGTTATCTAAATTGCGCAAAAATGAAAATAACACTGACAAGTTATACAAAAATATTTTGAAATATGAAAAAGTACATTTATTCAATAAAATCACTGTTAGCTTCAATTACAGCTTCCAGACGACTTTTAGAATCTTCCGAAATACATCTGGATGGTCTCCTATTTTATTTTGGTTAAGTTACTGCCATAATCCTTGCCTTCAGTTCATCTTTGGTGTTACAAGGAATTTTGTTAGTCACTTGCTCAACTGTATCCCACATATAATAATCAAGAGGGCTGGAGTCTGGGGATCTAGGAGGCTAGAGATGTAAGGGGTGATGTGGTCACAGAAATTGTCTCATAGACATGACTGGGTTCTCCTAGTTAGATGACATGGTGCAGAATCCTGTTGCCAGATATAGGGTCTTCCAGCAGCCACCCTCTTAACTCAGGGCAGCACTAACTCTTCACGTCACAATGTAGACCTCCGAGTCATATCTGAGGCACTGTGAAAAGATGAATGGAGGCATAACAATGCTATCACTAGTGATGATTTCAATCCCCTTCGTAATCACCATTAGACTCATCCAACTCTTTCTGAATCCTCTGCATTGTCCTCAAATTGACACCCAAACACTCTGAAATGTTTTTACTGGAGCTTCCAGCATGAATGCCAAACAGTACAGCATGCCATTTTTGTGCAAAGTGAATTGCATCATGATGCTTATTTTCTCATAGACAGTGCCCAGCTGACCCTACTATATTGTGCATTCAACAAAATCAAAAACAAACAATGTCTATGCGTGAAATTAAAAATCTAAAATGGTGATGGTACCCATCACACTCTGTATAATAATATACACGGTGCATTCAAAAAGTATTTATTTTTCCTACCAAAACTTCTGCTGCATGGTCAAAATCGATTGGGTGGGAGGTGATGCCATCCATCTTGCACATGCATGAAAATTTTCATGCTGATTAGCAACATCAGTTTCCAGCTTTTATGATAATCATGTAGTATATGCTTGTCAGATTTTCATTTTCATGCAAGATAATTGAACATATCAAGCAGACATATTGAATCAAGTTTTACCAAAAGTTTGGTGATTCTCAAACTCAAACTATCCAGAAGATTCAGAAGGCCTTTGGCAATGATGCCATTTGCAAAACTTATATCAAAGAGTGGTACAACTGCTTCGAACATGTCCACACCTCTTTGGAGAGTGAGGCCCACTCAGGAAGGTCATCCACAAGTAAAAACTGAGCTGATTGAGATGGTTCAGCAAACAGTCATTGAATATTGTCATGTAACAATCCAGGAAATTGCTTACTAAGTGAGAATAAGCACAAGATCAGTTCATTCCATTTTAATGGAGGATTTGTATGTGTTTGTCAGTGAAATTTATCTCTGATAATTCAAGCTTTCCTGATCAAGAACAAAACACCATTTGTTTAACAGGCTCATTACACTCGTATTTTTGACTTCTGGCTATTCCCCAATCTGAAAGCCATACTGAAATAGAAATTAATAGGGTTGCAAAAGAAAATTATGAGAAAAGCTATGGGGGAGCTATATAACATACCATGAAAAGTATTCTAGAAGCAGAACACAGCTTGGAGAAGTGTGCAAACTCTCAAGAGGAGTATTTTGAAAGTGATAAAATAAAATTTGTGAAATGTACAAAATTAATCTTTTCATGCCCAAAGGTTGGATACTTTTTGAACACTGTATTTATGAAGAAGGGCTCCATTCAGGGTTCCTCATACTATTCCATATTCAGTTGATTTTCTATGTTTGAAAAAAATTGCATTTCAGATTGTAATTTTAAAGAATTTTAATATCATCCAACAACTTTCTGTAATCTTGGATCTTTCAAGTCTTCCTTTTTAATTATAAGAATGGTAAGGATGATTGATTGACAACTATGATATCAACACCAGGAAATTATAATGGTAAAATTTCTTGATAATAGAAAAACTATTGCAAAAATGATGAATTAAATGCCTTAAGATATTTTCCAAAAATAACCCAAATATTTCATTTTTGCAAAATGTTTTTATTTTCAGTTGTTAAAAGAATTAGCAAAATTTCTCGGAAATAGTATGGCTTGAAATCTGTTAGATGACATCCTCAGAATGAGATACAAGAAATAATTGCTGTAAAATATTTGATGATGTTCAATGGCGATTATACTCTTAAAAATATTGCAAGTTATAAATAAAATAATTCAATCTAACATTATTTAAATTGTCATTTTTATTTCTGAGTTTTGAAAAAATAAGGTCTGGAGAACTTGTAATCCAAACAATTCATCTTCTCATGACATTCAGACAAATTGACATTTATTTTTTGTTTGTTCAAAAATGTCAGCAAGTAATTTTTAACTCTCAGTTAAAAGCTGGATATTTAATCTAGAAATGAGTGTAAATGCATTAATAGTGTATCTCTCTGGAAAATGCTTGAATCCTTTTGATATTTTATCTTGACAAGAGTCAGATTAGTTGAAAAAATGAGTATTACTACCATATCAAGGATGGAGCTGCTCAATCTTTACTTTTCAACTTTAATAGAATTCAAAATCTTTAATGCAGTCTTGTAAATGTAGACTTATTCTCCAGTCTCCATCCCTGACCAGATGTGGTAACACCTGTTAGGGTCCCAGCTATTGGCAAATAGTGAACCCCTAGACAAAAACTAAATACTATGAAAGTAGAAAAATACATTTTTATAGTAAAAATGCTAGCAATATATTTTTATATTAAAACATTGCCAACAATACCTATTTATAGTAAAATGACCAACAATACATATTTATGACTTTATACTAGTTTACCAACAATAAATTTTATAGCAAAATTATTAACAATACATTTTATCTGTAGGTGAAGGCATACCATTGCATTAAAAATATATTTGTTTGGATCCATAAAATTGTGTTCAAAATATTTATAATTTGGCATTAAATAACCCATAAATGTTGATATGCCTCTAAACAAAATCAGTCAATCAACCAACCAACATGAAAGAACTCTTTTATAACATTAATCTATATGATATCCTACAATATCTTAAAGAAATCAAACTCTATTCCAAAGTGTAACTCCAACAAAGCTACAATATAAAACACACATATCACTGCTACTAGTAAATATGTCTACACCAACATGTATTAGCACAAAAGCTGAGAAACATCTACTATATATTCAATTATGAAAGCAGAATAATATTAATCATCATCTTTTTATTCAAAGCTCCCAAGAAACACAAGTTTTGGCATTAAAATGACCTACATGTTGTTAGACAAATAAATCAATCACTCTCCAGTTTACAGCCTCCTTCCCACAATGCTGCAAGTCTATCACTAATCTCTTGCACTTTACGTGGCAAATGTTCAGATAAGCTCCAATCTTCAGTTCTACCAATTCAGACCTTATTGCTAGTATACACTATATGACTTCCACGAGGTCAAATCACCTTCATTTCCTTCCTGGATATAAGCAACAGAAAAAGGACAATGTACACCCATAGATCAGTTCAAAATTCCATGACAGTTGCCTGGATTGACAGACACCCAAAGAAGGTGATAGGGTATAGCAGCTAAAAAGTTGTGATATTAACATTAAAGATGAGGACATTAGTCTAAATGTAAACAATGTATACAGTTTTGATCAACTTTAACAATTAGCGCATAAAGATCAGAAGCTGGTCAGTTTAAACTATTAACTCATTTCCAAAACATTTGCCTAGTTATCTAGTTGTTTGTGTCTTCCATTCACAACCATATATCAGAAAGAAATACTAAGCAGCTTTGTTTCTGAGAAATGAAAAAAGACCTAAGCTCTGTTTTAATACTAATGGGAATAAATTCAAATTGAAATTGTTAATTATTGGTTATAGTTTATAATTTATTCAATGGCATATCAACTCCATATGAATCATTAATGCCAAAAATTACTTTTCTTGAGTGTTTTAAGTAATAATATATCTTCCCCTGCTTTCACAATTGAATACAAAAATGTATTGCTCATAACTTTGTTTTACTATGAATACATATTTTGACTATAAAAATGTATTTTTATGCCTTCATAGTGTTCCAATTTTAATTTGAGATCTCACTACTTGCCCATAGCGGGGACCCTAACAGGTGCTACCACCATAAGTCAGGGTGGACATGGGGACAACAACAAATAAGAGGTGGTTCCATACTGCTTAGTACCTCTCAGTCAGAGGCTTTGCTGCCAGATGTAGTTTATATTCATACCCAGGATGGTATTAATTATTGTAAATGAAAATGTGGAGGCTTGAGTTAAGTTTAAGTTTTTTTTATTATTCACATTTAAAACAAAACAAAAACGTTTTTTTTATGATACAAGGTCATTGTAATTCAATAATTTTACTCTTTATTCAATTATTTACAAAATATTCACCATGATGTATTGAACATTATATAACACAGTATCAAAAATAAAACAATCTACATTTGTGTTGTAACCTAGAGAAGCTTACTGAATAGAATAATCACATGAAGCTTGGAAATAAACAATAATACTTAGGACAAAAACAACAGATATAAGATTCACCATTGGCATGTAGAAGTAGTCAACTGCTAGAAATAAGTCAAGTGAATTCTACAATGAATCTCCAACTGTAGACCAACATATAATATTTACTACTGTATTTATGTGAATGGGGACATACCCATTATTGTCTGTAGGTATGCTACAACAATTTGAAAAACAGATTTATTAGTGACCTTATTTTACTCATTTCTTATGGTACTACAGGAGATTAATTTATCTACTGTCATCTCAACTGAGATTATGAGTTATGATAAGCATTAAAAGAGAAATAAATCTGACTCGATCCACCATCTTTGTATAACAAATTGTCTCTTTTTAAAAATATTTCCCATCCATTTCCACTGTTGTGTTTTGATTTATTTTTCATGATACTTTTAAAATGATATTGATTTTATTTAAAAAAAAATGATTTCAAAGCTGCATTTGTAATAATTTGCATTTATTCATATTAATTATAAAACAGAAATTATTCTCTCAACTCAGCTGTGAATACCATAGCCAGATCATGTGGGCAATGTTGAAATTTTTAAGGAAAGTATCAATTAAAATGAACATTTATAAATAGAAATAGGAAAAAAAAACAATTATTGGGTTCTGCAATGAAGAGAATTAGACACTAAGGGGATATATTGAATAATAGAAAATGAGGGAAACAGCAAGTAACTTACCTAACACACTTGTGTAAATGGCTGACTGAACAAGGAGTAAAATCGATAATAAAAAGCAAACATTTCTAAGAGCTACAATGGACAGGAAGTTAAAGAGAACCATATCTTGAAATAAGTTGATACATAAAAGAAAAAAGAAATTAATTTTGAAATAAGTTCATCAACTTAATTTCCATCTCTTTTTCAAGCTTTACAGGGCATGCAGTTTGTCATCCTTGACTGTTCATAGATAAAGAAATATATTCTGCTTCAGAAAGCAACACTTTAGGAAATGAGTTCCTAAAAATTAAAATTGTTAGGATTATATGTAAGCCAATACAGGTAAGAAAAAAAACATTACTGAAATTATGATAAAAAACAGTATTCAATGAAGTTATTTGGGATGATGGATAAAACCAAATATGAAAGAAGAAAAATAAAATTTGTTTTTTTTTTTATTCTAGTTTTCTTGACTTTTTATTCCCAACTGTCTGCGTGTTTGGATAAAATTGCATGATAGTAATAAAAGACAGAAATTGATGAAATATATCCATTTAGAAAAAAAAAAAAAAGAAGCAAAAACCTGCTGTATCAACAACAACTATGAAAGACAAAAAGTTATGAGACATGACAGTCTGAACCAATCAGTTAAAGAGAAACCTCAAAAGCAGTCACACATTATTAACTTTGTTCCACTGGAATAAATTGGTGATGCATACAAGTGAATAGTAGCAAGAATTCAGATTGGCTGATCATGCATGCATAAAGGTGAAACCAGTCAGAATTGAATCAATGATAATTCTTTTACTGAGACACAAATTAGCTGATAAACCTTTTATTATTATTTCCAAAAGGAACTTTTATCTTTGTCAGAGATTTTGATGAGTGACTCTAATCTGTTGCAATATTCTTCAAGCCCCTTTTGATGAATCCAAGTTTAAATGAAAAGAACAAGTGCAAAATTATGCAATGACGGAAGATTCAATTCCAGTATTTATCCTGAAATTCTTCAACAAGCTCTCAATCTAGCTACTAATCAATGTTATTTAAACTGCTGTTCTCATTTTGTTGTTTTTTATTATATATTATTTTGGGTTAGCATATTCATCTTCATTGCACTTACCTTCTTTTGAGTGATGTACATCGTGAAGTTCTTTTGGTTTCTATCAGATTTGATAACCTAAAAATATCAAATGGAATCCTACTTTATTGTTGGAACTGAGAATAAATTGATAGCATCCTTGTATAAGGGTAAAACCCAACATCATCACTAAAACATTAACTTTTCAGGTGGATGCTTGCTGACACACATATAAATCTGACCAATGTTTACTTGTACACTCAAGTACAAATACAAAGTTTTACCAATAGACTCAAGTATAATGTTTAAACCTATAGACTCCAAACAAAAGTTTAAACCCAAACAATGCATTTCTTTTAGACTCAAATATAAACCCAATGTTTTACCTATAGGCACAAGCCTTAATCCAAGCAATGTTTGACCGATAGACATAATTATTAATCCTAAGAATGTTTTACATATAAAATTAAATATAAACAATGTTTTAGCTAAGGACTCAAGTTTAATAAAAAATAGATTTTGACATTAAATTAATCCAACAAGTGTTGATTTGACACAAAATCCACACATAATCGCAAATGTAACCTTTTATTTAATACACAGGTGAATGCCAAGAAATTTTAGAATGTGTTATTTTCAAAGTTTTTTATGCTCTTGATATGTCAGTGTATATTTCTACATTGGACTAAACTAATGACACCCAGGGAATGAAATGATTTTTCTAAATGCTTTGATCTTCTGTGACTCTAGGATATTTGGATCATTTACTTTTCTTTATTTTTTTTCATATCTATGTTAGGCCTATCACATCATTTTTTTATAGAGTGATTCTCCAGGTGAATGTGCTATGAACCAAATGGACTTAAATGTTTTTTTTTTTGTTTTTTTTTCTGGCATCTGTGTCAAAGATAAACACTGTTATTGAGTGCCCCAAAAGTTTGTTCTGCCAGGTTAACTAAAAAATAAAAGTGATTTTTTTTCACTTTTCAGCATTAAAATTATTGAACAACATAGTTACTATTTTGTTCCAATCTTCCAGGTATTTGAAACCGTTTTGTAAAAATTACAAGAAATAGTAATCTTCTTCTGTGTACCCAGTCCATGCATAGAGGTGATCATGGTTCTCCACAATTTCCTGTCCTTTATAATAAATTTTGTATTTTTGTTATTTTTCTTAAACCTTGCTCCATCATCCATTTACTCAGTCTCACTAGTTAGGTTATGCATTGTTTTTCTCTGCTTGTCTTGTGAGTATCCCATTTTCCAAGTCCTCTTTCCTTATTATGTGCTCTTGAAAATTTCAACTATCTCTTCCTGATGTATAAGTGACTTCTTTGTTTCAATTTTCTCTAAAACTTTGTAATTGCTCACATGTTTGGTCCATAGTATTATCAGCATCTTTCTGTAGAACATTCATGGCCATATAGAAGAATTGATATTACATAACAGTTCAGTACTCTTTTCTTTCTTTTTAATGAAATGTTTCTGTTTCTTAATACTTTGCTGAGCTTTTGGTAGTTGTCTTTTGATATCCCAATATGACTTTGGATTTCAGTGTTACTTTCTGTTCTCTGTTAAAACACTTTCTAGATATTTAAATTTCGTATTTGTTTGATTTTGGTATCCTTAATTTTTAATTTGCATATTGGGCTGTACCTTTTGCTACCAACCATTTATTATCTCTTTTTGCAATTGATGCTTAGTCCTTTCCTCTCACTTTCTTTCACTGTAATGATATAATTAATTTAATAGTTATGAAACGTAACTGCTTTACTCAACAGTAGAGCATCATTTCATGAGAAATCTCCAACACACAGTTTTGCATAAAACTTGTTCAGTCATTCATAATATCTTGTTTATAAACTGAAACTATTTTTGGAGAGTTTAGTTAAATTTTATCTTAAAAACTTACAAGTTGCCTAAACTAGCTAAGCATAGACAATTTTAATTTTTTTTTGTTATAGACCATACAAAGACTACTCAGGATACCAAGTCTTTTAATGTTTGAAAAGATTTTTTTTTCTGTAATTGTTGTAAGTTGAATTATTTTTCAAAAATCTTTATTTTTTTAAATTGTATAACATTTAAAAATACTTTTGTATTCTTTTCTATGACACTGTTATTGGAATTTCAAATCAAACCATTTATTTCATCCACCAGGATAGATTGTTCTAGTACAGCATGCCATGCTACTTGCAGATGTCTGTTATTTCCATTTGTCAACCCCAAGATTTTTGGTTCACCATTGCTGTAGCCTGGTACTGAACTCACAACTCCCTTGGGTCTAGTCACTGGATGCAACCATCATCTTTATCCACTGGGCCATGTTGTGAGTTCAGATCAAAATTCCAATCACCTAAACAAGGCCAGATCCTACAATGGCTGGAATGTTGTGAATATGAAAATGAAGATGAGGATATCTGAATATTATAATGAATGTAAATAATACCTCATCTCAAAGATATAAACAGATACCCAATGATAATATTAAATATTTCCTCCTAATTTGATTGCTTTGTTTTCTACATCTTATCAGCCTTTTGCAGGTTTTTTATAGCCTGAAAATATTTTAGATTGTAAGAATTTTTTGTTGAAGGAGTGGAGATAATGCTTCAGTGATACAAATCTTACTAATTAACCCATATCTGGGGGAAGAAGAGGTAGATTCATATCTTTCCCAAGGGTATATGTGCATAAGGAGAATTGGAACTTGGCACACTAATTAAAAATTTCAAGCTATCATACATTTCCAGCACATACATTCAAGCTTACAGTACCTAGTATTCTCAAGCAGTCACCCATCTACCAGGCTTTTGATGTTGCTTAACTTTGATGATTGTATGGGAACTGGTGTTTCTACATGATGTGTCCATAAGCCTGTTTCCTTCCAAGGAAACATTCATCATTCCTTGACCAAGCAGCCAGTGCTCTTTTTGGTTGAAATTTACAAAATATTTCTCTTTAAACAGTTTTTTTTGAAAAATAACTTTCTCAAGTCCAATAGTTTGATCTCTCTTTCCAGTATAGACGAGGGTTTCCTTTCTAAACTTTTGTTTGAAGTTTTGTGGAACTTTGGCATCTTGATTATATCATTATTCTCTCTTTGAATTATGTTATATACCATACCCATGAACACTAATGGGTATGTTCTAATCTTCATAAATATGTTGGACACTATTTTAAGTGGGGGTAATATGCTATCTAAGTAGTCCACCACGAGCTATGGTTTACCTACTTCACACTGCTGGCAAGTATTGTATTTTGCTGATGCCATAAAGAGTACCATTTCATTTCCAATTTCTGTTTTTGTTATTCCTCATTCAGTAACCTGTTCTAGGTTAGAAAAAATTACCCATTTTACTTGTTGCTACTGTTGAAAGACATCAAATGATGTGTTTTCTGTTATCTAGTACATTTTTTTGTATGTGAGCCATATAAAAATTTCAATCTGATGAGACTATTTAAAGACATGTCTTGTGTATTTAGGATAATGTTTTGGTTTTGTTACAACATGTGATGCTGGGCAAAACTACCCCTTTTTATATATACAGTGTGTACCCAAACTTACTTAACCTCATATTACAGTGTGGACAAAAATATTCTCATTTGGTTTGTGTTTTGCAAAACAAATGTTAACTAAGAAAATTACCAAAAGAACCTGGAAGATAGCTATGCCTGTGTTGAAAAGTTTTAGTAAATTCATTGAAATGATTTGAATGTGAGCCAGTGCACTCCATCACCATGCTAAGAATTTATGAGAATTTCCCAACACATTGGCTGGAAGAAGAGATAATGTTGAGTCCTCTCCAAGGTCACCTGATCCGGTAACATGCAATTCACAGTTTTTGGTTTAATCAAAGAAAAAGTTTACAAGACAAAACCAAGAGCTCTTCAACAAGTGAAGGAAAGAATAATAGTAGAACTTGATATGAGATAAGGAGAAGAATTTGCCACTTTTTGTGTTAGAGGTGTCAACTCTACTCAGGGTAAAAAGGAAGATGTTTTGAACATTTAATTCGATTTTTAATTTAAATTATGCACACTGCCTAGATTCCATTTTGCACCTAACTTTGGGTCATACCCATTATTATCAGATGTATGGACCCAACCTACTATCAGCAGAAGTTATCTATCAAAGGGAGATAACCTATATTTTTTATACTTGTGAATAAATTCTGGACAAATATTGATTTAGCATTCATCACGTGAAGATATTTCATCTCTGTGGAATCCACTAAATTTTCCAGTATCTCAACTTCATTTAAATTTCTTTAATCCTTACTTGGATATGCAAACAGAAGAGCAGTTATTCTCCAGGAAAATAATATCAGCAGATTCATTTCAAATTCCAACATTTTGCATTAATACCTTTGGCAAAAGCAAGAATCAATCTAACCTCTACCCAAATGACAATGGGTCTATTTATCTATCTTACATAATTTTAAATCTACCATTCATTCATGCAGTGAACATTGTTGCCACATCTAGTCTGATATTTATGCTATGTATTTAAAGAAGAATCTGCAATGTTATTGATGTTGACCTGTCATCCTGGTTGCAATTACTTCACACTGCCATAGCTTGCTTGTGCCATTTTTATTTATATATTGTTATAGGAATTGTTCTGATTAGCTTTCCTCTTTGACCGAGGTAACTTTATGAATTTTAGCCCAGTACTAGTCTGGCAGCTAGGCCTCATCAATTTAGAATTAAAATGGCAAGATGAAACTGTAAGTTCTATGCTAAGAGTTTCTTCTCTCTCACCTTTCACCTATGGAACTCTCTTCCAGCTTCTTGCTTTCCATTCAACTTTGATCTTCAAACATTAAATGCAATGTCAATCATTACCATCTAGCTTAATTCCAGTTCTTTTTATTGTTCTCTCTCCTTAATAATGTTTGCTTTTTCTTATATTCTTTCATACTCAATAACTCTTTCTGTCTTAGTGGCTTTACTCCCTTGCTTGGGGTGAAAGGATTAAAAAGATGTTAAATAGCCGGATAGAATGCACTTTTTTAGCTTAGCAAAAGCAACCAGTCTGGCAGCAGGAAAACTCAGAATTCAAATCTGAGGTGAAGGCAATGAAAAACTATTACATAATTCTTTTAAGAATCATGGCAATTCGTATATCTTAGAGTAAAAAGAAGCTGTGGTGAACCATGGTCACTCATATCCTGAAGGAAATGACCTTAAAAATTCTTTGCTTGAAATATCTTGAATTTTGATTCTACTAGGTTCCAACTCACAATTTCTCACAAGTTTTTTTTTTTTTTTTTTATTCACTTCTCAGTTTTTGATCAGGATCTTGGATTCTTTGGCCTTTACTTTTGATTTCTTTTCACAAGAAATAACAAATTTTATTCTGGAATCTCTATAAAATCTTCTGGCTATTTTTCTTATAAAACATTGTTAATTCCATTCTCTTATATTTTACTTCATTGTTCTGGTAGACAACAAAACAGAGGAAGCTGTAGAGAGCCATGATTGCAAACATTCTTAAGCACATGGTACATTAATATCCTAGTGGAAGAATAAAATGTATTTTTATTATATTTTTCTAATAATTATAAATAGTAACTTCTGACAAAAAATATATTTTCTTATAAAAAAATTGAATCTCTAACAGTAAAAGAAAAATTCATCTCACAATAACAGCAAATTAATAATCAAATAATACTTTATTTGATAATATTAATCTGATAATAATGCTTTGCTTAATAATTTAATAATAGCTAATCACTATAATCAATTTCACAAAAATATTTGCTTGCATATTTGAAGGTGAAAGTATCAGTAAGTGTCAACAAATTGTTTGAAAGAAAGAATCAATGAGGCAAATAAATAGCTAAGAACCATTTCTTGATCTGTGAGTAGTTAGGTAATTGCTTCTACATCTGAGCTGGTGCTGCACAATTCTTTCTTTCCAGGTTTGAAAAACCTCAAATACATCTATGCAGCCTTGTGTATGATAAACTGTTTCCTACTTCACAACACCTTTCCCACAGGTAAAATGCCACAAGTCTGTCACTACACTTCCTTTGTTTCAATGAAAAAATGTCCTGGGGAGCTTAGTTTCACCAGCTCAGACCTTTGCAATTAAAACCCTATAATGTCATTTATCTGGGCTCAAAACATCCTCATTCCCTTTGTCCAACATTGGTATGAGGAGTAAGTTCTTTGTGAAAGATGCTTCCTTTATCACTATAATCTTTATACCTGCACGTCTAGGATCAACCGTTATCTATCCACTGTATACTTTATTTTTTACCCCCTCCTTTTCTCTACATAAAACAAACTCAGTCTTGAGTGGCTCTTGAGCCTTGAATTGGGTGAACAATAGAGTAAAATTTTTTCATATCTTGCCAGACATTTCACACATTTCTCAAAATTACCCCACCAGGAAATAAGGAACTCTATTCTCTATCAGTTCTTTCTTTGTTCAAGAAAGCCATTTTGCTCCTGATGTTCCCCCAAATTTTTGTGTACCACTTTGTATATGAACCAGCATTGTTAATTTGTGAAAAATGATTAAGAGACTTTCAACAAAAAATGAGAGTAATAAGAAGGGGCTTTAACAATAAAGAAATCCAAAATTAAATTATCAGAATAATAATGTCACTTTGTAATAAGATCCAGCCTAAACTGTACCATTTATTAAGACTTTCACATATTTTACTTATGCAATAATGAACAGTGTAACATTTATTTCTTTCTCTGTCTACAACAATAGACTTGCCTGCTCAGGTAAATTAATCATACTGCATAAAGAGTAATAAGAAAGCATCATTATATCATAAGTCTGGGCTTATAAAAAAAAGAAAAATTCTAAAATATGTGTGAGTATGTGTGTGCTTGTGTCTATTATTATGAACTGTGTGATTCTAGGTTTCCCCACATGAATGCCTCTTTCTCAGTAGTAGAAACACTATACATACAAGTTTATGAACTCGTATGCAAATGAAGTAAAACTTATTTCAATATCACTCCATATACACACATTTTTTTTTTTTAAATCAATTCACCCTAGGCAAGGTGATAATGCCACTAAAGCACAAGGGGTTACTGGGACTGAAAGAGAATGAGAAAACTTTAGAAGGAACCAGAAAGCCAATCCTAAACAGGAAACAAGAGATAAACCTCTACTTCTGTTCAAAAGAGCAGAGAAAAGTGTGAACCAGATGATAAACAGGCCCATGCTTCTATTCAGAAAAAAATAAATAAATACCTAAAAAAAATAGATATTAAATAAAATGTTAGAGTTTAGGCAGGGAATCTAGCAGTCCAGAGTTGATGTAGACTTTAGAAAGAACCAGAAATCCAATCCTAAATAGGAAAGACCAGGGAGGAGTACTATGCTCCTAAATGACTCCTATTATGTTTACAACTAATGTTGGTATATTGATACAGAAGCTGAACCTTCTAAGTAACAACCCATACTGTTTTACTGACTTAAAGGTCATGTATGAGTGGCAGTCTTGCAAAATGGTATCTTGTATGAAAATGTATATTAAACGAAGGTATATAATTGTATTCTTTCATGCAGTAAAGTCTGCAATCATTAATCCATGATAAACATTTATTGTGGTAGGTAATGGATTTCAGAAATGGCAACAGTAAGATGCATGACAAACATCTTTCTGGGCAGCCTTTCACCACTGTCATAAAATGAAGAGCTTTTGTTCATTACTGTAGAAAATGCAAAACCAGTGATGTGGTCTATGGAAAAATAGTGTCTAATATGAAAACTTACTCTATCCAAGAATACAATTCATTCTGTGGCTCTCTGATACTTTCTGTGAAAATGAATAGGAGGAATTACTTTCAGTGCTTTCCTCAGATAACTATATAAGTATATGTAAATTTAGTTTAACTTCTGAAAAATTAATCTCATTGATATTCAAATATATCTGTTAATTTTAATAATTAATGTAATATACAGTTAGTTACTTTGAAAGAGACAGTTAAAATTTCTAGGACAATGAGGAAAGAGGACTTGGAGAATTTAACACTCTCAGTATATGTAAGTCAAGATGGAAACCGAGAATAATCTACCTAAGAAGCTTGTATAAATGGATGGCAGAACAGGGAGTGGGAGTAATGTGGAAAAGACAGGAAAATGTAGAGAGCCATGATCACCCATGTCCTGAGATGATACTGCATATAGACAAAGATATATCATGAAAAATATTCTTGAATTTTGTAAGGAAGAGTCATTCTTGGATAAACAATGCTTGAATTGTTTCTTTGAAACATATATCCAACTGCCTTATGTTTTTTTATTCTTAAAGGAAATCCTCTTTGAGAGTAGGCAAAATTAAGTCTTAATTCATATAGGCTTATACATTTTTCTTTTCAGTAATTCCTTGACTGACTGCTTCTCTGTGCTTATAGCTTATATTTTGCTCTTCTTAAAGAAGCATTTCTTTTTTACCCTGTTCTTTATGACCGACAAAATCTTTCATGTGGCACAAATCCTAATTGCTGTATTGAGCTTCAGAAAATCTTTGATGCAAAAACTGTTATTTGCAAAAATTAAGCACCCAAATCAATATTGTTCATAAAATATTCTAATTCAACATTTTGTGTCCTATTATTCTTGCTTCTTTTCATTTAACTCTGGTGTTTCTTTTATATCTTTATTTTGATAATTGTTGACAACTGTTCTTTTACATTGTTATGCATTTGGCGATATTTTATTTAAACAAATGCAGCAATAACAAAAAAATAGGCTTCAGGTCATCAATATTTGATTGACAACCAAAAATTGCTGAATATGCTAATATTTCAATGTTTATCCACCTCATCCTCAAATCATTGTCAAAAAAGATAAATATTTGTGTCTTTTCCTATGTACCATATCTAACCGGGAGATGAATGGTCATGGCTCTCCATGACTTCCTATCCTTTGTAGCTTTTATGTACTTATTTTTAAAAATTTCTGTGAAAAATTTAATTGCTTGTTTTTTTTCACTGAAAATGATTATCTTGTCAGAAATTTTATCCCTTAGGTCATATGCACATTAGTATAGGCATATCAGTGTTTAATAATCTCTAGGGTTTACACTGAGGTAAAAGGGCTTGGAAAAGTTGACATTCACAGGACATATTGAAAGTAATAGGGATAGTGGAAAACTACATATTCTACCTAAGAAGCTTGTGTTAATTGATGGCAGAACAGGGTTTAAGAGTGATAGAAAAAAGGCAAAATTTACTGAAAGTTTCAAAGGATAGAAAGAGCATGTTACATAAATGTATTGCTAAATGACATTAGAAAATTCCATTTATCAAACATGTTTTACTAAATTAAAGCCAGTCTTGAAATTTAATTCATTAAAAAAAATTAAAATTTGTTTTTTCTGGCCAGTGTTTATACAATCTGGACTTAGTAATCTCAAAATAGAATAATCATATTTGTGCTGGAGTCAGGTTACGTTAAAAAGAGTATAAATTGATCACTAGAAATTATTGGCAGTGGGGTTAAAAAGTTATGGATTGCTGATTGAACTTATTTCACCAGAAAAAAAATCTTGATTTTATATTGTTAATGTTCAAAAATATCTCATAAAAATAAATATATATAAATTTGAAATAATCACAAAGGGCATGAAATTTTCTTTTCTCTTAATCTTTTTCTTTCAGTTTTTTTTTTTTTTTTTTTTGAAGATTTTTCACAATAGTATTTTGTATGGTGGCATTTATATAGTTTATTAATATCATCAAACAACAACTGTTTGCAATCTTGGATCTTTCATGTCTTTATTTCTAATTTCATAATAATTATAAGAAAGGTATGGATTGGAGAACTATGATATCAGCATTAAAAAAGTTTGAGGATAAAATTTCTTGGCAATAGAAACACCATTGTAAAAATTATAAATTAAAAATCTTAAGACAGCTTCCAAAAATAACATGAGTAATTCATTTTTGCAGGATATACTTATCTCAAACTGGAATTCAATATAAACAGATTGATTTATATAAGGTGTGTGCAAAACCTCCAGCATTTTTTTTAATTAAAATTTGTGGAGTAATTGGCCATGGTTAAGTGTAATTGGCAAAAATGTTTAACTGGCAAAGTTTCCAATAAACAATGTGAATAGAAGAAAAAAGAACAAGATAAAATAATATTAAGCAAATATATATGTAAGTCAAAACTGGGCAAATTAAGAGTAATAAGGCAAAAAGTTTACAAAATAAGAATGGTGTTGACAAGCAAATGGGATACAGTCAAGTGATTATAGCATTCTATTTTTAAGACAAGGAAAAAAATATTACAGATGAGACCAAGAAGTGGTCCATTATTATTGATTAGGAAGAAATCCTAGCAACTTTCAGAGGATTTTTCTTTAAATTTGGTGAGAGGATGTTATTAGCAATCATTTCTAGTAGACTGAAAACAAAAATACTCATGTTTGGGTGTAATAAAATTGTCAAATAATTTTGACCATAAGACATCTTTAAATTTTTTACTAGATAAGGAATGTCGTATTGATAAAAAAAAACTTATAAGAATCTGATGGCCTCAACTCTGGTAAATATGGTTTGTATAAACTTAATCCTTATTTTTCCTGTTATCTGAGTACCACTATATTTGATGTTACTACTTTCTTTATATACACTGATACCATTAGTACTAACATTATCTTAATATTTTTTACTATTAGCAGTAATATGGATTTTTTCTTTACTCTTAGTATTAATTTTTTTTACTGTTAGTCGTTATATTATAGTGTTTTTTACTATTAGTAGTTGGAAAATTTCATTGGAAACAATAAAAAAAGAATCCTGAATTGTTATGAAATATTGCTACTCTTTTATGACAGTGAAAGCTGGACAATCTTATCACAGACTAGCAGTAGAGCCCGGCGTTGCCCGGAGATTTAACAGTAAGAGATAGATCAAGTATTGACCATCATAAAGACTGAAAAATAAAATTGACAAAGATTATTGTTTAAGATTGACAGACACGCATGTCTTAATTAGTTTTTTTTTTCTTTTTTTTTTTTATACGAATTTGTCAAACCCAAACAAAAACATTGTTTTCAATCGTTATGATGAGTCTACTGATTGAATAGAATTTTATTATAAACAATTGTCTTGTAAATGGAATTTTTAAAGCATTCTGAATGTAAAAATAAAGAAAAAAGTGTGTAAGACAATAAGAAACACTACCTGCCAAAAAAAAAAGAAAAAAAAAAAAAAAAAAAAGTGAAGTTTGTTGAAATTGGTTGAAAAATGTAGGAAATCCAATCCCATATATAAACGAACACACACACAAACAACCTGGGTTTTATAAGTATAACTCGATATGAGTTGTCCCCCCTTTCATTCTCGTGATGCCTCTTAATCGTGTTTTCAAATTGATTTCGTGCAAAAACAATTGTTTTTCTAATTTTTGGCGCTGTTAGAACCACCGCAAGGTAATTTTACGTAATCCTGTGAATTTTTGTTGAAATCGGTTGAAAAATGTAGGAAATCCGATCCAATATATAAACGTACAGACACACACACACACACAATCTGCGTTTTATAATAAGTAAGATGAAGAAGAAAGTTGAAGCAACAGAAGGATGCTGTGAATATCATGAACTGAACACGTGAACATCGATAAAAGTTTTAGAGAAAACAGAAACAAAAAGGAGACATGCATAGCATCAGAAAGAGATAATTGAAATATCTAGGACATGTAATAAGAAAAGAGGGCTTGAAAAATTTAACATTCACAGGACATATTAAAGGCAAGACAGTGGAAAACTGTACAACCTACCCACAATCTTGTGAAAGTAATTGGCTGGATAGAGATTAGGTGATACAGCAAAATGATAAACTTTACTAAGGGCTACAAAGGTCAGGAACTTGTGGAGAAGCAAGATTGCCCATGTCCTGAGGGAACACAGCACATAGAAAAAGTAATATTATCTTGTTTCTTTTACTGTTAGAATATTAACTTTTTTTTAAATATTAGTAGTAATATTGATTTTTTTCTTTAGTTTTAGTAATAACTTTTTACTGTGAGCAGTCATATTATCTTGAAGCATTGTCATCCAATATTTTTCATTAATTTTTTCTTTAATTTCAGTTATTTTCATTGTTACTCTGTAAATAGTCATTCTCCAGCCATTAGTAAATTTATTCACTTAGAATTGGTCAGTAGTAAAGCTTTGGTAGTAAGTGAATGAAAGCTGCTATTGATAGTATTTTAGCTCTCCTAAGACAAAAGACAAGAAAGTTTAAGTTTTACCAAAAGTCTATTGCTTGCTTCTAATCTTCACTGTTTACTAATGCCATCAAATAACAATCCAAGTAATTGCAATTAAATGGTTTTTAAGATAAAAGAAATACTAGTAAAAAAAAAATTAGTCAGCAGTGAAAATGCTTAATCTGAGAAATTTGAGTCACATTTAGGCTGTTACCATTTTGACCAGGAATCATATTTGGAGTAGCCATAATGAAAAGCAACCAAGATGAAGATAAAAGACTGACCAAAAGAAAAAAAAATGAATATTGTTTAATAATGTGGAGCATAAAAATGATTCTAAGATGATAATATGTTTTTGTGCTGCAAAATTTTTATTGCAAGTTCCCATAATGCATTCAAGAACTCAATGCTGACTTCCTTGATGGACAGCTGTGTGTGCATCAGAAGCTTTTGTCAAGGAAAAACTATAATGTTTGGATGTAATTCAATTAACTGACATAACAGGTAGGAGAAACATGGAATCGGAAGACAATGGAGCATGTTATGAAATGTCCTGCAGTGACAAGTTGTAGTAAAAAGCAAAAAAAAAAAATAAACAAAATGGGAATGATTTGGGAAAGGAAAACAATTTAATTCTCATATTTTGACTGTGGTTTCTTTGAAAAGACTATGAATCAATTTAGTACAGAATGCAGTTATTTTTGCTTTTCTATCCTTCTATAATAAAGATTAGGAAATATGAACTTGGTAAGATGGCCACTTTCTTTTACTCTGATCTATCTTTCTCTCATGGTCCCTGTACTTTTCTTACACTTTCTCTATTCAATGTCATATCATATAATCTACATAAAGAAATTACAAATCAGTGATGTTGCATTTGGACCACGTATTTATTTTGTTATGCAATGTTGAAATGTGCCATCAGAAATAACCCATTTTTTGCCTTTTGACGATGAAAGAGGAGATTACAAGCAATAAATGATGTCCGGAATTGTCTCTTTTTATCATTGTTTCTCAAAACAAATTAGAAACATAACTTCTCTGCCACGATTCTAGATACAGAAAAGCAAAAACCAATTTTTATTCTCCATGCAGTAACAATACAGCTAAAGAGAAAGCCTAGAGCCTATAAGAGAGAACTCTTGACTTTGAATATAATAGAAGATTAGAGAGAACTTGATTTAGTGAGTGTAGGAGAAAAAGAAAACATTCAGGGACAATCATTTAGAAAGACTAGCATCAGGGAGAATATCTGGTTGTAAAAGTTATGTTGCAGTTAAAACAGGAAAAATCTCCAGTGGCCTCTCTGAAACAAGCATCATAGACACTGAGTTTTCAGATGATCTAGTTGTTAGATCCAACACACTTGAACAAGTACAGCTATTTCTTCTGAGATTAAAATCTACTGCAGCACAATTCATCCTTCTCATAACTGAAATTAAAACAGAATTTATATTAAACAGAAGGTGATACAACATTCAGAGGTGACAGTTTAAATCAGTTTTTATATCTGTGGCCATGGCTGACCTTTTTACAAAAAGACATATAATTTAGATATGACAGTGAATGCTGAGCAGTCTCCTCACAGATGAAGAAGAGACTTGAATCATTAGAAATGTGGTTCTACAGAAGGATGCTGAGAATACAATGGATCAAACATCATGAGCAACAATGGAGTTTTAGAGAAAATAGAAACAAAAAATTTATTTGTACTTAACAGCAGGAAGAGACAACTGAAATTTCTAGGGCACGTAATGAGGAAAGAAGGATTAGAAAATCTGATACTTAAAGGACAGATTGATAGCAAGTGGAACAGAGGAAAACACTGTCTAATTTATCTAGCAAGCTTGTATAAATGGGTGGTAGAGCAATGTTTAGGAGAGATAACAAAAAGACAGTTTATTAAGTGCAAAAGAACAGGAAATTGTGGAGAGCCGTGATCACCAAAGTCCTGAAGGTACATGGCACATAGAAGAATGACAACGTGAGTAGCACTATTAAAAATGAATATCATTTGGAAGTCAAAATTTTAAAATCAGAACATGTAACTCTTTAGGTCAACATTAAGAATAGTCAGTACTGGTCAAAAGTTGAAATAACTCACTTTCAAGAAAACAAGATGATTGATTGATAGAATGATTTGTTTTTATGGCTTATCAAACTTTTGCAGATTATTTAAAGCCAGAAAATATGTTTAAATTGTAAGAATTTTTATTTTGTGATAAAAATTTACTAATACAAGTCCTACTAATTAACCCATAGATGAGGTGAGAAGAGGTCGATTCATACTTTTCCCAAGTGTACTTGCACATAAGTGAATTTAAGGAACCCAACTGGAACTGGAACTTGGCTCTTAGATTGGAGAAAAAAGTAAGGAGTTCTAGCCCGTAGATAAATATAAAGTAAATGCACTTACTCTATGCTTCTTAAAAAAAACATTTAGAATAATTGTTACTGCAACAAAAAAAAAAAGAAAAAGGATTTTAAAAATTTTATCATGATCAAGAACACTTTCTCTTTCATTTATTTGAGCCTAGCAAGACTCAGTGAAGATATATTATGTAATTATTTTACATAAGTGAATGAGACACAACTAGATTAACACTATGTCCAGTAATGAATCTACAATTCACCCATGCATTGAATACTGCTATCATATCTGGTCTGGTGTTCCTACTGCTTATCCTGAGGTTCTTGACAAAATCCAAAGAAGGATCTGCAATGTAATCAATCCTGACTTGGTATCTCAACTTCAGTCACTTACTCACTGACATGATGTGGCTGCCCTCTGTCTTTTCTCCAAGTATTTTCATGGCAACTGCTCTGACAAGCTTTTTTCCTTGGTGCCTTGACTACATGAGTTTAAGCATGCAACTAGATTGACATCTAGGTCTCATCTTTTTACCATTGAAATAGTTAAAATAACTACCACTTCTACTCCAACAGTTTCTTTTCTGGCACTTCCTGCTTGTGGGACTCCCTTCTGTTTACTTGCTTCTCTGAAAACTACAATCTTCAAAAATTTAAATGCAATGTCAATCCCCATCTTTTGTCTTCTTGATTCCCATTAATCTTTTATCCTTTCCTCAATTACTCTATACCCAGTCTTTTCCCTCTCTGTAACCCTCTGCGTACTCATGAGATTCCCACCTTGCTTGGGGTGAAATGATTTAAAAAAAGAAAGTATCTATTTGAAAGGAAGAAAGTGGAGCCAGAAAAAGAAATTATAGGGAGGCAATTTTTTCTGAAGGTTTCTTTTTCCTTTGCTTAAAATGGCACAATAGAAAAAAAAATCATTAGGATTTTGTTCTGTGAAATGTTTTATCATAAAGCTCTCTAAACTTCCCAAAATTTAGAAAAAACAACTCATAATATTTCAGTATGTTATTTTGAATAAATACATTCTGAATTTAACTGGCTTTCATACAAGGCCATATCTATGTATTTCTCTGGAATAAATTCAATAATATGTGTTTCATGAAATCATGATAAATGTTCCTTTATGGTTCTAAATATAATGTAGGCAAATATTTTGCAGGTAAATTGGTTCAAATGGTTAAGATTTGATAATAAATATTACAAAAGTTTCTTCCAGTTAAAATTGTTGCCATGAAATGGAACCCAAACATGTTATTTTTTTTTGATTAACAATAAATGTATAAAGTATGGCTAGTAATTAGGGTTAATTATTAAAATTCTTAAATAACATATGAAAAACATTTTATCTCCACAACAAATATTATGGAAAAATATTTCAGACTTCTGGAATATTTTTAACAAGTTTTGGCCATTTTATTTATTAAAATAGTAAGTTCTGTTTAGTTGTCATTACCAATAAAAACAAAGAAAGATATGTTTTATAAGTGAATATCTTTTATGACTGTTCTTCCAAGCTTAGGAGTCTTAAGTAAAACAAAAAAAAAACTCATTTCATTTCAGACAGAAATGACAAGTGTGAAGTAAAGGTAGGAGTTTTAGACATTCAAAAAAGTGAAGGAGAAATTAAATTAAACAAAAAACATTGCAGTAATATATAATGTATATGTATGCATGTATGCACACACAGACAGATAGATAAATAATTTTCTAACATGTATAAAATATATTTCTGATGTTATGTCAGAGTATATATGAGTTGTGTATTAATTCAATAATTGCATCAGTAGTAGAATAGACAGATGTCATTTTTCATACTTTAAATTTTGAAGGAAATGAAAATAAGCCAAAGAAATGGACAACAGAAAAAATAAATTTTATAAAATAAGTTAGAAACATAGAAATATTGTATGAGATGAAGTCGTCAGTGAAACTAAAGAAAGGACCGTTAAAAATGAGTTTGCATTCTTTTTTGTCTTCTGTCCATGGACCTCTTTGTGCTAAAATATTTTTCACAGGTAGATAGTTTTATTATGCTTTATTAGTTTTATTTATAATTTTCAATCTCCAACATGTTTCAAATAATAAATATATATTCTGAACTAAAGATGTCATTACAAAATGGCTACTTGTTTACGTAAATCATAAACTGTATCTCTGCAATGGACATAAACATATTTATAAAACTTACATTGACTGCTACCTATGCATATGTACATTAAGATGTATGCATATTTATAAAACTTAAATTACCTGTTGCCTAGGTGTATATACATTTTAAGACATATTGTGAACTAACTTTTGTCACAACAGACCAAGCAGTTGATTCAATATATTCTCTCTACTTCATATCAGCATAAGATATCATCCCAAGAAGATGAATCAAGTTACTCTTAAGGAGGTTAGCATCAGCCATGATGATGAAAGTCAGAAAGAATGCTTTCAGACAACAGAGAACAGTTTTGTTTTGGAGACATAAAAATTAATAAACTATTCCTTGCTGCAGTTAGCAACAGACATTTTGAGATCAGCTGCCAATTTGATCTGATTGAAAACAAAATAAATTGAAAAAAAATCTGTAGATGATTTAAAATATTTTCCTTCATTGTCATACATTCAGTCTTAGCAGCATGTTTTGTCTGGCAAAAAAAGCTTTTGTTTAACTTCTTTTTTTTAACAAATAAGAGAAAAAGAAGATGAATCAAGTTACTCTTTGGGAGGTTAGCATCAGCCATGATGATGAAAGAAAGAATTCTTTCAGACAATTAATAAGAGAAAAAGACACTGAACATAGAATAGGCTATGCCAGAGGTGGTTTCTCCCAACACCTGAAATTCCTATGAAACCAAAACATCAACCAGAGAATTCAAGTCATGGTTTTAAATAATCTTATCAGATCAAGACTTTTATAAGGTCTCAGGGTGCCAAACCCATTCAGAAATATCTAAACTGTCAGCTTCCTATGGACGATGTTGAAGAAAGGCCTTGAGGAGATAGATGTGAGTAAAACCCGAAATGACCAAAATAATTCTCAAGTAGGCATATATAAGATAATCTGGGGCATCCTGAGGCAGTGTAATAGTTAGCAAGCTTGTCTTGTGAGAACAATTACGACTGAGTAGTGAGTTTGATCCTCACTGGGTGTCCCATACATTCGGCCTTGTGCCACATCTAAGCTAGGCTTGGAAAATCACAATAAGATAAGCTTTAACTGTATAATATATTGGCAAAACTTCTGGAAATTTAAAAAAAAAAACGTTTTTATGACTGTAAGAAAGATCTCCATAATAATTCATCCAATGCATTACTTATACAACAGAAATAATTTTAATCAAAATTTTGATTAACAAATGCTTTCTTTACCAGGAGAGAAAATAAGTTACTAAGATGAAAAGATTGCAAAAGTGCATTAATTGAAACTAGCCCAATATAAATATACATCCTTGATTTTTTTTTTTCAAATATTTCCTCTATCCAAGAGAATATTCCTTTCTCAACCTATTTATTTATAAGCATAAAAATTAAAAAAAAAAATTAATGAAAAATGACTAAATAAGGGCTTTATAATAAATAAATGAAAAAATCAATTAAATCATTAATGAAAATAACAATGCCATTAATTCACTTTTGTTGAAAGAACATGCCAAATATTTACATCACTTATTTTCCTCCATAGTTTTCCTTTCCTTTTCTTAATAGCAATAGGGTTGTGAAAATTTTAGATCATTTCTATTTGAAATTTGAATGCATAACATTATTTTTGTCAGCATTACTTTTTCAGTGTATAAATAGATATTATTAAAAACATTCTACATTTGACTTGATAAATTTACACAAGGGTTTCCTCTTCTCATTTCTTTGATTAATAGGCATGTATATATACTGTTTTTAGATACCAAATATATATAATTAATGACTACATATACATTTCACTCGGTGTGACTATAAATTTCAAATCTTGTGTACAAAATAGTTGTTTTTTAACTAATAATGAGTCATAAACCTTTGAAAAGATTTCATAGACACATTGATTCTGTTAGTTTTACATAATGCAGAAAGTGAAAAATGATATTTCTCAAAATGTTCTTCTGTTTGAAACAACAGTATGCCACTGATCAGTGAAGAAAAATCAAAGACAATTCTTGGTTAGTTAAGGAGTCAATCCATACACTGGAAGCATAGAAAAAAATCATAGAAACAAAACAAAAGTACTAAAATATTTATTTGGAACATCCCACATTGGTCAAAAGAACAATTTGTTTTCAAATTTACATACTTTGTATTCAACCTGCATTTATAAATTTATCTATCCATCACTTCAGAATGCCAAGGCATTCTGTTTCTCTTCAAGAAATGAATACTTTAGAAGGATCATTTGTAAAAGTGTCTACTATTATTTGAAGCATCATTTATTTTATTCATCTACTGTTTGTTCCCACAGATTCAGTCTTGCATTTTTATAAAGACTAACTTAAGGAAATTTACAACTATTGGTTTCTCATTTTGCACCCAAAATATATTTAAACAAATATCAACAATGTTATCTAATATAAATTAATATGAAACCTGAGTGTAGTTTTATATTTCTTATATATCCAATCATAATTTTAAACTCATTAATATTATCCTGTGTCTTATAGACATTATTGTCTATTATATGCATTTTCAAGACACAATTTATTTTGGAGCAGAAAATAAGAATTTGATTATCAATGAATTATAACAGAAAATTCTTGGTTATTCTCTTTAAACTGCTCTGATAGAAGATTACTTCAAGGCAATGAAAGTTGATACTTATATCAGGCAAAAGATGCACAAGTATTGTTCATTGAAAGTAAAAAATCCGAACCATGTCTCAAGCTCCTTAATAAAAAAAATCAACAGTGTATTCAAATTTGTTATCTGACCAATGGTGGGCATCTTGTGTGTCTATATAAATCACTAGAGTTAAAGTGTCTGTGCAAGCAGATCCAAATGTTTATGTGTATTGGTGACCGTTGGTGTCTTAGCAACCTTTTAGCAACCATTTATGTGTTGGTGACAGATTTGAATATCACTGACCTTGCACAAATTCATATGATTTCCAATAGTGGCAACAACTAAAATATATAGAAACTAGAAGGAAAAATAATGACAAATAATTTCCACACAATCAAAAACAAAAGGTTTAGTAGGAAAATAAAAAGTAAACCCATGAAAGAAAACACTGAACATTGGTTGTGAAATTTGTACCCCCAAATGGAATAAAAATGCAAATGCCTAAAAAACATATTACAATAATATTCTTCTTCTTTTACACATCTGAAATCTTTTATTTTAAAACATGAATGATTACTGGGGTGAGAAAAATTTGTTAATCTATTCATTTGTACATGTCTGATAATATTACTTTCAACAAACTCACTCCAAATGAAGGTCTCCTCAGACTCTCTGCTGGGTTTTTTGCCATCCAAATATATACAACTCCCTTTATCCCTGATCTATCAATCATAATTAACCTTTAGCTTTTCTGATTCCTTTTCACCAGACACATATGTGGCCATATGCCATGAAAATACAATTCCAATCCTTTATCTTGTGACAGTAATCTAGTTATTAGACTGAAAAATCCTTATCCATGTACTGAGTAGAACAAGACATATGCCAGGTTACTCAGTATATGTTTGAAAATAATATAGATTCCTCTGGAATTCTATATGGGATCAGCTCATGATAAAAAACTGAACTGAAGATCATCTTCTTTGTGCCATGTCCCTTGAGGGTGAACATTTCTCTCCCCACTTTCTTGTTCTTTGTAGTTCTTAGCAATGTTTGTCTGTTTGCTATCTTTCATAATTCCTAAGCCAAACAATTACACAAGCAAGTTGGGGAGGTTATTTGCTGCTTTTCTCTGTCATTCATTCATTCAGTATGTCCTGTGAGTGTTAAATTTACTATCCTCACTTTCCTCATTATATACACAACAAATTTCAAATCTCTTTCTGATTGGAAATGTCTCTTTTGTTTCCATTTTTCCCTTCATCATTTCTCACATTTTCAGTCCATGGTATTCTCAGCATTCACTGCCATATAATATGACCAATAATACATAACAGTGCCATTCTTTGCAGTTTGCATCTTTGGCTGTTCCTTTTGCTGACAGTCATATTCAAGATAAACCATTTTCTCAAAACAGGAACAATGATCTGAAATTGGAGCGAAAGCTATCATAGCACCTACACTGAATCCATCATAAATATTCAGGATATCAAATTAATAAATACTAAACACTTTAAATACCTTAGTGTATAGATCAGTTATAAGAAATTTAGTACAGGAGATAAAGAAATTAATCATAAAATAGTCAATGCTAGTGTTAGTTTCCCTGAACTCAGTAAATTGCTACAAAAGAAAAACATTAACATAAAAAATCAAGTCAGACTAAGACTTTCATATGCATGTCAGGCATGGCACCAAACCCACTCGGCAAATATCTAAATTGTCAACTCTATACAACCACTTTCTAAGATTAGTGGTTAAAAATGGCTTTTAATGAATGAATTACAGTAGGTCTTGGTAAAGGTCATCCTTCTTTGAACCTTGTGGACCAGTGCTACAGAATCACAAAGAAAGAACTGTACCAAATAACAGAACCAACATCACTATCAACTGCAGCAACAACTAAAATGGATAACACATGTAACTCAAAGAGAAAATAATGATATAATCAATATGTTGATATTCCATACTACTTCAAAAAAAAAAAAAGGTTAAAAAGGAAACCCATCAACACTGTAAAGAGTAATAACAGCTACTAGACTTGAGAAAACTATTTTCCTGAAAAAGTATTTTTAGAGAAAGATTTCAACTGAATACAGTACTTGGTCAATGATTGCCAAACCTTTCCTTCTGATGAAATGGCTAATATTACCATTATCTTAAATTCTCTCTTCTAACAATTGATGGTTATCTCTTTCTTCTTGCTTTCTAAATATATATATATCAGTAATTTTAACCCTGTACTAGACCCAGGGGCCACACAAAGTACAGGGTTACATTAAGAGGCAGTTTATAAAGTTAATCTGGGAAGATAATGGTTAACTCTAGACTTGAACAGGTTAAGATTGTAATGATCAAGAATCATCTTTTTGGGAGTCGGTTCCACTGGGCAGTGGTTGACGGGACAAAGCTGTTAGGGTGAAACTTACTTCTCACTGATGGAATACAGAAGGAATGTGAGTGGTTGGCTACTATGTAAGTGGCATGACATGTCCTTGCCATGAAAGCTTGAATTGACAGGACAGGGAGTGTAGTTCATCTAAGCACTTTCCATGGAATTAGCAATACAGCAGTGAGTGATTTGCCACATCTCACCTGTGGAAGAAAGGATAGAGAATAATTTGTCACCCACAAGGGCTCGGAGACACTTTGGTCTCTATCAAAACTGAAGAGTGAGGTCTGAGCAGCTTCTGTCCAAGTATGACAACAGTACTCCATTTTTGGTCTGATCTGGCTCTTGTAAAGGTAGAGGATAGCAGGAGGTATCAGGTAGTTACTTGAGCAGTACAGGCAACCAACCCTTTTACCTGCATCTATATCAATGGTTGTACACAATTCATGCACTGTAATACATATACACACATGCTGCTTTATACGCAATTATATATACATGGTTGTATTGTAAGAATAGAGAAAAATATATACTCAATTCAAACATTTTTGCTCTAGCTTATAGCAATGGGAATACAGTAGTGGACAGAAGAAGGACTACTTTGAATTAAAAACCATGGAGATGGCAATTGGGAATCACTTCACTATCTTTGCCAAGAAGACATAGCAATTTCTAGATAATAAAAAAATGGCATCTGCAAAGAGCCATGATTGCCTAAAGCGACATCATATTTTAAGAAAAAAAGAAACTCATGATAAAAGAACAGTCTTCTGAATTGAGTAAATATTATTTATTAATGTGCCAATATGTCACTCAAGATGGCATCAAATTGCTTGCATTTATGATTGCATAACGTAACTTTTTTTTTCTCAGCTTTTATACCCTCAAAATTATGAGACGAAGAATTTTCCTGTCTTCTTGAGTTACTTGCAGGAAAATCAATATTTGCCATTTCTGCCAAGTTACAAAATGGCACAAAATTATGAACCCTCTTTCTTTTCTTTTCATATTTTCTTTGATTTCTTCAGCACTGATAGATTCAGTGAACTGGACACAGTCATAACTTAAGAAATGACATATCTATAAATAGCACTTTGGTGTCTCATAGTTAATTGATGATAATTTGTCAGTACTGGTAAGTTAAGAATTCAGTCTTGCTCCACTTTTTGTGCATCTATGATATGCTTGTATTTATTGTCCTTTCATAGACATAAAATTTTCTCTCTTCAAGAAATGTTGTAGTTACAAAAAATGTAAGTAAATGAATTTGGTAAATTGATGTTACAATCAGAAGATATTTCCCACAGTTAATTTCCAAAAAATAATTTTTATTTTTTACAATAAATTGTTCTCATCTTCAAAGAAGAACTGAGCTTTGATAAGAATCAGCCGATAAAAAAAGTTCAGTAATTATCAAATAATGTTATATTTCTCATAGAAAATGGGTAACAATTACTTAAAAGTAACTAAGGCTCACCATTTACAAATGAATATAATGGCAATGACAATATCAGCCATTTTCTTATATGGAAACATTCACTATTTATTGACCAAGTAACCTCTCCTCTACTTTCAACTGAAATTTATAACAGTTTTTCAACAGTTTTTCAAGAAAATAGTTTTCTCAAGTCTAATAACTTTTAACATTTATTTTCAGTATTAATGGGGTGTCTTTCTTCCTGACCAGTTTTTGAAATAGTGTGGAGCATCAACATTTTGATTATGTCATTATTTTCTCTTTGAGTTACATGTGCTAAACTATTTTAGTTATTGCTGTTGTCAAAAATCTTCAAGTAATGTGGTTTCTGCTATTTGGTACATTTCCTCAGTTGTAATTTTGTAGCACAAGACCATGAGATTCAATAAGAATAATCCCCACTAAATGCCACATGACTCATGCATTCAAAGTCATTTTTAGACATTGATGTGAGAAAGTGCTTGTATACAACTGGTGTTTAAGATATTTTCAAATGAGTTTGATATTATGCATCACATTCATATGAGAGCCTCAATCTCACATGTCTATTTAGAATTATAGTTGCTTTTAATGCTATTTTTCTTAAGTTTGATTATCAAAATTAATATCTATCTCAAATATTACATGCTTAATGAGCCAAAGGTCAAGGCACAACATTTGAAAGTTCTTTTTAAAGTTTCTTTAATAAATATGAACAAACATTGATTTTATTAAAAACTAAAACAGTCTAACACATTAGCATTGTCAAAATTGGTTTTAGTTTGAAACAAATTTTTACTTGATTAGAATTTGATTTCATGATAATTTGATATAATAGCCATTACCTTCCATTAATTATTTTTCAAAAGTAATAGATTGACCATATTGATGAAAGGTGAAAAAAAAATTTGCATACATTTAAGCTTGCTAATGAATGCATAATCAGGCTGATGTGGATTTATTTGATTAGCGAAGGAAAAAATTGGAAAACATTTGTGAACAAAAATATTCAATTGTCTTTGTTATGCATGTGAGGTTTGGCATAATATGTTGGTATAATTAGCATATGATTTTCATTTTTTCTCTTGTCACCATTTCTGGTTTGCTCTGTATAAGTAAAAGTGTTGCTTTGCTTTCTATTATATTCCTGAAGAAGGGTGTAAAATATATAAACTTTGCCATGAGCAAAAAAAGCAACAAAAAACGAGATCAGTATTCCAAGCAACTGTTGGAACAATAATACTTTTTATCTTAATCGTTTTACCCCAAGCAAAGTGATTAGCATCACTAGAATACAAGAGGTTACTGAAAGTGAAAGAAAATCAGAGGACAAAGAACAAGATTCAAGGAGACAGAAGATGATGAGAGGCATTCTATTTTAATTTTTTGAGTTGATGGGAAAGCAGGAAGCCAAACGAGATTTCCACAATTGAGAAATGTGGGAAAACAAAGTATTAGCATAGGACTTAAACACACATAAATATCTCCTGAAGAAGCACATTATGAAACACCAAAAAAAAACTTCTCTCTGGCAAGATGGCAGAGCATTATATATTATAATAGAAAAACAGTTGTTCATCTGACCAATTACTATTCCCTGATTTATACACGTTGCTTGAGGTGGTTTTATGTTGATACGGGCACTTATACCCATCGGTTAACTCAGATTGTTACAAGAAGGATAATGACAATATTAACCATTTCCCTATAAGGAAACACTTGGTATTCATTGACCAAGCAGCCAGTACTTTCTCTTAAAACAATTTCAATTAGCTGATGTTGCTCTTTGCAGTACTGATGGAGATTTCCTTCCTAACCTTTTATGATGCATGGAATGCCAACATATTGATTATATCATTATTTTCTTTTTGAGTTACATTAGTTGCTACTGATATTGGTACTCCTCAAGTGATGTGTTTTCTATTATCTGGGATATTTCTTTGTTTGTCTGTAGCAGCAATCCACAATATTCAAAGAAGTATGACTCATGGAAAGATCCTAAGGCTTCACCGACCAAAAGCTTTTCAGCGTAGCTAGCTATATATATATATATATATATATATATATATATATATATATATCTTTCTCCATAGGGTATCATATATTAAAGTGTGTATAAAAAGACAAATTAAAATACACAAAGAACATCCAGTTTGACCATTTAAATGTCATCCCATTGAGTTTATTGAAATTGGTTCCAGAAAACGTGATAACACCAGAATTAATCAAAAACGGTTACATAAATTTACACAAAACACAATTCTTCAAAACGAATGACAGAAATTTGAATATACCTTGAAAAAAATAAAATAAAACTTGTAAATATGCACTTGAGTTCATTTACCAAACAACCAATTTGAAAATTTGAAAAAGTTAATAGAATTCTTGCTGCTAAAATACACTCTGTGTGTGCTTGTGTGTGTGTGTATATATATATATATATATATATATATATATATATATATACATGTTTCATTAAAACGACAGACAAGGTACTACAGTTGAGCTTTTTATTTAATTTTTCTTGTGTTTTGACAAGAGCTTTCTTTTCTGGACAAAGAGTGTGTAAGAACTGTCCGAATGTTCTGTATTTCAGTTAGCTTTCAGCTATACCTTTAGCCATTATCAAGGATGATTCAATTATCAGCTTAGTTGTGTGTGTTTCTCTGTATGTTCAGTGTGTGGTAGTGATGTTTTTTAGTTTCCAAATACAGTTCCATCAGAACACATTTAAACACACACTCAGATTTACCCGACACTATTAGGAACATACTAGTAGAAACACAAATATATTAACTGCATCCACTTGCAAAAAAAAGACTAAAAAATAATGGAAGCTCTAATAAAAAAAAGAAAAAGCCAACTCTTAACAATATTAACTATGAACAAAGCCACAATGTGTTAACCGTATTCGAAAACTAAAAACATCACTACCACACACTGAACATACAGAGAACACACACACTCTACTAAGCTGATAATTGAATCATCCTTGATAATGGCTAAAGGTATAGCTGAAAAGCGCTCGGAAATACAGAACATTCGGACAGTTCTTACACACTCTTTGTCCAGAAAAGAAAGCTCTTGTCAGAACACAAGAAAATTAAATAAAAAGCTCAACCGTAGTACTTTGTCTGTCGTTTTTAATGAAACATGCATAAAGGAAGGATTGCTGCCTAAATAAATATATAAATATATATATATATATATATATATATATATAACATCAAACTTAGTATAAATTAATAAATTAATTTATTCAGAAATGAGAAAAACCATAGTCAGTTGCTGAAACATCCTGACAACTGGACTGAACAATTACAAAAGGTTCATCTATGAAACTGGCTTCAGGATGCTGAATATAACATCACTCAGCTAATGATAAATTTTATATTTTTATTAATCCTATGTTCTTACATATTTATATAGGTTTAATACAAATAAAACTAGATAAAATTTTTAATGTATTAATCCTATATATATAAGTTATGTGTTAAATAGAATGTCTTGTATCTGGAAAAATCATTATGTGCAGAATTTTAAATTCTCAAAAAAAAAATGAATTATTTTCCTAATCCTAAAAAAATGGCTTTGAATAACCCACAAAGGGTTGGTAAGACATAAAGAAACAAATAAATAGTCAATGAAAATATACTGTTTAAAAAAAAGACATCTGCTCGTACACATTTATCCACTAAATACAATGTACATAGTAATAAGAAATGTATTAAAAATATGATAGAATATATCACACATATAGAAATATATTAAAAATTGAATATATATATATATATATATATATGTATAAAAAATATAGTAGAATATATCATATATATAGTGAGAAATGCATTAAAAATATAGTAGAATATATCATATATATAGAGAGTAAAAATATAGTATTATATCATATATATAGAGAGAATATATTAAAAATATATAGAATATATCATATATATATATATATAGAGAGAGAGAGAGAAATGTATTAAGAATATAGTAGAATATATCATATATATATATAGAGAGAGAGAGAAATGTATTAAAAATACAGTAGAATATATTATATAATAAAATAGTTGCCTTTTTTATGTAGATATGATGATGTGACTTTCATTTAAAATCTGGGAGAGAATAATTAAAGACAGTAACTTCTCTAATTAGAATAATCATGACATATCCATTTTATTATTAAGAAAATAACTTATTACAACCTTTTAAATAAAAATACAATTGAAAACTATATGTGAAACGGGATAAAATATCAAATAAAATGTCTAAGTAAAAAGGATTTTTCCAATGAATTGGACAATCATTATCAGAAAAATCCTGCTGTTTACAGTCATGAACCAGAAAGCATTATAAAAAAGCTAACACTTATCTGAAAGTATTCTCCATTAAAGCCTAATCCTGGCAACCAAAATTATCTTGCAAAGTGCTATAAGCCCAAATTGTTGCTTCAGTAGAACTCTGCAAAATGGTAAAGAATCTTATCAGGCAATACCAACAGCAAGAGAATCTATCTGCTGGCATTAAGACAGCAGTAAATGTTGGTTGCATCCTTTCAGTATTTCAGATATTTACAGCTAGGACTTGCCATGAGATATATACAGGGTCGAATCACCTTCATTCTTTTTATATTCCCTTAGTAAGAAAGAAGTATTAGCTTCTTCTTATGAATTGCTATTTTGTTGAATGAACTCTTGAATGGAGACTTCTCCAATCACTATACCCTTAACCTCTTCATATCTAGGGTCAATCATTATATATCTGCCATATCCTCATAATTTTCATTTCCTACTTACTCCTCTTATGTTCCTCTTTCTCTCTCTCTCTCTCTCACACACACTTAGTCTTCTTCAAAGTATGATTCTTGAGTCTTAATCCATTTATCTCTTCCTCTTTTTAAAACAGATTTAGTTTTTGAAATGAATGCATTTCACATTCAGTATCACCATCACCTGCCTAATTGTATTGTATCCAATCTCATCCACAATGTTTTGTTATAATAAGCATTTGGTTGCAAGAGGAAAGGGATAACAAGGATTAGGTTTTTGAACAATATGTATTTGTTTAGTATATGGATTGTTTTACAGAGTTGTTGGAAAATCAGTGAAATATCAATTTCTGTTGCTGATTATCAGGATTGTGATCAGGCGTAAAGATAATGCCAAGAGTTGACCTATTTCTTGTGTTGGTCTGATAGAGGACACAGGATATGTTTGTTTGCATGTGTTGGTCAATTGAGGTCATTATGGTGGGTTGTGAGTCATTGGTGGTCAAGTTGGATTGGCATGGCTGGTAGTCTTGTAATGTGAAATGGAGCCCTGGTGATGACTGTAAAGGGAATGCCTGTAGCGATTCAGGTATGCCGCGGTGAGAGTAGTGGGTTACTGAAGTTAGTGTAGCTGGTTGGCCAGTATTCTATAAGACAGTGGTAGGGGGGTTGCATGCTTGCAGAGTTACTGTAGTGAGTTGGTTTTGCAGATGTGATGGCATTGGCGATGAGGATGGCTTGTAACTGTGTGGTGTCAACATTGAAATGTTATCAATAGTGATGGCTGGTATCTTGGGTCTGGTAGTGTTGATGCTGTAGTGGGTTGGGTTTGCTGAGGTGACTGCATTGGCAAAAAAGAATGCTTAGCAGGGTAGTGTCATAGTTGGATAGTTGGCCATTGTAGTGGACCTGGTTTGCCAAGAGGACAGCATCAGTGAGGATGAAGTCTTGTAGCTGCGCAGTGACAATGTTGACATGATATTCTGGATTCTGTGTGTGGAGAATTGGGCAATTTGTCAAGCCTGGGAGTGGTAATGATTGTTGAGAGGAGCAGCCATGTCGATGATGGTGGCATCACCCTGTGTGTTAGCAGGTGGCATGCCAGACTGCAACTGCTTGTAGGAGTTATGGAAGACATGCTTTTAAGCAGATCTGGCAGTCTCCAGGGGTGTCTCCTTTTTGGTGGGAATGTTCACGATTGGCCATTGTCACTTTCATTGTGGGAGCTTGCTTCAGTAACCGGACATGATGCTTGAAGCCAATGTGCAGAGAACAACTTTTTTATTTTGTTCTCTGCCTTCATGGCATTCACATCTGACCAGCATACAGAAAGAATCAGAAAGAGATCTTATTGCAACAAAGTATAACAGTTTCAATGCTGATTTATCTTTAAGATAAACCATAAGTCATTGTCTGCCAAATCTGGGCTGTAGGAGGCTACTAACAAATTAGCATATTGCAAATTCTTTTTAAAAATCTGTACATAATTCATGAAGAATCAATTCATGTGCTGACTGTCCACAAAGTACATAATCTCATTGAATGGCATCTGAGTAAGGTCACTTTGGATTTATTGTTGTCACATTGCAGCTATGCATCTGGTTCTTCTTGAAATAAATAGAATGGCCTAGTCAGACCTTATATTAAAGTATATTGTCTCCTTTTGTTGATGCAAATTTTTTATATTTTTATCCACAATAAAACCTTATTCTTCGCAGCTATTTTAAGCAGAGATTTTATAAAAAAAAAAAAAAATAAGGAGTGTAATTCCTGTTTACATTATTTACAGTTGTAATAATGTCTTCATCCTTGTTGTTACTATCACAAGATTTCAACTGTTACACTCTCCAGCCTTCTTCAGGAGGCTGTTCAAATCTCAGGGAATTTCAAACTGGACCATTTACTTAATCTAATCTAACTATTGGTAATTCTTCATTCCAAAAGTCAAAAAGGAGAAAATTTCTATCTTTTACTTAAGTCCTTTTTCAATAGTATTCACAACTCAAAAGTTATTCTTTTCAAGAGAAAATATCTCATTTACACGATTTACATTTTTTGGAATGTTGTCCTCATCTTTGTTGTCATACTCCCAACATTTTGGCTGTTGTATGCTCCAGTCTTCGTCAGGTAATTGGAATTTCGAACTTCACCCTTTATTATGTCAACCAGGGTAGATTTGTTCTTGTTCCTTGTGTCATGCCTCTTCAGGATGTCTCAGTTATCTCCCTTACACTTAACCCCCTAAGTTTTTGTCTGTCACTGCAGTAACCATGTATTGAACTCAAAACTCAAGTCACTGGATCTAACCAACACTTTTATCAACTGGGTCATCCATTGAAGAAGGTCTGGGCATAACAACAGATGAAACATCATGTATATGGCAACAAAGATGAGGAAAACAGTCCAAACAATGTAAATAATGTAAGTCATTACAATACCTCATCTCAGAAATACAGAAAAAAATATCTCATATCTCATATATACTCTTTAGGTGAATTGTGATCTGATTTTTTTTCTATATAATGTTTTATCTATATGATTGATATTCACCTCTGAATTAATTTTTCTTGTCAATTTTATTATCTGTCTGTATTTCTGAGATGAGGTATTGGAACTCTTTGCACTAGTCACAAAGTTTCGGCTGTTGTATGCTGCAGCCTTCATCAGGTGATATATGTTCAAATTTTGAGCAAAACCCTTTGTTCTAGTTCCATGTCCCATGCCTTTTTTTGATATCTCAGTTTCAGTTATTTCCCTTTAATAAGTCAACTTGCCAAGTTGTTGTTCACCTCTAGGTCAAGTCACTGCATTCCCTTAACCAATGCTTTTATCCACTGTGCTATGTGTCCTTAGAACAATCTACTCCAGTGGATAAAATAAAGAGTTTGGTTCAAAATTGTGATGTATATCACCTGAAGAAGGGTGGAGCATACAATAGCTGAAACATCTTGCATATGGCAATAAAGATGAAGGCGGTAGTCTGGACAATGAAAATAGTGTAAATGATGTAATTATGTTGAAAAAATGTTTGTTGTGTAAAATAAATTATTTATTTTATAAATATATATGCATTAAAACAATATATATATATATATATATATATATATATATATATATATATATATATATATTATTTTTTTTTAGGAATCATATTTTTATAATTTATATATATATATATATATATATATATATATATATATATATTATTTTTTTTAGGAATCATATTTTTTTATAATTTATATATATATATATATATATATATATATATATATATTTGATAGTTTCTATTTGTCTCATTTATAGGTAAAATACTTATGAACATTTAAGAGAATACAAAATATAAGATGTTAATATTCAGCCTGCTCAGAAGACCACTTCTCTAAGAAGCAACTTGAATCAAGAGAAATCTGGTTCTACAGAAAATATAACATGGACTGAATATGTGAGCAAGGTTTTTGAGAAATTGGAAAACAAAGATAACTAATATTTCAAGAAGAGGCAGTTAAAATTTGTTGGGCACATAATGAGAAAAGAGGGCTTGGAAAACCTAATACACACAAGACAGATTGAGGTGAAAAAAAACAAAAGAAAGCAGCGCATAACATACTTGATGGGCTTGAGTAAATGGATGGTAGAACAGGGTTTGGAAGAAATAGCAAGAAGACAAAATAATTAAGAGCTACAAGGGACAGGAACATGTGGAGGGCTATGATCACTATGTCGAGAAGAAATCTTCTTTCACTTAGACTTTCTTCAACTTTTTATTTAATTTCACTCATAATTTCTAATGTTGGTCTTAAAAGGTTACAAGAAATCATTTTTTTTAAATAATAAAATTGATGATTCCTGATTATTCTAATTAAAGTAGTTAAACCTTTTAATTATTGTTTCACAGATTTCAGTGTATATATCTGTGTGTTTATATATATATATATATATATATATATATATATATATAGTAATCAGTAGGAGGATTTGATAATTATATTTAATTAATTCATCGAGTCTGATAGAAACCTCAACAGAATGCAGGAAGCACTGGACGGCCGTTTTGTCCTATATTTGGGACTCATCAGCAGTGCGCATCCACTACCAAGAATTGAAACCCTGTGTTTATCATTGCTTGAACTGGCTTCTAATGCTCCAGTTGGTAGCGGCTTGGTGAGAGTAGTCGTGGCTCCAGGAGTCACAGTCCTATGGTTACAGAGAACTCAGTTGAGTTCCGCCACGGAATATGTGAGTGGATTGCGCTAAGTTGAGTCTGATTTGGAATCTCTTCGTCACCGAGGCCTATTTGGAACAGTTGGTATGATGTTCGCTTGACAACCTAACTGTCAGGGTTTCAATTCTCGGTAGTGGATGCGCACTGCTGATGAGTCCCAAATATAGGACGAAATGTATACATGTGCACAAAACAAGGGCACTGGTAGTTTAAATTTTTTTTAAAGAATATATATTTGTTTACTTTTTTTTGAAAGTATATTTTTTCAATCTTACCAAATTCATCTGTATTCAGGGACAAAGGTGATGGAAAGAGAAAGTATACAGATGAATTTGGCTAGATGGAAAAACATTCTTTCAAAAAAATATATTCTTTCAAACATTTTGAAACTACCAGTGTCTCTCATTTCATGCATATATGTAGATATGGCAACATCAACAAAGCCCAGTCTGATGAAATCCTAACAATGCATCACAAAACTTTTCTTTTTTCATTTTGTCATAATGTTTTTATAAATATGTTTTTTTGATATATAAAATTATACAGAATTATATATTCTTTTGTCATATATATGTTTATTTGTGTGAAAGTTAGAAAAAAACATGAGCTTTGGACAGTTTATTCAAAATTTTAATTCTGATATAAACTTTTTGTTCTGAAGTTGTATATAATAACCTAAGGGGATTGAAAAGTAGGTATACAGTAAAGAAAAACAAAACTTGTGTGCAAAATATATTGTATTTATTATAAAAGCCTATCAATAATAAACACATCAATCCCTCAAATGTTCAAACTGCTTGTGTCATTGACACACTCATCTTTACCTGCAAAACATTTATTATTATTTATTAAAAAATAAAAATATTAATAAGTGTATTATAACAACAATTATGAAAATAAAAATATTGAAAATACTTTTAATATATTAAATAAACTATAGTATTAAATGAATATTAGAATCACTATTATAAGACTGGTATACTTATTGTCTACGTCCTTTTGCAGCACCTGTATAATAATAAAACATTAAATAAGCAGACTTTATCAATTGAATTTAACAAAACTTGTTTGGAGGAGTCTATGCTTCCTATATATATATATATATATATATAAAATATACATTAGTTCCTCACTGTTTAGTACAACTTTCATATTTATGTATGTGTATGAAACACTCAGAATTGTTCTAAATGTTGAGAAACATGTATATTTATTAGAAGCATAAGTTTTAGCTCTGTTATTTTACATTGAACATTGTTTTGTTACAACCAGCATTCACTGTGCACTGTTATTTATATATATATATATATATATATATATATATATATATATATAATTTTTACATACGTATGTAAAAATTATATTATGTACAGTTATGAATTGTTCATAAACATTTTTGGTTCACACCAGTCGAGATGCAGCTGCATCAAAGCAAGAATGCATCTTTGTAGTGACTAAGTTGTTTTTGTCCGTATGTAAAAATTATAATAAATATTGTCCTACTATTGCTATTGAGCCATCTTTTGAATTAATGTTGTGAACTTTAGAATTTATATTATTTTTGATCTCATAACATTCGGAGATATATATATATATATATATATGAATATATTGAAGTCAACACTCATAGGCAACAAGCTGTTTCATGCTAGATGCAATTGTCAGTTGGCCTGATGATTATGTCTAGCATAAAACAACCTGTCACCTCTGAGTGTTGACTTCAATGTTCACTTATATATATATATATATATATATATATATATATGTGTGTGTGTGTGTGTGTGTCATTAATTTCCCTGATGCAAAAAAGTTAATACAGATTTAGGAAACATCTTTTTGTTAGTAAGACTTATTGATCTCTCGGTCAAATACCTGTACCCACCAACTGTAACATTTATAGAGATAATAAACATACACATGTATAAGTATGTAAACTCAATGTGTGAAAGAAAAAAGACTTTGGTATTACAAGAGAAATGAATAATATATTATGATTATGATCTGAAACTGTTTAAATATCTAAATTAACACTCGTGGAAATTTTTTCTCCTGAGATCTCAAAAACCATCTTTTGTAATTTTCTTGTTAGAATTGGCTTAACTATTTTGAAAAGATAAAGAAGACACATAAAAAAAAAAGTCAGAAGTAAAACTTTAAGAAGGAAATAAAAATTATTTACAAAAATAGAGTTGCACAATGAAGCATCTATTATGAAAGATTATCTTAAAAAGAAAGAAACTCTCAATAAAACAAGACTTTTTCAAGAAAACAGTTAACATTATTCTGAATGGAAGAGTAATAACTCATAAAAATTAAGACGAAAATTATGCTTGCTCTGACGTCAGTAATTACGATAATCATAATAATAATAAAAGCAGTCAATATCAGTTTCTTGGTGGAAAAAAATTGAAATTATAATGATCCTTCTTAAGAGAAAATATGTAAAAATTAATAAAATTCAAGAGAAAATATAATAGTGATAATATGGGCAATAGTTATGAAAACAATAATGATGATAGAAAAGAAATCAATGATTCATATTTAAAAAAAAACAAAAATACAAAATGAATATGATTACCTTAGTAACAATAATAAAAATAGCATTGATAATACTATCAAGAGCTAATAATTTGTATGAAAATTGACATAACCATTCTTTGAAATTAATAAAATAGAACAAATATAATAAAAAATTTTAAATAATAACACAATGCAGCAATGAAAATAACAAAAATGTAGAGGTTTGTTCTCAAGTGGCTTTTATCAAAGACTTTATCCTCAAATGCACTTGATTACCTGTCATAAAACTTGTGCAGGGCCATTTTAGAGTTTCCATGCATTTTGGTTTCCAGTTGATTCATACCAGTGGAAAATTTATGGGACAGTCCACCTGAGGGAAATTCCAAATTCCTCATAGTATAATGAAATCACATGAAACTTTGGGCAATGGATTATTGTGACTATGATGGATTGTTGTGACTATGATGCTTATTCGCAAGCTTGTCAAAAGCAGAAACACTTTATTATTAAGCAGCTAATAAGTTAGATTTGGATAAATCAATACATGTCACATTTCTAGGATCCTCAAACTAAATTAACATGTTGAAGATGTTATATTATAAAGATTGCTGTTGGTTAAGATTTTAACTGAGATTGAAATATTGAATGACTTAGCAGACAAGAGGCATGAACTCCAAGTAATGAGTTGATGATACTTAGCATGAGTGTTATGAAATACAGAAAATATCTGAACAAAAGTGGAGGTAACATGACACAGTGGAAAAACTATTCAACTACACATTTCAACCCTTATAGTAGGTATCCTCAGACTGGAATGAGCAATGTTTGAGAAAAGGCTATTGGAATGTGAGAAAGAGGTAATAATGATTCTTATCGAATTTTGTGGCCAAAGAGTTGGTATCCTCAACGCTAGGTTTGAAAGCAGGCATACTGTGAGTAGATGTTTATATGTTATTTTTTATTACTTCTTATACATTATTGCTTCTTTCACGGAAAGTGCTCAGACAAAATATATTCCCTGGTTCCACCAAGTCAAACGTTCATGGCAAGGACATACATAGTAGCAAACTATCCACATTCCCTTGGTGAGAAGTAACAGCTTCTTTTCGTGAACCACTTTCTCTTTGGAATTGACTCCTAAAAGAATGCTTAACCTGTTCAAGTCTATATGCACAAATGGCTTCTTAATGTAACCATCTCTCTAGAGTGGCACATGCTTTGTAAAGGGGTGAACCTTTTCAGCCCTGACTACCGCTTTACTGGTGGTAGAGAAAAATGACATAATGCCTAGGCACCAGTTGAATGGTGGGTAAAAACTTGTAATAATTTTTATATCTACCGTGAAACATTACATACCAGTTATTTGCAAATTTTGACCCAGGAGCTCAGGTATAAGGATTAAAATTGTTCAAGAACACAGGGATCACAGGGTTAATGCAAAAAAAAGCCTGCATTATACAGTTAATATTATGATGGTGGGTGATAATTTATATAAGCTCAGTCTAACAATGCATAGCCACTATCATTCAAATAAAAAATATTTTATTTCAAATTAAGATAATTTTTTGTCTTCAAAAAATAAAACTGTAAGAGAGAAGATAGCAAAATCAGATTTTTTAGTCAAGCACTAAATCAATGTATCATTTATATGTTTTGATTTCCCACCAGAAGCCTTCACAAATTTAGTTTTAAAAAGATGGAGTTTTCTGAGCTATATTTTATTATCTATAATAATAATAATAATTTCTGAGCTATAGTTTTATTATCTATAATTGAATTCTTTTAAAGATTTGCCTATTTCAAATGCTGTAGAGAATGCTGATGTCTGTTGGACAAGTCCAAGAGAACATGTTTGACATGCTCCATATTTGTGGCTCAATGGTACTCTGTGAGATTATGGTCAAATTGTTTTCCTGGTCACTGGTAAGATCCAGAAGTTAAATCAAGATCTCCAACCCATGTAGAGTTTCAAATATGGCACATATGATTTGCTTCTTCTCTAATAAATCAGCCATCAAACTCTTTAAATGGAGGTAAATATTTGTGTCTTTGCCCAGGAAACTGTAGGTGCACATAAAGTTAGTTTTATTGGCACACAGTCTTTACAAATATAGAGAGAAAAATATGGAAATTATTTTTTTTACCTTAGGAGAATTTAACTGGTTAAAACACCTGTAGTTAATTACTGTTTCAATATCATAGTCTCTACTCTCTGGTATGGCTTATGACTTCACTGGTTCATGTAAGATCACCAATGTCAAGCCTGGTCAGTCAGTTGGGTTCATTATATTGACTTACATGTGGGGAAGGTATGAATCTCATCTCATCTATTCTCTGTTTCTATTTTATTGTTTTCGACTGTTGCCTTTGTGCACTTTTTCTGTCATGTATATAAAATCAAAGGCTGAATGATTTCTGATACCAAAATAAGGATAAAATCAAGCAGTAGTTTTAATTTAAACAAATCTTTCATCTGTGCAAGAATCCAGTTTTCAATATCCTTTCTCTTTTCTCATTCTACATTGCTTCATTAGGCTGTCTGAAAAATAAAGTAAAGATGGAAACACCAGATTGGAAAAAATAAAGGAAAGATAAATGCTGCCAAAAGCTACAAAGGATATGAAGTTATGGAGAGCTATGAGCACCCATACAAGGCACATACAAGAAGAGAAGAATGAAAATTGTCTCTAAAAAAACAATGTTGCTGTATGTCAAATTTTACAAATGATTTAAGAATAATTCTCTTTAAATCATCCAAGACATTGGTATCTAAAGAGAAATCAGTGTATAACATTTATTTCTTAAGGTGTAAAATATACAAAGTTTATGTATTGAATAGATAAATATTATGTTGAGTTCTTTGTGTCAGAAAAGATGACACAACATGATTTTATACAACAATTATTTTTCAACATAATCTTTTTGCCAGTGTACTTACTTCAGCAATGAATATTTAGGAAACAGAGAAAACATTGTATGGAAAAAGAGGAAACTAGTTTCAGCTTTATAACCCACAAAAAAAAAACAGTCACTTTGTATTTGGAAATGAGCTCTGATCTTTTCGTTAAGAGTTTATATTATTCTATATAGGCAATTATTACTATTTTCTCTTCTGATCAACAGCTGTATTATTTTGTGTTGTCATAATCTGTCACTTTTTTTTCTCTTTCATGACATTTTTGTCGTATTTTGCTTTATATTTTTGAGGTTCGATATGAGCTTAGGATTTGTTTTGCAATGTACATAACGTTTTTTTTGTTGAATGATGTTTAGTATGAATAATTTCTCTGTTTCTTAGAGTCTTCTGTTATGTTAATTTATTTTGTTTCATTTGGAACCTACAGTAGCTTGGTATATGATGCTGGTTTGTAGCCAGTTGACATTTTATGGGTATTTAAAATTTATTCTGTAGTTACATTTAGTTGTTGTGAGTTTTTTTGTATATGGAGGATTTATCAGTTGTATGTTTTGATGATTTGTACGATCAGTTCATCTATAACTGAATTTTGAAGTGTTTCTACTGAATATTTTGTGCAGTTTGTTTGATTTAGGAAGTTCTTGTTAGTGAATTTGAAAAATATATTCGTTTTTATATTTTATCATATATTGGGTTAACTCTTATGTTTTTTTCTATTGCTTTGAATATTCTTTAGCCACAAATATTTTCTCAGCTTAGATTAGTTCAGGACTGAATTAAGTGGTTGGAAGTTTGTTTGGATATTAATGTCTATAAGAAACTTGAATTGTCTTGGATTTGTAAGGTTTATAATTACATTCTGACACTAAACATTGGTAAAAATTGTTTATGAAAACCACGACTGGTGCAAGGATCTTGTGACCACCCATAATCTATAATATGTATCCCCACATTCTACTACATCTCAATTTTCAAAAGATAGTATTCATATGAAATATAAATTTTATTGTAACCTAATTATATAAATAATGGATTATATGCAATATAGGTGAACAAGTCAAGTAGAAAAATTGAAAAAATACAATATATCTAAATACAAATTAGTGACATGTCATAATAGATCATTTCACCTTAAATAAATCAATGTTTTGCATCAATTTTTAACATCAATTTGTGATTTTTCACTTGAAAACTTGACTTGTAACACATTCAAAATTGTGGATGAAATAGTGTGAATTTTATAGTGTCTTCTGATTTTTAGCGTGAGCAAAACAAATTCACAGATTTGGATGAAAAAAAGACCACAGAATTTCATGAAAATCAGCATCCTTTAATAGTAGTGCATAGATTAATTTGTAATGTATATAAATGTAGGTAGACAAAAGAAAATGTTGATAAGATGATAAGGGTCACAAAGCACTGCCTGTGACTGCTAATCAGACTTCCACCACCTCAACAGCCTGGAGGTTCGGAGCTAGTACATATCAGCTTTGATGAAGAATATAGATGACAAAGAAACCTGGTGCACATCAACACTCTTCCCATGATGTTATACAAACTATACTCGCTAAAATGAAAATAGATTTAAGTTTAATTTTCATGACATTAATTTCAATATGCTATAGAGAAAAATGGAATGGTATATATAGAATGTCAGATTAGACAAGTGAACATAATAATCTATTCCTCAGACCAAATATTAACAATCTTTGTTCTCACCCGACTTTGTAATTTATTAAAACAACATATTGATGGAATATCCTATATGTGTGTCAAGGTAAGTTTACCATACATTGCATTTTGGGAGGTCTGTCCAGATTTTTCATTAGAGATATAAATTATCAGTTTTTTTTATTGTTTTTGTATTAACCATGAAGTTTAAAAGGTTTAGAGGTCAACAAAAAATAGATTATACAAGGACAAAACTAAAAAGAAAATTGAAAACTGTCCTGGTTGAGATAAGGAAATTATGTTATATGTAGATAAAGTGACTATCAATGTTTTTATCCCACTTTCTTTCTTGATGTGTCTTGTCTTCATCATCAGGCAAGTTCTTAAAATCGCACAATAAACTGCAAAAAGGACAACATGAACAGCTTAGATCAACTCTTCTTCAACATCTGCCTAGCCTGTTTTCACTTAAGACTCTTAACTGATCTGATTAGAATCAGAGTATACAATATTATTGATCCTTCAAAGACTTAGTTAATATGATTGGCATCACAGTATACAATATTATTGATCTCTCAAAGACTTAATTGATCTGAATGTTATGACAATCTATAATATTATTGATCTTTTACCATCAATATTTAAGTCTGGTAAAAATGTAATTTTTTACTGAAAACGTTTTTAGTTTTAGATACCACAGTTCCTTTCATATTAAAAGGGTTCATTTTTAATGATATGGACCAATCTCTTCAGTATATAACTAGATACTTAAACAGAAACTTAATATTTTTTAAGTACATTATTTACATTTCGTTTAATGTCCTCATCTTTGTTATTATTATCCCCACATTTTACCTGTTTTGTTGATCAAGGTCACTGAGCCCATTCGTCTATGGGGGTAAATTGTTCTTATTCTGTTGTCCATGGCCGTGGATATCTCTTTTGGTCATTTTAGTATTGCTCAGTTATTGCTTGATATTTTTGAGCCAAAGTCTGTAATACTTGACCCAGAGATTGAACCCACAATTACTTTGCTCCCAAATTATGGAATCAGTGCTTTAAGTAACTGCTTCTACTGTCACACTTGACTTCCTTTGCTGCCACTTCTCTTTTATTACTGCTGTTTCCATTTCTTTATTAATCGCTCCCAGACAGTATTTACTTCCATACTAAATCTACTGAAGAGGTTATCATAACCAAGCATATGCACTGATTCCTTATTCTCCAATGTTTTCTGTCTATTTTTTACTTCATTCTACATGGGTGGAGGGTGTCCTTTTTGCTTCCATAAATGATCAGATATGCCTGATTTAATTTTTGCTTACCCTTAATTATGGCTTCTCAATATTCCTCCTACCTTAGGAGCAGCTGGTTTCTCTATTCTTACTGCAACAGTGAGGTTTAGAAAGCATAGAGTTCTTGGTCATGTCCTCCTCATGGTTAGCTTTTTAAAGATTTTACATTTAAACACAGAGAAACATCAGCAACAACATACAAATGTATTAAAAGTGCTTCAGAGCAACAGTAAAAACATTTGTAGGTGTGCAGAGGCCAATTATCAGCCTTTTCATAGGATAAATTCATGAGAGTCGTGATGGCCAGTGAGTGATGACAGTTTATGGAGGGGCAAACCCTAATTGCTGTAGATCATGAGAAAGCCAAACCCGATTGTTTGCGGTGGTTAGGAGAATGAATAGAAACCAGATGGTCCCACCACTTTTCCCTATGAGAAATATTTCAAGTAAAACCCTCTTAATTTATTGCCTGTTCACACTGCCTGTTTATCCATATATATTAGTTTGTCTGTGTAGCACAAATACCAACAAGTATGGGAATATATATATATATATATATATATATATATATATATATATATATATACACACACACACACACACAAAATTATGAAAGGATGTTTCTAGCTGTAACCCGAATTTAACACTCACACAATCTTCAACAGACTTGGACATGAAACTTGGATTATGACTAGAGCTATCCCTTCAAAGGATTTAATGTTAAGCATTTTTTGCTTAGTCTAGACAATCTAGGCTTCGAGCACTTTACTCTACTCAACAGATAAGTTTGTCCAATGCTTTTTTACTCTTTCTTTTTTCACTATTGTTGTTTTTATTTGAGACTTTATCTGGATAAGAGTTTTAGATTTTGGAAAGTTATCTTTTGTTTTTCTGTAATATACATGCACACACACACACACACACACACATATATATATATATATATATATATACACACAAACATTATAACCAAAAATGGTTGTGGCTTCTCTCTCCTCTTTAAAATATACACTTTTCTCTCGTTGGAACTATTACAACCTCTCCCATATATATATATATATATATATATATATATATATATATATATATATATATATATATACATACAAGTATAGGATTGGTCTCTCGTTGGAACTATTACAACCTCTCCCATATATATATATATATATATATATATATATATATATATATATATATATATATATACAACAAGTATAGGATTGGTGTATACAGAATAAATACCAATAACCACAAAAATAATATTCTTAAAAGAGTGCTCAATACAGAGTAGAGCAAATATAATTATTTATTCGAAAATTATAACATAAATATGTTATAAAATCACTACGAAACCCTTTATTCTACATTCAACACCATCACTTGATAAGACACCAGAAGTGTTGAAACAAAATGGGTATTTTTGTAGTGATTTTATAACATATTTATGTTATAAGTTTTGAATAAATAATTATATATAATTTCTTTTATGACATACCTGCATATAAAATCTTTTTTAGTTCAATGCATATTTGACATTCATTTCCTTGAGTTCTTCTGGTCCTCTCTTCCATTGTTCCTGTCAAGAATTAGAATATATCATATCACTCCCTAATTTCTCCTAAAATATAAGACCCTCCTGAATGCACAATATGTCAAGAGGCATGCACTGTAAAATATATTCAGACCAATTGTTGTGACTTTGCTTATATACATCAGTGATTTTATAACATTACTGATCTAGAGGACCTCTTCAAGTTGATAAAAGTACAGACTATCCTAGCCTATTTGAAGGAGGTTAGTCTATACTACAAATTTCAACTTTAAATAATTCCATTTGAAGGGCATAACAGGAGTGTGATGGAACCAACAACTCAAAGGATCATTTACAAGCCATATATTTGTAAAAAAAATAAAATCTTTTTGGTATTAAATGAACAACAGTGTTGACATGCCATTAAAAACATCAGTCAATCAATCAGCTGTGTTAAGTTTTTTAGTATATGATGGATGAACTAATAACTATGATGGGCAAATGGAAATAACAAGATATCTATTCTTTATTTCCAAGCATCCAGATTGATTTAATTAAATGGGAAATATTATAACATAAACAATGTAAAATGTCAGTAATACCTACTACATGACATCCAGATCTAAAATTTGACATAGTATGTGCCTTGTTATACAAGATATGTCAGGTGCATATTACCCCCAACCGGTTGCATGGCAAGTTTGATTGGGGGGCCCCAGACAGTGCTTTGTGACTTCACTATCTTTCAAACATTTGCTTCTTTCTACCAACATTTACATATGTTACAAATTAAACTAAGCACAACTATTAAAAGATGACAAATTTTCATGGATTTTGACATCATTCTGGGGTCTTCTTATTTTCATCCAAATTTGTTTTTCTTGTGCTAAGTCTTGAAAAACACTGAATAAAATTGACTATTTTTGTCCATAATGTTGAATGTGTTAAAATTATTCAAATTCTAACAAGAAAAATCTCAAGTTGATGTTAAAAATTGCCACAAAACATTGTTGATTTATTTAAGATGAAAAGATATATGACATCTCGCTAATTTGTATTTAGATACATTGTATTTATTTTTAATTTTTCTATTTGAATTGTTGACCTATATTCCATATGATCCAGTATTGTATATAATTAGTTTAGAATAAAATTAGTATTTTATATGTGTTGTGGATTCCGAGATGAAATCCGGTTTCAAAATGAATGACAAATGCAGGAATCAAAGATAGCAAATAAATGTTTTGACCTAATAATACAATATGGTTAGTAGATCCAGAAATGCAGTTAGTAGCAATAATAATAATAATATATATACAGTCTGGGAAATTCAGTATCAAAGTAGGACTTCCTTCTGAGTCCACGTGCTTGTAAATGTGACTCCTACAAAGCGGTTACCTCACACTCTCACTGTATCTCTCGTCTAACTCCCGGGCATTCACTGGCAGCAGTACAAGTACACACTGGGCGAGTTCACTTGTATGAAAAAGGGGTGGACCCCATAACAATATGAATACTACCTTATGAAAATTGAGGTGTAGTAAATGGGGAGGTATCATAGATTTCAAAGTGAGCAGGAGACCCTTGCATCAGCCCTGATATCAGATGCATTATATATTCATTGAATAGATTCACAGCATTCATGCTTACCATTGCTGTAATGAGTAATCCTTTCATTAAGTGTGATTTAATTTAGGACAGAATGTATATATTGACTTGTTGGACATTTATGTTCTAGTTTGGAAGCTGAAAAGGGAAGAAAAAAAGATTTGAAAAAATATGAATTAAATTTGAAAGCTTTGATATAACATATACCTGATGCAGGTAGAAAAATATTTTCTCTGAAATGTTATATTGAAAAGATGAAGACAATAATCTGTAAAAATAAGAAAAAATACAAAATATCTTAGCATCATATGGAAACTATCAGTCGGAAAACTAAATTTCATCCATTTATGCTTCTTGAATCATGAGTCAGTGCATAAAATAGATTGAAGAAATCAGCCATGGCATTATGGAACCTGACAACTTCTTACAAGAAGAGAAAAGATTTCAAATTTTACTTTTTTATCTTAATACTGCAAATAAAAGATGTTGTTATTTATAAAGCTCAGTTTAGTATGGTAAAAGACCAAATAGAAAAAAAGTAAAGCGTATTGTGTGACACCAATCCTTGAAGTGGAAAGAGCTTGTCTGCTGAGGGGAAAAAAAACAGCATTGAAACACTGATTTTTGAAATCTGTCAGGAATCAAGTTTACCCAAGCCATAAAAATTATAACAAGTCTTTAATATGTGATTAGATTTCACATATGAATGTTTAAATTTATTTTTTCTGATTAATCTTCTTTTGCCCAGACATGCGAAATATGTCAAAAATCAGTATAAATTGATGTAAAAATTGTATCTTAAAATGATATATAAGCACATATTGTATTTTCTCTTTTCTATGTATATTAGTAATAAAAATAAAATATTCAAAATTAATGCTTGTTGATGGAAAAAAAGAAGTTTTAAAATATATTTAAACTGTTACATAATATCAGTCTTCCTATATGGCAGTGAATGCTGGACAATGGAGAAAGGACTTGAAGCAACAGAAATGTGGTTCTACAGAAGGATGTTGAGAATACCATAGACCAACTATGTGAGCACTTAGAAAGTTTTAAAGAAAATGGAAACAAAACAGACAAAAACAGACATCTACCTTAACATCAGAAAGAGATAATTGAAATTTGTAGGGCATATAACAAGGAAAGAGGGCTTCGAAAATTTGATACTGACAGAACATAGTGAAGGCAAGGATGAAAGAAGAAAGGAAAACAAACCTATCTAAATTGTTTGTTTGATAGAACAGGGATTAGGAGAGACAGTGAAAAGACAAATCTTAGTAAGAGTTACAAAGGACAGGAAATTGTCAAGAGCCATGATGGTCAATGTTCTGAAAGTATATGACACTTAGAAATAGAACAATAATTACTTAAATATATATATTGTTGTATTCTGTTCTTTCACTGAGACTGTTTTTCAACTACTCTCACTAAAATCTATGCTACTTAGTGTCAGCCATGAAAGGCATGAACACTCCAGTATATTAGAAAGTTAGACACTATAAACAACTGAGAAATACACTTGACATAACATATATACTATTTACATTATTCGGACTATCATCCTCATCTTTGTTGTCATATTTATCACAACATTTCAGTCGTTGTACACACTGGACTTCTTCAGGTGGTTGAAATGTTGAACTGAACCCTTTATTACACTTGCTGGGGTAGACTGTTCTAGTTCCACGTGCCATTCTTTGAGTCCTGTCACTGGATCAAACTAACACCTTTATCCACTGTGCCATGTGTCCTTGAGTGGCAGAACCCAAAGTGTGTGAGTTCAGTACCTGGTTAAGTCGGTGGAAAACTTGAAGAGGGGAATTAACAGGAGATAACTGATAACTGACATCCATTAGACATGGCACATGGAACTAGAACAGTCTACCCCAGCGAGTGAAATAAAGGGTTCAGTTTGACATTCCAACCACCTGAAGAAGGCTGGAGCATACAACAGCTGAAACGTTGTGATAAATATGGCAAAAAGATGAGGATGATCATCCAAACAATGTAAATAGTGTACATAATACCTCATCTCAGAAATATAGACAGATACCATATATACTTCAGAGTATGTCTATATTTCTGAGATGAAGTATTATGTACATTATTTACATTATTCGGACCATTGTCCTCATCTTTGTCGCCATATTTATCACAACGTTTCAGCCGTTGTACGCTCCGGCCTTCTTCAGGGTGTACAACAGCCAAAACGTTGTGATAAATATGGCGACAAAGATGAGGACAATGGTCCGAATAATGTCCATATATACTTGTATATAAGCCAACATCATGTATAGTATGACCCTTGATATTTTTTCCATTAATTTTAAACCCCTCCAAAAAATTTACCTGTGTATAGTATATTTTTAAGCCTATAATTGAGAATGGGTGAAAACTTTCACATTGCATTATAGACAAGAAAAATGCACTTTGAAAAATGTATATGTAGGTAATAATGAAATTGCTTCATTCAGAATTACTACAAACAAATCAATCTTGTTAAAATCCTTTTTATTATTTAATCTTCCTTCCATTTTATTCATTTTCATTCCTTGACTTAATGTTTCTGAATTTTCTTTTTCAGTTATTTTTCTGTTATGCTTGAAAATGCTTCAGTAAAAACAATGTTGATGCTGATAACCAATTTTCATCATGTTTTTTACAAGTCAACTTATTTTCTGTTCAGTCTAATTTGAAATATTTTAATTTTGTTCTTTTTTTCTGTTCAGCACTATACAATATTTTTCTTTTTTGTCTTGATAAGAAAAAGTAAAAACAGAAAAGAAATGTTTCTTTTTCAATCTCTCATTTCTTTTCTCTTTGTAACCTTTTGCAGTCTTTCTCTCTTTCTTTTTATACATTCTTTTTTTCTTTCTTTCTTTCTTTACTCTTAATCTTTTTTCTCCATTTCTTTTCTGTTTCTTTTCATGACTTCTCTCTTACTCACATTTTTTTTATGTTTCTTTCTCTTTCCCACTTGACCGTTTCCTTACTCTGTCGATTTTCTTTATTGTTCAAATTTCCTTCTCTTTTACTCACCTTTCAATACATTTTGGTACATCTGTCTTTCTTTGTCACCATTCACTTTGTGATTTTCTTCTCTTTTTCTCTCAGTTTAACTACGATGAAGATTAATTTTCAGCATCAAACAAGAAACAGTCTTGCTAACACAAGATAACATCTTCCTTCATGGCTGAGGTGTCTGACTGGGAAAAAAAATCTCATTACAAAAAAGAAACACAAACAAAATATTGAGAGCAATTTGTATATATCATCATCAACACTGCTTTAATATATGAGTCAATTATATTCAAATTTCTTACTGACAATGCTTGAAAATGATTTCAATCACTATCCTTCCAAAAATATGGAATGATTTGCTGCTTTTCAAATAGCTTCCTATTTATTTAACCATTCCCAAAGTGTATATTAACAAACATGCTTCTTTTTATTTTCTTTGGACATAAAAATCATTTTTGTCTAAGTACATAGAAACAAATTTCTGTGAAAATTCTAATATGAAGAATTTGTATGTTAGAACTTTTGTCTCTCAAGAGAGATGTAGATAAAGGTTTTCAAATACTGATTGCAAAAATTGTTTGCAGAATTATATGAATCAGATGATAGAGAATGTTGGGAATGGTAACATCCTAAAGATGAATCTAAAAATTTTGCTTGTAATTTTTCTCTCTCTCTCACACTCGATATTATTCTGGCAATATTTTTTCTTGGAGCATGGTAACTGTAATTGTAATATTAGCTGTTTCTTTATGAGGAAACTTTCAACATTCACTAGCCAAGCAGCAAATGCTACTTTCAATTGAAATTTATAAAATCTTTCTCTGAAAATAATTGTTCAGGAAAATTGATTTATCAAGCACAGTAACTATTATCATTCATTTCCAGTAATAATGGCAGTTTCCTTCCTAAACTTTTGTTTGAAGTAGTGTGGAACATCAATATCTTGATTATGCTTTCTGTTTCAGTCACATGTGATACTCATTTTACTTGTTGCTATGGTTAAAAATCCTCAAGTTATATGGTTTCTGTTAGTTATTGATGTAATGAATATGCATACACCTGTGTTCCTCATCAAAGGAATATGATTGGCTGGTGTCAGCCATAAATACAGACTGATGTAGAGGTACAGAATGCCTGTTGAGGACGTCCATTGGACTACGCCATTGGCTATCCTATTGGTCTACACCTATTGCCTATACTATTGACTGCGACTACAATGAGTACCAGTTCCATTACTGCTACCTGCTAGATTGTTCTACTCTGTTAGAGTAGCCAAAACCACTTAGCTACTTCAATCAAATATATCCCTTTCTGGGACATATCAGTTATCTACTACAGTTCCTCATTTGGTTTGTTATTCTGTAGTCCCAGTTCATAAGGTTTGAAGATTGATGGTTTTCATGAAGGCCTACAGACTCCATTCAATCAAAGCCATTTTTAACATTTAATCTGAGAAAATGGTTGTATACAATATTTTAAAATATTTTACATTCAGTTTCCCTCTAAAATATTTTAAATTATTCTCTTGCATTTGAATGAATTTAGTAAAAAAAAAAAAAGAAAGTATTTTTTGTTTGTTTTTAGTGAACCCTATAAATATTGAAATATGACAAGTTTAATATAAATGTACAGAAAAGGACTAAATAAAATATTATTTAGACTAATATCCTCATTTTTGTTCTTGTTATAAAAATGTTTCGATTGTCATGCCCCCTAATTTATGGATTAAGCATTGGTTCATGGAATGTGAGTTCAATCTCTTAGCTGAGTAGTACAGACTTAGAGTCAGGAAGAACAGCATGAAAATGAACCAAGCAGGACTAAATGCGAACAAGATGAGATATCCCTAGACATGGAATGAGAACAAGCTCCCTCCTACAGATTAAATAACAGGCTCAGTTAAAAATTGCCTCAATTACAGGGATCAAAAGACATATGAAGGAGTCTAGATGGAAGAATGGTTGAAAAATTATAACAACAAAGACGAGGACATTTGCCCAAATGGGCATAATGTAAGTAATAATAACTTCCCATTCAAGAAATGCAGACAAAAATGAAAAATTGTTTTTTATTCAGATCAAAGTATTTTCTTTTATTTTTAAAATCAGAAATCCCAAAGCATTTCTTTGAAGATGATGCAACCAAATTTTTTTGATCTGTAACATATTTTTAAAATGCTCTTTGCTTTGAGAATTATTTGATAGCTGCAGAAAGTTTTTCATTTGCCTTGACAATTTTTTTTTCTCTACCTAAGGCAAAAGACACAGTTTTTAGAACAAGTTTCAGTGAAAAATATATATCATAAATAATATTATTCTTTTAATAGAGAAAAAAATCAAGCAAATAATTATCTATTAAGTGCCAAAGTACAAAGCTTATTTGCAAGCAAACAGCATTATGATTTTATGACAGATTACTAATATTGAAAGACAAGTACTTCTTATCTAAAAGCAGCTGAACTAACATGTATATTTTAATATCTTTTCATAAGTTGGTTTCATTTTGAAACGAATCTAAACCAAAGGATGAGCTTGTAAGAATTATCCTCATTTAGCATTAAAAAGGATGGTCATAATCAAGAGATCTGAATAAAGAGTTTATTGTGGGAATGGGCGTTGTTTTTATGTAGAACAAATGTGTCTCCTGGTATTAATTTTCCCATAACAATTATTGCAGACTCAAATGTGAGTCCAAGTAATAAATGAGTAACACAAACAATATAGAACAAATGGCAATGCATGTACTCACAAAAGTATTGCAATTACAATAACTGAGGAATAAATTCAAAAACTAGTTTCATAAAGTGTTTAAATTTAAAAACTAGTTTCATAATTCGTTTAAAAGAATGTGTTTCTGATATTTGTGTAGGCCTATATGATAGACACATGTATGAAAGAATACAAAAAGTTACAAGAGAAAAGTATGACATTGAAAATGAACGTGTCTCAATGAGGGACACTTTTTTTCCCCATCTGCAACTTCATCTTATAGCCAGAGTTGTAAAAGAAGTAAAAGAATGTGAGAATATTATTGCCTATTTATAGTTTTAAGAAGTGTTCCCTTATGATGGATTTTTAGGAAAGTCAAGTGAGATAACCCGCAAGTTAAAAAGTGAAAGACAATGGTTCTATGCCATAGTGTGAAATAATATAAAAGAAGATTTATTTTCAAACATTTTGTTAATTACAAATCATGCAACAGTGTATTTTTGTTGTTCTGCTGTGGGTATTTCAATGGCTGGTGGAGAATAGATTCTACCTTACCATCCTAATATAGCATTACCATACCATGGTATGGTGAAACTTTGGTAATAGGTAAAAGCAGACATGAATATGTATCTCTGTTTAATATAAACTTCCTATACAGATTTAACGATCTTGCAAGCAACAGTAGATTGATCAAACAGGGAAATAGATATACATATAGAAAGAAAAAACATGTTTATGCTTTTTGTCAAGTGACTTTGCCTTGGCCACATCAGATGGAAGAAAATGGAGGTTAGGAAATATACATGTTTTTTACTTCAGTTGGATAGATCACAACTGATGTGGCAACTTAATAAGAGTGCATATTTTACCAATGCACACAAATTACAGCTGAGTCAAGGGCAGATAATCAATGTTTCTATATGTCTATTGTGGTATAAACACAGTAAACCTACTGATCTATGGCTCATAAGAGACTGTAACAGCAGGTTGCTATGAAAGACTGATTCTCCCATTTATGTTTCTCTTTTTATAGGCATTATTATATCCATGATATAATAACACCAATATTTCACAGATAGATGGAATGGCTGAAAGGAAAAAGAATGACAAACATACTTTATTCTCAAAGATACTAATACTAAGACATAAACAAAACTATATATATACACACACACACACACACACAAATGTCCCATGCAGAGTATAATATATCACATATATCTATACAACAAAACAGAGTGAAAGGAAAAAAGAAGGGTCTTATAATATGGAGACATTCTTGTATCTACAGAAGCCATTATTAGGACTACAGATCCAAATGGGTGAGATTCATCTATGTCCCAGGCAAGGACATATTCCACAAACAGAACAGAAAATCTCAGCTTTTCCCAAATTGAGGTCTGCGAGTTGAAGGTTCATTCTATATTTGGGAAAGATATACTCCAAAAAAGAAATGTAAGCTGCTGGGGAGGCAGATTTAGACTTGGCCTGGGCCATGGGAGAGCCCAAGCTAAATAAAGCAACCTTCTCATTTGAAAGATGACTGGCACTTTTGTCACTGTATAGAGTGATGTCATTAAATGGCCATTATGTGACCCACATGACATATCTCCACCAAAGGGAGATAAGCACTTTCTCTATCCTTACAAGATAATTATGTTATGCTAAGAGTTTGATTATCCTACAATTTGTTATTTATACATGACTCAAAAAGAGTTAAGAAAATTTATCTGACAGCTTTTGTTCTATTTTCCAATGTTTAGGCTCTCCAGTTCACAAAGTGATGTGTATTAATTTCACTGTCTCCCAATAGACTTTGCTTAAACCTGCTAGGTGGCAGAGTAATCAGTGGTATAAAAGTGAAGGACTCACCTTCCTCTTTCTGCTTTGGAATGTTGTAGGGACAAAACATGACTTTTTCCCCTGGTGAGGGAGATTTCTGTTTGCCCTAATCACTCCCCATATAGGATAACCACACACACACACGCACTAATCCTGTAAATGTCTTTCTTCCTATTTTTTTAAGCTATATTTTTCTCTTGTTTTGTAAGCTCTTCTTTTGTGAGCTATGTTGTAATATGTATTAAATATTTATATATAAAGCCTTAAAGTGATTAACTATTTTCTTATGATTAATTGTTCTCAACTTCTTCCTATCACAAATAGCAACTGCATCTGCTAAAGTTAGCAAGTTAAGGAAAAGCTGCAAATTTTACTAAATTTGTAGTGGTATGTATACCTTCCACTTCTGAAGACCTGTTGCAGATAAATCAATGACCGCAGGTCAGTTAGTGGACAAGGAATATATCAGCCATGAATTATTAGATAGATTCATAAATAATTTTTGCTTTTGTTTGTCAAATTTATTCTTCAAAAAATAAAGTACATTTATATGTTATTCTATTATATACTTACCATTTGGATATATTTTGAGTAAAATTCTGCTGATTTTTATTTAAACAAGTTTTTAATGAACTTCTGAATTTGTCTTCATTAGAAAAAATTCCCATCAAATCATTAGTAATTGAAAACTTAATAATTGATTGGTACAAGATCAGATGACTGTTACAGGTGGGAGTAGAATGGACCAGCTAAGATCCAACATTTTTTCCTATGTTATTATTGCTCTATATGGCCTTGTGTTGATATAAAAGAAAACAACTTTTTTTTATTTAATCCACTGTATATGCTGCCACTGCTGGGCAAAAACAAAAATTATGTTAGTGTGCTCCAAATTTATTCATAACTCCTATGTATAGTTTTTAGTTATGATAATGCATTTGTTATTATAATTGCCTTCCAAAAATGGAATTTACTTGTGACTCAAGACATGCAGCAGAGTAAAAATGAAATAATTCGAGTTTTGTTTAAGAAATAACAACAAATATATATAAATAATAAAACAATATTACAGAGTGTAGAAAATTGCTTTGAAATAGTGTAAAATGTTTGAGGAAGAAAAATGAGTATAATGTAGAGCACTTATATAAAAAATAATTTTGTAAAGTGTATGCTACAGAAGAAACATTTTATGAGATTTTTTGAATGCTAATATAAAAAATGCTTTAAATGTAATTCAGGTTGTTATGTCTTGTGATTATTAAAATGAGTAATCATCAAGAAGGAATTGTGACTGTACTTAACATGCTGAAGTGAAGCGTCTTATGCTGAGAACATTGTGTCTGTTTTATGTTGCTGAGGAGAATTTTGTTGTCTCTATTTATTGTCTAAAATAGGCTCACAAAGACCTATTTTGGTTGATAAAAACGGGTCTTCTGATTTGTTCTAAATTACTAGCTGAAATTTATCTTTTTTAACTAAATTTCTAAGTACCATGATCTAATCTATAATTAGAATTGATGAAAATGTCTGGTTATTTGAAGGATGAAGTTTGGAGGCACAATAGACTACCTATGAAGTTAAAAGCCATTCTTGCATTAGCCTCAGTATCTAATCTTTCAAGTTTTATTAACGCCAATGCAATATTGTCACATATCACTGAGCAACCTTTTGCAATCATAAAATTTCTATCTTACACACATGTCACTTAAGTCAGTGTATATAATCTGAATGTAATTAATTAGAGTGAAAATAAAACCTAAGTATCAGGATTTCCAATTCAAATCACAAGAAAATGGTATTGTCCAAGAGCATAGAATAGGAAGCAATTTATTGACAAATAGGGCTATTTATTAATAAAAAATTATATTGCTGAAATAACAATATGTTTTAAAAATGAGTTTAAATTCAGTGCACTAGAAAAAACAAAGACACTTTCTGAGTTAGAAGATTTTAATTAAATTTCTTTCCATTGTTCAAAACAACTTCTATTTCATGAAGGCTTTATAAACAAAAGATATTTGAAAATTGAAGTAGAAAACAAATGGGGTATCACATTATTAAGTAGGGGTGATCAGGTTGAGTGATTATAAATATATAAAGTCAGAATGTAATTTCACTGTGAATTTCTGGTTGCGGGGGGGGGGGGTTACCATTATTTACACTATTTACATTCAAACTATTGTCCTCATATTTGTTGTTGTTATCACAACATTTTAGAAGTTTGGACTCCTCCAGACTTCATCAATTGTATATTGATCTGATAACCTACAGGGAATTCTGAATAGAACAGATATTGCTCACCCATTTCCACTGAGTCCAAGTACACATTGCCTGACTGAACTCACAATTATTATACAATAACTGAACAGTACTAAAAATAAGAACTTGATGAAATATATACCGAGACATGGGCATTAGAATGAGAACAGTTTACCCCTATAAATTAAATAAGAGGCTCAGTTTAGCATTCTTTATAGGTTACCTACATCGCCACATTCTTGATGAAGGCCAGAGGGCACAATCTTTAAAACATGGTGATAACAACAACAAAGATGAGGATAATAGTCCAAATGTAAATAGTGTAAACAGTCACAATTTATATACTTTATAATGTAAATAAATTTGTATGACAACTAGTGATTGTATTCTTTTATATTGTATGTAAAATATTCTAAAACAGTCTTAAAATTGGCTCTTAAAAGTATTCAATAAAATTGCTTTGGTATTATAATCTATACTGCCAATTATTTTAATGGATTTCATAGAAAAAGATTAATTTTTTTTTAAAGTATTATTGTTAAAAGCAATTCTGGTAAAATAGTCATGATTTCGAAAAATCAATAAAAAAGATATTGCAAATTTTGCTCAAATCTTTTCTCAGACACTGAAAAAAGCAAGAGACCAGTGGCAAATAAATTCACTAAAATGATTTATTACTTAATTTTCATTAGAATTTTTTTTTACTTGAAGAATTAATATATTTAAATCAAAAATCTAATAAAGTATTAAATAAGCTAAATAGATTTATCAATAATACATCAGTAGATGGGATCTGTGAAGTGAATTCGATCCTGTCAATCTTTATCATTAATTTTTAATCTAATTTCTTTTCCATATTTTTCCCTTCATGTCTTGCACTCTTTTATTTTCTAAGTTGATTTTTCTTACCTCATTTCCTTTCGTTTTATCTTTCATTCAAACATATTCATTATTCTTTTCTCAAATTTTTTTATTATCTCTCTCTCTCTCTCATTATTTTCCCATTTTAATTCATCTTTATTATCTTCTATTAACTCTAGTCTTTATTTCATTTTCTTTATTCATTTCTTCTAAATATAAAATTATAAATGTTTGTATTTTCTTTATAATTTGAGAGTTTGAATTTTAACATGTTCCAATTTATCAAAACATGTCAATAGATAGAAAAAAAAAAAAAGAAAATTTAAATTCTAAGAGTTGTCTGGACTATAGAAACCATTCTTTCTTTAAGATGTTTAAACATACACAGATATCTCAATTGGGTCCATAATTCCAAAAGTACTCATGTCTTCTTTTGTGACATGTCCTTTCAGAACATTGATGATCATGGCTCTCCTTAATTTTCTGTCCTTTGTAGATCTTACTAAATATTGTCTTTTTTTTTCTATCTCCTAAAACCCCTCTAGCAACCATTTACACAAGCTCATTATGTTGGTGATGTGCAGTTTTTCTTTTTGCCTTCAATATGTCATGTGAGTGTCAAATTTTCTAAGCCCTCTTTCCTTATTATGTGCCTTAGAAATTTCCACTCTTTCTGATTGTTAGTATGTTTTCTTTTTGCTTCCATTTTCCCTAAAACTCACATCTTTAGTCTATGGTGTACTCAGCATCCTTCTGTTCTGTTTCTTCAAGTCTCTTCATCTATGAAGAGATTATCTAGCATTCACTGCCATTTAGGAGGACTGATATTATGTAACAATTCAGTACTCTTTCATTTGTTTCTAATGAAATTTTCCTGTTTTCTAATATTTTGCTAAGCTTTTGCATATAACGTTTCTCTATCGCAATACGCCTTCAGTGTTGTACATTCTGTCATCTGTCAAAATGCTTCCCAGATATTTAGATTTTGTACTTGCTTTATTTTCATTGTATTTACTTATCTTTCTCACCATTCTATGAGAGTTAACTCAAAATGAACCAATTTGCCTTTCATTCTGGTAAGTGTGTAATGTTATGTATGATCACTCCATAGCTATCAAATAGACATTTGTATCCCTGCTATGCTGACCTCACTGTTGTATACAGCTGCATCAATTGGAACATATTTAGTTCTTGAGTTAGAAACAATCTTCCACACTTCCAAGAATATTGAGATGTGTTCTTGTTTTTCTTCTTTCTGTCAAGTCCCTTCATGGTATGTGCGATCATTGCTCTCCACAATGTCCTGTCCCTTTTAAGTCTTAGTAAATTTTGTTCTTTTTGCTATCCTAATACCTGTTTTGCCAACCATTTACACAAGCTTGATAGGTAGGTTGTGCATTGCTTTAATCTGTCCCTCTTGCTTTCAGTATGTCTTGTGAGTGCTAAATTTTCTAAGCCCTTCTCCTTCATTATGTGCTATAGAAATTCCAACTGTCTCTTTCTAATTCTAAGTATGTGTCCTTTTTAAAGTTGTACATAACTGGTGACTACTCTAATACCAAATTATTTAAAATCTTATCAGGAGTACAACAAAGGAAATTAAAGCCTCAATTTATTTAACCTCTTTCTAGACTATGCTTTACACATATACAAGCACAGATGTGAAGAGAAGAGCACTGATCATTTAATTCCGTACGACATCCAAAACAAATGAATACAAACAGCATTTCTATTTTCCTTCCTGAGGTCAATCTGATTATGTGGTCGGGTAGTATACATAGTTGTGATAAGAATGATCTTGAATAAAAATGAAAATCAACTTTCTCTAACAAGGGTTCCAAGAAGTAGGACTCAAGGTAAAAATTCAAAAACATTGGGAATTAAAATCAAAACAGTGATGTCACCTACCATGGAGCCATTGAAAAAATTCAAAACTTGGAATAAATAAAAACTAAACACTTCAGGTACTTCAGTGTAGGAATCATTTATAACAAATTTAAAATGGAAGATAAAGAAATTAAACACAGAATAGGCTGCATTAGTGACAGGTTTTTCTAACACCACAAATTGATAAAAAGCCAAAACATAAACCAGGAACTTAAAGCATGTTCTTAAATAGACTTATCAGATCAAGACTTGTATATGAATGTCATGTATGGTACTAAACTTGTCCTGAAATATCTAAACTATCAACAATACACAGCTAAGAAACAAGGCGTTGCTGGGAGTGAAAGAGAATGAGAAGACTTTTGTCAGGAGAAAGGTCAGTAAAAGAGCAGGATTTGGAAAAACCAAAGATGGTGATTGGCATTACATTTAAAGTTTTCAAGATTGTAAGAGGAAGGGATGCAAGAAATCAGAAACAAATTCCAACAGCAAGAAATGCAAGAAAAGGAAGTAAAAATAATGCTGACATTGAAAACTTAAATTCTTCAGATTTTTATTACAAATGACTCAGATGAACGGGACATTTCTCAGTTTATAAAACAGCCATTTAGAACATCATTTACTTTGGAAAATATAAAAAAAATTGAAATATTATATAAGTCTTTATCTGATAAGTCTATTTAATTGGAATATTAGAAACTGTTAATTTAGAATTACAGTAACAAACACTGAAAATGAAAACTTTCATACTTATTCTATATATATATATATATATATATATATACATATATATATATATATCAGCTTTTCTTTTACAGTTTTCTTCAAAGATGATTCTAAAGTTTAATAAAATTTTCTTTGTTGCTTCCTTAATTAAATTTTTAAATATCCATTGTATTGCTAAGAGTCTATTTTATTTCTGATAGCCTTTTAATATTAACTCATGCAGTTTAAATCTTTTTCCTTAAAAACGGTTCTATCCTCTAATATCTTTGAAGTTAAATAATTCCTTTTAAGTATTGAGTGATTTTCAAAATCATGTGTTTGCTTCACAAGTCATTTGTTGACAAATCTTTCAATTTTGTTACAAAGTTTTTATTTTTATATTTCGGAAGGAAGCAAATCAGATTTACTTGTCTCCTGGTGTCAAAAGATAACATATCTTATACAATAATGAAAATAATAATCCAATATCCACAGACCATTTTGTGTTGTGTTGATATTTGTCTTGTATAAACAGTTGTCTTTGCATTTATTTTGTAAAGACAACAGCTTTGAAGCTATGGCAAATAAGCAAGGGAAGAAACGTTTTTAAAGACACCACAAAGGAATCAAAGGCTACACTTTATCTTTTTACTTTGTATTTTCTATATTATTAGGATGTAATCTAAAACATGTTTTCCTTCTGACTTGTGCTGTTATCTTTTCTTGGTCAAAAGTAATATCTTGGGGTGGCACCTTTTATCAGAAGCAATTTGAAAGTGAGCCAAAGTATTTCATTACAAGACTTCCCTATGTACAAAGGTGAAATGGTTTTATTAACAATTTATTTGAATCAGAATGTTGCTTTTAAGCATAAACTGTTGGTTTTCTCTTCATTGTAAACTCGGTGCATGCTTCACTATTTTTGTTCAGATTACTGTTTCATACAGCCATACCTCTTATCCAGACTGAGTTTATTTACTGTAATAATATTTTATGTGGTGTATTTGCATCAGCTATTATCAGGCGAACATTTATTGATAATGATGAGATTAGCTGTTTCCATACAGGAAACATTCAATATTGATTGACCAAATGGTTTACAGAAAATCTAAACATATACAGAGTGCAATGGATAAATTGTCTAAATTATGCACAAATGAAAATATCACTGACATCTCATTTTAATAGATATATTTACCAAAATTACACAAAAGTATCTAAAAATAATAAAGAGTAAATTTATTCAATAAAATTTCCATTAGCTTCAACAATGGCCTCCAGATGACTTCAGAATCTCCTGCAACACTTCTGGACAGACTCCTCATTTAAGTTGGTGAATGCTGCCATAATTCTTGCCTTCAGTTCATTTTTGATGTTAAAAAGAGTTTTTTTGGTCTTTCACTCAGCTGCGCCCCATGCATAATAATCAAGAGGGTTGCAGTCTGAGGAAGTAGGTGGCCAGATGTAAGGGGTGATATGGTTGCAGAAATTGCCTGACTGGGTTCTCTTGCTTGTGTGGCATGGTGCAAAATCCTGTTACCAAAGAGAGGCTCTTCTAGTAGCCTCCCTTTTGAACAAGAGCAGCACTACCTCCTCAAGGCACTTGATTTAGGCCTCTGTATTGAGTCTGAGGCCATGTGGGAAGATGAATGGAGGTATAACATTGCCATCACTCATGACCACTCCAGACACCTTTGTAATCACCAACTCTTTCTGAATCCTCTGCACTGTACTCAGATTTACACCCAAACACTCTGAAATGTTTGTATTGAAGCTTCCAGCATGAACTCCAAGCAGTACAACATGGCATTTTCAAATTTCTGAATTACAGAGTAAATTGCATCATAGTGCTTTTTTTTCACAATGGTACCTGACACTACTGTACTGTGCAGTCAACAAAACAAAAAACAAGCACGCATCTGTGAAATTAAAAATATAAAAGGGCGACAATTTACCAATCGCATTATATATGTGTATGTATATATATATATATATATAGCCAAGTATAGGATTGGTGTATATGGAATAAATTCCAATAACCAAAAAATACTATTCTTAAAAGAGTACTCAATGCAGAGTAGAGCAAATATAATTTATTCGAAAAAAAAAAATTGATTTTTTTTTTTTTTTGATTGATCATTGCAGCTTATGTAACAGCAATTCCACTCTGAAGGGCTGTTCGGTTGATTTGAAGCTTTTAAAACCCTTTATTCTACATTCAACACCATCACTTGATAGGACGTCAGAAATATTAAAACAAAGTGGCTGTTTTTGTAGTCATTTTATTACATATTTATGTTATAAATTTCAAATAAATCATATATATATATATATATATATATATATATATATATATTCTCAAGAAGCAATGTTATTTATTAATCCAACAGATTTTAGCAGTTTAAACATAATTTCTAGTGAAGGATTTCACTTAAAGTCATTATTTAATCTTGCCTGATTTATAAGAGTTCTGTGGGAATCAAGTTCAAATCCTGTCAGAGACCACATATTTTTCTTCAATACAATTTCTTGGATATTCAGGTTGGTGGACAAAAATAAATAAATGCAGTTTCTACTCAAATGTGAATATCCACTAAAAATAATTTTTTAAAGTATATATATATATATATATATATATATATATATATATATATATATATATATATATAATATGTTGAACATGAAAAGCTGAAGAGAGATGTCCAGAAGGGGTATGTAAATGAAGTGAAAGACCAAACAGGTTATCAGGCTGGTTTCAACTGTGTTATATGTGACCAACTCTGTTTGATCCTTGCTGGTCTGAAAAGTCACAAGCGAACACATCAATGCCACCTGAGATTTGATTGTGTTACTTGACAATACAACATGTAATTATTGTGGAAAAGTGCAGCAGGATTAAAATCTGTTAAAATACATAGCAACAATGTTGCCAGAGTTGTTCATTTTTGCCACACCTGTGCCAAAAAATGCATGTCTTTATCGGGGCTAAAAAGCCACATAAGAGCAGCTCATCGATGAGCTCTTTTACAGGTATTTAAGCAATGGCAATGCTTGCACATGAGTTTTCAGCCATCATATATAAATATATATGCTCCTGCTGCTTTACACACACACACACACACACACACACACTGATCATGTCAAGTAGAGGAGTATATACATAAAAGGCATGACAACTTTTGAAAGACCAAGCATTGAACATCTATGTATTAGAAGACAGATCACTAAAGACCACTCTAACATTCTTGAAGCTTTCACAAGGAGTGCTGTTCATTGTTCCTTGTCAATGTATGTTGTCTTAAGCTGGCCTTCAATACAATCAAATGCACAAATACAAGTAGTGCATCAAGGGCGAAACATTCTATTGTACTGTCATACATAAGAAAATAACATGAGAATCCATTATATATATATATATATATATATATATATATATGAGGCATGATCAAAAAGTATCAGAAGTGTTGCAATGGTAATGGGCCTAAAGTATGGAGAGTGAATCCACTTGACACAAGTTTACCTTGAACTTTTTGTATATGCACGTGAAATGAAATGAGAAGGTCCCCAAACAACCCTACTCTGGTTTTGCATTCAGAGTTGTTCTTTTTATAGACCAGTTGTTACCCAGTATGTCCTGCTATTTACCTACAGCTGGCAAAAGAAGAGATACATTTATACCTTTCTCAAGGATATTAGTACATAAATAAATGCAATAAAGTCAACTAGAATTTGAACTTGACTCCCCAATTCTTCATCTCAAGCCATTATCTATTACTCTACCCAGCCTGATAATTTTCCTTTCAGAATTATCTCCCTTAATCTTGATTTTTTTTTTTCCTTTTTCCTGCTCCTTTACACTTTGATTTCTTGTATACTGTATTCATTTATTCTTTAATTCCCTGATCCTTTAACTGTCAATACCACTGGTAAGTAATCCTTCAATGAAGGCTCTCTTGCTGGATTATTTTTTCTGTGAACTCCACTTTGTCAACAGGAACAAGGTATCTGTACAAGAAGAACTTGTAAATCACCTGCTAGACTTGCCTCAGGAAAAAATAAAATTAAAACAAGTTATTTTGCAGTTTCTTCCCAGCTTACCTCCCAATAATGAAGTGAAACCTGGCTGGTAATTTTGCAGTTTTGTTCTAACTAAAAAGAAGAAAACATGATTTTTCTTTGAGTCTGAAAAAGTAACACAGTTTTTACTCATACTTGAGAACAAAGACATATTTATTTGTATTCCTTCAAGAAAAGTAAAGAAACTATTCAGTTAACAAAGAAAATCTTGCCCAAGAGCAATTTGGTTGGATTCAACAAGAACATAAGTTTGCAAAGATCAAACTCTTAAGAAAAATTTTTGACTGTAATTTGTTCACTTCAAAAGCTTTGATTTAATGCCTGCATATCTGAAGTCATAGTAATCAGGTATTTGATAGATGTTTTTCTTTTTTCTGATATGAGAGGAAAATTCCATTATTGTAGAAAGTTCTTGAAAGGAATTTAGTTGGCTTATGAGTATTCAAAGCAAGAACTGTTGGCTTAACAATTTGTTTTTTGTTTTCTTATGAACTGCATATATTTTCATGAATGATAGGATAAAGAACAAAAAGGAAACATTTATCAATCTAACAGGTTTCACTTTTATTAGAAGTTTCATCAGAGAATGAGAATGTTTTTAATCATTTCCCTTAAAGAAAAGCAGGAATGCCACAAGATATGCAGGGAGTGAAAGTGAGAGAAAAGACTTAAAGACTTGAGGAAAGTACATAAGATGAACAGGATTCAAGAAGATAGAAGACGTTGCATTTAAATTTTGGAAGATTGTATTTATTAGGGAAGCAAGTAAATGGAAGAGAGTTCCACAGACTGGAAGTGTGAGGAAAAAAGAAAGAAATTCTGGTATTTTTTGTTATGTGTTGCTTGATTTTCATTGGTTATTTAGGCTTTATGTGGATTTGACTTAGTAAACAATATTAGTACAATTTACATGCATAAAACAATATTTATATTTTTCAATTATACTTTTAATCCATTTATTTCTTGGAGCCTCAAAAGCACGTGGCATCTCTTCTTGAATTTGAAATGTCATAAATTATACTAATGCTGTTTAACAAGCCAAATGCATATGAAACCTGATTAACCAATGAAAATCAAACAACACAAAAATAAAAATTCCAGAATTTCTTTCATTTTTTTCTTATCTTAATCTCTGATGAAGGTTTAATAAAAAGGAAGCATTTTAGATTTATAAACGTTTCCTGTTTGTTTCTTCTGTCAGATTCTGATCTGTATTTGATCCCAATTCATTTTCATAAATATAACTATGCTATTGTCAAATCATTTCTTGTTTATTTTTAAAATTTAAATTAAACAAATGGGAAATTTATTATAACTCACCAAATACTTATCCAAATGACAGGGAAAAGTAATTCATAATAAAATACCTTCTATCTCTACAAACAGTAATCAACAGTTTCTGCAAAATATCTATTTCTTAATGTTCTCTTTGTCATTACATTAAGTCCACTTGAATTTTCTACTTTGGACATAGTTACATAGTGCTGACTATGAGGAAAACATTTAATTTTCTAATGTTTGTAATATTAATAATAGATAATTGAGCAAAATTACTATTTTCCCACTTCTTTAAATAATTTAGTACAATTTTAGGAAAATCTAATTAAACAGATTTTTTATTTCTTTACATAAGGGTTTTTTTTTTGTTCTATTAGTGTAAGGTAGGGACACACAGACAAAACAAAATTTAGAGAGGTCTGTCAGTAAGAAAAGCAAGAGAAGAAACTGTTAGCGTAGAACTTATGGTTACATCTCGCCACTTTAACTGTAAAATAATGAGACTTCTCTGCCAATCTAGTACTGCTATTGTTTTATCTTGACTTAAAAATGACAGGATTATTTAAATATAGATCTGCACTTACACCTAGCCCTACCTTGAGTCTGCGATCAAAGTGTAGTATTTGTTATTCACCTCTCTGTTGTGTTCCTGCCTTCAGGAAATTCATGGGAAAGCATTGATAGATGCCTGGTATTAGGGTTTTCATGCCTGCATCTTCCTCATTGTACTAAAGAGGGAGAATTGATGGATATGGACACCAGCATTACACTGGTTGTGGAGACAAAGCCATTTTTCTCCTTGGTTCAGATGGATGAGTATGGGCACTCCCTATTTAAAAATAACTTGCGTCACATCTTGTCAGTATAGAGAAAGGATCAAAGTGTGTTATCTGTTGTGGCTCTCAAAGTTATTAAGAAAACTTAGTCCTGGAAATTCAATTCCTGCATCAACACCTTCCCTATTGCACTACAGAGGAAATTTTGGTGGATATCAACATCAATATGACAATGTTCATGGGAACTGGAAAATCTTTGTCCTTGGCTTTTATGTATGGCATCCCATATGAAAATGAAATTGTGTCACATCTGACTGCTATATGTTGGTAGGTAAATACCATCAAAATTTCACTCTGTGTCAATGTCGTATCTCTTGACTCTGTCAAGTGTAATTCATTTTAAATTCCAAAATGTCAATAAAACCAAAAAGAAAACTGTGACAGAAATTATCTCCAATAGCAAAATAATTCAAAAAACAAAATTCATGGGCCATGTTTATATTTACAACTTTAACCGGCATTTTTAAGCAAACAAAATAATGCAGCACTTATCTCCTTTAAGCCAATTTTTTTTATATACTCAAAGAATAAAATGAGAAAGCAAGAATGTAAAAGAATTTCTGAAGAGAAAAATGGAATTGTATGTTAGTTTTCTTGAGCTTCATCTGATTACGGAAAACTTTTACCTTTCTTTGGCTTGTTGTATTGAAGTTTTTGCTATTTCTTAATCTTACTAATCCAACCGATAACACCCAAAACTTATCTTCTTTTATCTGCCTACGTGGATCATGGTTCCTTTATCTTTAACCAACTTTTAAATTTCTAATCTGTTTGTTCATTTGTTTTTAAATTCATTTACTTATACTTTTATGTACAGTATTTTTATTTTAACATTTTCATATAAAATAAAAACCTGAATATTATACGAATAAAAACATGATAGTACAAAAATTTGCTGATAAAAAAATGTGACTGTGCAGTATCATGTAAATTTAAAATATGGTTGTACAATAAAATGCTGATAAAAATATGAATGTATAGTTACATGCTAATGAAAATATGACTGTCTAGTAAAACGCTAATAAAAATATGACTGGGCAGTGTACATGCTAATAAAAATATGGTCATGCTTAACATGTTGATGAAATATGGCCATCCAATAATTGGCTGATAAAAAATATGGCCATAGAGTAACATACTAATAAAATATGACTGTAGAGTAACAAAAATATGAGGATACAGTAACATTTAAGACTGAGGATATTGCATTGGTTGTATCTGCTCAGTAATTTGCCTCCTTTTGTTAAGTAATGTTAAAACAATGAAAAATCGCTGAGTTCCTTAAGCTTATAAAATGTCCTACATATTGTAGAAAAAATTAAAATGTACCACTCATCGCAGATAGACTGTGAAATAATAGATAAGGTACTGAGTATTGAAACTGAGATTAATCCTGGATAAAAAATAGAAATATATTTTGCTGTTTGTGTAATAATATTTAGTCATGTTTAATGATTCCAAAATAACATATCAGTTGTCTTAGAAAAAGTTACTGCAAATGAAAATCTAAGTCAATATTATAAATAATTATTTCTTAAAAGAAAAATATCTTAAGCATATTCAGAATATCTTAAAATTGTGAACAGTTCTGAAAATCCTTTAAAATTATGGAGAGTTCTGAAGATTCCTTGAATTTGCAGATGATTCAGAAAATGCCTTAAAATTGTAGACCAATCTGAAAATTGTTTACAAATGCAAATATTTCTGGAGATGCCTTAAAAATTGTAGAAAATTCTGAAAATGCCTTAAAATTGCAGACATTTTTTAAATGTTTAAAAAATGTTAATGATCTTGAAAATGCATTTAAAATTGTGTTAAATTCTGAAAATTGTTTAAAAATGTAAATGATCAGGAAAATGTCTTAAAATTGTGGGCAATTCTAAAGATTGTGGATAATTCTAAAAAGGTTTCCACCAGAATGTTTTATAAGGAAATATTCCTGATCCAGTGATCATCAAATCAAAGAAAAATATATCTGTTCTCTAATCAAGAAATTACTCCATGTAAAAACAGCAAAATGAAGCCAATACTAATTAAAACAGTATATTTTTCATGAATAATTTTTTTAATCTAATTCACAAATTTAAACATAAAATAATTCATCTCTACTGAATATAATCATTTCTAAAAGTAGAAATCCTGTTGTTTTCATTATGTAAGAATTTTTATTGATTCTGTCTTTGGTGGAAATTTAATGAACCAAGGGTCTGTAATTAATTTTGGCATATCTGAATGTAACAAACTTAATTATTTTTCATATAAAACAGTTTTTATTCTGATCTTAACAATGACATTAATAGAATTTTGATTTTGAGTCTGTTTCCATGATGTCAGAAGTTATTACAGATATTCTACATTGAAGGCAACAGTAATTTATGATGATCAATGGAAGAAGGTTCAGATGAGCAGCATTTTAAGATAAGTCAAACAAATGAACCATACAGGTCTTAAAGAAGACAATCCTTCATCAGATTTAATTGACTGATGTTACAGAAACTCAACCAGAGAACTTTGCCAAATAAGAAGAATGATATAAATTGAAGACTTCCAATAGCAGCAGCAGCTAAAATAAATAGCATATATGACAAAAGAGAAAATAGTGACATAATCAAGATGTGGATTTCCACACATTAAAGAAACAGTGAGAAAACTCCCATCATTGCTAGAGATAGCATTAAATGCAAGTAAGTTTATATCAGGTTGGTGAAAAAGTAATGCCTGATTTCAAGGTCTATATTAAAAATGAAAAAAAAAAAACATGATTATGGAATTATTTATTTGTTAACATAACTTCCTATGCTTTCTAGAAAATCATTTTATCTGTCAACAAGCTTACAAATGCCACACCTGTAAAATTCTTTAACTTTTGAAGCAAAATAAAAAAGCAACTCATTTTCAATCTAAGACCATCCAAATGATTCTGTAGTCTCCAAAACAAGTGATAGAACCAGAAGTTGCAAGGTCAGGAGAATATGGTGGATGAAGCAATAATTGCCAACCAAGCCCTTCCAAAATATTTTAATCAGCTGAGCTGTGTGAGGACAAACATTATCATGAATGATGATGATGACACCCTTTCTGTTCATTAAGGAAGGTCACTTTTGGTTCAAAGCTATTTTGAAATGACATAGTTGATCACTGTACAGATTAGCTGTAATTGCTTGATTTTTGTTTAACAGTTCATAATGGACACTTCCTTCAATATGCTGCCATATACTCAATATGATCTTCTTTTGATGAGTTTGTTGAACTGATTTTCCTCCTCGACTGATCCACAATAGGCAGCATTTAATGTTACGGCAAAGGATCCACTTCTCATCACTTGTAACAAGTCTACCTGAAAATAAAGTATGAAAGTGTCATGAAAGCAAGGATTCACAACAAGCAACACACTGTTGCAGATTCTCTGGAGACAGTTCTTGTGGGACACATTTCTCAACCAAACGCTTCTGATCTTTTGTAATTGGCATAGCATGGTTTTATGTTTTATATTAAATTGTTCTGCAAGTTCCCTAGAGATAATGGTGGGATTGTCTGTGGCAACAGCTTCCAACTCTTCAGAATTAAGTTTTTTTGGATGATCCACTTTTTGCTTGTTTTTCAAACAGAAATTCCCACTTTGGAAACAAGAAAGTCACCTCCTTTCCTTCACTGTATGATCTCTGTCAGTGCTCTGAAGAGATTTTTTTTTTTTTTTAAGCGTTTCACCCCAAGCAAGGCGGGAAGCCACTAGGACGCAAGGGGTTACAGAAAATTTGGAGCAAGATCAGATAGGAGTGATAGAAGAAAGGATGAGGAGAAGGGTAGTGGATAGATCAAGGCAACTGGAGATGTCGATTGACATTACATTTGAATAGCTGGAGATTATAGCTCTCAGGGAAACTGGAATAGGGAAGGGAGTTCCACAGGCGAGAGGTGTGAGACATGAAGCTATTGGAGTAGAAGAGACGGCTGCATTTAGGAGTTTTGACAGTGAAGGGGTGAGAGCGGGATGCCAGCTTCGTAGGGCACTTGAACTCATGAAGTCTGGGAACCAGCGAATGCAGCTCCTCAGAGCAATTGCCATGAAAGTATTTGTAAAACAGACAGAGAGAGGCGACAGCACATTTGTGAGAAAGTGACTGTAGACAAGATGCCAGATCAGGGCCAATTATATTGCATATCCGCCTCTGGAGCCTATCAAAAACCCTGAGGCAAACAGAAGGGGCTCCAGACCATATATAGCAGCAATACTCCATGCAAGAGTGAATTATTGATTTGTAGATCTGGCGGATCGATTCCAGGGAGAAAAATTTCCTGGCATGGCACAGGGAGCCAACTTTCCTTGCGGTGGACGAAGCAAATGACTCAATCTATTTGTTCCATCTCAGGTCAGCCATCAACGTGAGACCGAACAGCCGCAGAGAGTTGCTCTTGAGAAGTTCAGTGTCAGACATTCTAATGGAGGGGAGGGAAGGATTTTGCTGCTGCACTTGCATTGGCACCTTTATGAAACTCATACAATAAGATAGGTTGAATGTGATGTTTAGATGGGATGAACATGGGTGCAAATATTACAGAAGATCATGAAAAATATTTTTATAATCAGAAAGACAAAGGTATAAATTACTTATTCTGACATTCCTTAATTATAATGAGAAGCACAAATTTCATAAATACTATCTAAAACTTTATTCTCAAAAATCAGACATTACTTTGGCACCAACCTGATACTATCTATACTGTTTGTGATAGTATATAATACTCACTTTTTATTTCTACAATATGGTTAAAATATCTCAAGTCTTATATGTGAAGTTGAGATATCTAGTAAGCTTATGTTCAACCAGACATCTTAGATAACCAAATTAACCTTGCCTAATTACATAATACTCTAATTCTATGGACTATATTTTTCTTGAATATGAGATACATGAACAAAATACATTTTTATTTTAGACACAATATTAAGAGAAAATTAATTTAAAAAATATAACAGCATATTCTATCTGGTTGACAAGTTGAGAAGGAAGTGTCACCGAGGGTGGAATTTTATTCACAGGCCATCATTTCCCAATATCTTTTTTAAATTTTACAAACTAAGTCTATCAATAACTACTGAGACAAATGAATATAACATTTTTTTTCTGCACTACAGCTTGGAACTTAGACAAATTCAGCAGCATGTATTTTAACAAATAAAGATACATACAAAAAGTGCAAAGTAAGGGTTATACAAAGAAATATTTCAGTAACAATTATGCCAAGCTAAGATTTACAAGAGTTAACTGAAAAGTTCAATAGCTGATCAAGATAATCTTGTGCAATGTGAACAAAGGAGGTTTATTTTTCATCATAGTGCCCATTGCCAGTTTACCTGGAAATAAACTATGCAGTTATGAATAAGGGAAGTGAGTTAAGCTGAGAACTTTTCAACAAACTTTCATGAAAAATTCATCATATGGAACTTATGTAAAATTAAAATGGAAGCAAAAATAGAAAGAAATAATGAGTTTATTACCATTTTAAAGACTTACTTTTGCTAATGGATCTCAGTACATGTTATGGCAAATATTTATTATTACCTTGAACAGACATAAAAAGACAATTTCTAGTCACTGTTTTTTAAAGTAAATCTCCAAAATTTTAATTTGAAATTTCATTTTATTGTATTTTAACCATCAGAGATCTTATTATGTATTTCTTCTTCTATGTACCATGTCCCTTCAGGACGTTGATGATAACGGCTCTCCACAATTTCCTATCCTTTCTAGTTCTTAAACATTTTTCTCTTTTTGTTATCTCTTCTGAACCTTGTTCCACCATCCATTTACTGAAGCTCGCTAAGTAGGTTATGTATTGTTTTCCTCTAGCCTCTTGCCTTTAATATGTCCATATGTATGAAATTTTCTAAGCACTCTTTCCTCATTATGTGCTCTAGAAATTTCAACTATTTCTAATTTTAAGTAAGTCTACTCTTTCTTTCTATTTTCTTGAAAATTTTGTTGTTGTTCACATATTCGATTCATGGTATTCTCAGAAACCGTCTGTTGAGCCACATTTCTTTAAGTCTCTTCATCGTCTGTGAGAAGATTGTCCAGTATTCACTGCCATATAGGTGAACTGATATTATGTAATAGTTCAGTACTTTTTTCTTTGTTTTTTAATGGCATTTGTCTATTTCTTAATACTTTGCTTAGTTTTTGTAAGGCATCTTCCACTATCCCATATGCCTTAGAATTTCAGTTTCACACTTTATGTCCTCTATTAAAAACATTTCCCAGATATTTAAATTGTTGTACCTGCTTGATTTTGGTATCACCAATTTTTCATTTACATGTTATGCTGTTCCTTTAGCTAACAATCATTCATTCTGTCTGTTACAATTAATGTTACATCTTTTCTTCCCGTTTTCTTTCATGTCCTTCTGTAGAATTTCTTGTAGTTTCCTAAATGATGGAGTCTATCATTATGAATTTTTATTAATGTAAAATGATTTATATGGATTGTTTTATTTTTATATGAGTTTGTCTCACTGGAAGTTTATTCTTTATATGTAAACCACTGTACTTATAAACAGACACAGAATGGGGGTCAGAGTGATGTTAATAAAAAGCAACTGAAATTTAAATGAAAAAACCTTATAAATATTATTTAGAAATAGATACTGTAAACATATTTATATAAAATATAGGTCACAAGAATTACAAAATAATTTTGTTTTTACTGAGCCTAAAGTGAACACTAATTATTTTTTTAAATTCCAGTATAGTTTTAATTTGTGCCAACATATCTAGCTTTTTTATTTTTTCCTTTAACATCTGTCTATATTTCTGTGATGAGGTATTGTAACTATTTAGACTATTGTCCTCATCTTCATTGTCATATTCATGACATATATCACTTGAAGAAGGCTGGAGTGTACAACAGCTGAAGCATCATGAATATGACAATAAAGACGAGGACAGCAGTCTGAATAATGTAAATAGTTACAATATCTCATCTCAGAAATATAGACAGATCCTGAAGAAGGCTGGAGCGTACAATGGCTAAAACATCAAGAATATGACAATAAAGATGAGGACAGCAGTCTGAACAATGTAAATAGTTTAAATATTTTTTCTTTCTTGATGATTTTTATTCTTTTAATAAAATACCAGTTGCCAGTCAATAAGCTTACAGCCTTGGCTCATGCTGATGAGTTTTGTTTAATTCTAACTCAAAAAAAGACTTTCAGTTTTATTATAACTCTCTATTGTAAGGTTAATTTTATAGCACTTACTCATACTTGGTATAACATAATTCACTAAAGTATTCTCTACATGTAATGCTTAGACTATTGCTGGAACACTTGTATAATTAATATAAAGACTGTCTCCTGTATAACTATTCCCAACCTCATACTATGGAGCTCTTTATAGTATTTGATGAGATCATAGAGTCACTGGGGGTATACTCTTTAATCCACAACAAATTTCAAGGCTCATAATTATGAGCCTTGAAAGTGAAAATATAGCAGTTTATAATCTGCTACACATTTTTACTCAGTGCAGGCTTTTGATAAATATTTTTGTCAAACTTATATTTCCTTGTAAAACTAATACTGAACTATTTTTTCATTGTTTACAAAATAAAAGCATTTGCTCTTGGGTAATAGAAACCATAAAATCAAAAACATTGTCATACTAAATATTCTTAAAAAATCCTGTAATATAAAAGTTGGATAATATTTTAATACTAAATAAATGGATGTTATTTAAACAATAGTTTATAATAACTTTTTTTGATTTTCATACATAACCTCCAAAATATATATTGATGATTTGTATTTAAAGCTGAAAGATATTTGAGAAACTATTTTTATTCTTTATTTCATTGTGAAAACATTGTATCAACCAAGGAGGTGAATTGGACTAATTTATAAAGACTGACATCTTTAAAAAAGATTTCATGATATATGTTCATAATTGACTGTGTGTTGCATTTTTTTAAATTTTCAGAAAATACCCATCTTTTTATTCAACAGGAAATTAGAAATGAAACTGATATACAGTACTTAAATTTGAACCAAACATTTTCACTTGTAAATTTCTTTCTTATAATATGCTTTTTTTTTTTTTCATATTATTATTTTTGTTCCGGAAGCAATCTATCAAATGAAAATCAATAAGAGGAGATGTATACTTTTGCAATGTTAACAGAGGTTACATATTTCCTTCAACTTTATTTCTGCTTTTCACAAATTATGAAAATTTAGAAATAAATGACAAAAAAAGGTATAGTAGCCCCTAAACACAAGTATATCCCAAAGTCCAGATGAATTGCATTTAATATTGTGAGGTTTTAATCTTTCACAAGCATGCACACCAAATAAGTAAAACAAGAGAAAATTCATATTTTCAATGATAGTTTTATGTTTATTTTCACTTTAACTACATATAAAGAGTATAAAAATGATGTGTTAAATTTTTTTCAAATTATAAAAAATAAAAAAAAAAGGCAATCAAATGCTAGGTTCTTCAATTTATGTATTTTTAATAGTATTATAAGATTTGGAACATTTTCATACATAGTGGAGTTGAGGCATTGTTTGCAGCAAATTGTTGACATTTTTCTCATCTTTACTGTTTGAGAAGAATGCACAGATATACCACTTTCTTTGGTTTGTGCTTCCAGCTTTATTTTCAGAGAAAATGACATAACTTGATAAATCCCAGTTTTACTAATTAATCATTGATACTTTTGGCGACTTGAACACTTTTGATGAGATTTTTATGCTCCTGGTACATTTGACCTGCAAACAATTTTTGGCAAACTTATGTGAGTCCAAAGGAAAAATAAAACATAGTATTTAAACAAAGAAACGTTAACAAATATATTGATAGGACATTTTACAAAAGGAAAAATGAGAAATTTAATGTGAAAATTCAAAGCAACCTTCAGTGTTTGTAGTTGAGGTACTTATCTATCGGTTAGAGTGAAAAGAATATGTCTTTTCATTTTGAAAAGTCACTGAGAAAGACATAGTGCCTTTCAAATCTTGAACCACCTGTAATTATCATCAGGGGGTGGTAATTAAAAATCTTGCCATCAGTTGATATTTGCTGATAATTTCTGCTAGTGAAAGGTTAAGGAAAATAAAAACTACAAGGAAATGTACAATCAGAAAAAGATAGTTGAAATTACTAGGACATATGATGATGAGGAAAGAGAGCCAGGAGAATCTAACACTCACAGGCCATACTGAAGACAAAAGAAGCAGGTAGGAAACAATGAGTAAGATATTTAATTCATTTCTGTGAAAAAGTTTGTAGCTGGAGTGTGAATAATATGATGTCTTGTTTTTGTTATTTTTATCTGGGATTTTATTCATCCATCTACAACATGTTAATATTTGTGCACAGTATTATATAAGATTATATAAAATATGAACAGTTTTTAGTGTGCATGAACAAAATATAACATATTTATTAAATGACTGATTTTTGATTAAATATACAATTGCTTGCATAATTGATTCATTTTATTCACTGAAAATACATATATTGATTTGTATATATTAATGCAAAGAAAGAAATGGTTTTTGCTTATCTGTATAAAGCGGCATCTTCCTTGTGAGCTCATTTAAGAAAACATGTCTTTCTGGTCCAACAGCTGGCATTGAGAGAGAGAGAGACTGTATTTTTGCACCAAAACAATCTTTCTAGTGCATTACTGGAATTTTACTTCCTTTTACTATAGTCTAACAAGGCAGGGGATACAACTCCTGCTTGTTATTTATGAATCACTACATGGCCTTTTTGGAGCAATAAAAGACAGGAAGATGTGGAGAGCAAACTTTTAAAGGGTATATGAAAAAGAAATTTTATTTTATTTTCTTTTTTTTGCTATTTTTACTCAAAATAGACCAACTGAAATTGATCATATAAAATATTTTAGTCATTCCTTATAAAAGAAGTAATTCTTAGATTTTGTTAAATCTTTTTTGTTTCTTTTGATCAAGTTGATTCCCCCAAATTGCCACCATCTCTCAGACTAAATTTCTTTACAAAGTATCAGATCAAACAGTATGAGAAAGAAAAAATCAGAAATTTAAATGAAGAATGCTAACTTTAATTAAATGAACTTCCTTTTGCAATTATGTTGTATCATTTAATATAAGATTAAATATTTCTCCAACTTTTTCATTTCTCCAAAATGATATTCTGTTTCATAGATTATACAATAGCTTGGAATAGTTGTTGACCTATGATAATATTGTGTCAAGACTTTTACAGTTGAACAGTGTTATTTTGATGTGAAGTCTATGTATTTCTTTGACAAGGTTAAGATAAAAATTTGTATACTGATTTTGTTCATAAAAATAATTAAGTAATTTCAGATGTGAAGTCATTTGGCAAATAGTAAAAATGACTAATTTTTAAAGTTTTATGATTGTTGTTAACAAATAAAATTAGATTGTCTATTTATTTTGACTGAATTAGAATTTTGCTTTAAGGCATGCTGCAAAAAGTTCATATTAAAGAACAAAGGAAAGTATTTTGAAGATAAAAATCAGAATCAGAACCTCAAAACAGTTTGTAAAAGAAAGTGAAATAATTCCCAGTAAACATTTATTTTTGAATTTACATTAACCCAGAGAAACAAACATACACACAAAAAGAAAAGGATGTGCTGAAAAGTTTAGAGCCAAACTTATTTTTAAAAATTTTTCTCAATATCCAAAGCAAAAATAAAATAGAAAAAATAAGAGAAGATATCACTAAACATTAATAGGGGAAAGAGAAAAATTATTCCTCGAGATTAAAGAAAGGGTTTAATTTGAAATTCCTTGAAGGTTACTCAGATCAAAAAAACACCTGATGAAGACCAAAGAGCACAACAGTTGAAACATTGTGATGATAATAAACATGAGAATAGCCCGCTGTAGATAATATAAATAATTATAATTGTTCATTCAGAAGGAAATAATGTCGGAATTTTAAAAAATCCTTTCTTCTTCAATCTGAACATATTTCAGTAACTCTGTATTATGACAGTAAGGCATTTTTGAATATTTCCAGATTTGATTGTATGGCCTTGGTGCAACTAATTAGCAACCAATTAGCATAAAGTTTACTATTCATGGATGAACAATTTCCCATGAGGTTACTTGTTTGACAGACTTCATTGACTGAACTTGTATATTGTGTAACCATTAAATTTACAGTGAATATGCATTAAGTTTTAATTAAAATTTGAATTTTATCTTGCAGAGAATACAGTGACATAAAATAAAATTATAACACCCTCATATTCTGATGAAACTTTCAAAGACTTTCACAATCTTAGGATATGGTAATGGCAATATTAGTCATTTCTTTATAAGGAAACAACTGGAATTTATTGACTAAACAGCCAGTATGACTTTCTGGTGAAATTTATAAAATCTTTTCCCTTATAACAATTTTTAAGTTTCCCAATTCCAGTAGATGATATCACTCTTTCTAGTATTGATGAGGCCTTCATTCTTAAACTTTTCTTTAAAGTAGTAATGCCAACATATTGAAGATATTATTATTTTCTCTTCAAGTTACATGTTTTATCCATTTTAGTTGTTGCCATTGTTGGTAGTCCTTAAGGGATGTGGTTTCTTTTATTTGCTACAGTTCTTTGTTTTTGATTCTGTAGCAGCAGTTCACAAGATTAAAAAGGCATGGTCTTCACTATGATCCATATGCTTTGATCATTGAAAGCTATTTTTAAAAATCAATCTGAGAAATCAGTTGTATACAACTGACAGTTTAGATATTTCTGAAAGAGTCTGATGTCATGCCAGACATCTATGTAAAAGTGTCAATCTGATGAAGCTATTTAAGAACATGACAGAAATATTTCTGAAAGAGTCTGATGCCATGCCAGACATCTATGTAAAAGTATCAATCTGATGAAGCTATTTAAGAATATGACTCAAGTTTTCACAGTTAATGTTTTACTTTTGGAGCAATTTTTAATCATTTCAGACCAAACACGGTAGGAATGCCAACAGTACGCAGGGGATTACAGGGAGTGAAAGTGAGGGAGAAGACTGAGTATAGGGAGGATTGAGGAAAGGATAAAATATGAATGAGATTAAACAAGATAGAAGATGGTGATTGAAATTGCATTTAAATTTTTGAAAATTGTAGTTATCAGGGAAGAAAGAAAACAGAAGTGAGTTCCACAGGCAGGAAGTGCAAGAAAAACTGTTTGAGTAGAAGTGACAGTTGCATTTACCTATTTACAAAAAACAGAATTATGAAAACAATTTCAAAAGCTAATATTTTTCACTGACATGAAGTGGATACATTATACTAAATCAATTCCTAGGTTCCCTACTAAGAAATTGGGTTCACTGTGACATGATAGACAATTTTTTTCTATTGCTGTCACATCTGGTTAGGCATTTTTGCTATGTATGAGGGAAATTCAATAATTATCTGCATTCATAAAACAGATATGTTAAAGCAAAGGTGTGGGTAATTTTTGACTTAGTCTCATATTTAGAGATTCTTGATAAAATCCTAATAATCAAATATGGTATCTCAACGAGTCATTTTTGACCACTGTAATTTAGTTTCTTGTGGAAATCTCTTCCAGCCTTTTGCTTTCCAGTCAACTTTGACCTTCAAAAATTTAAATGCAATATGAATCGTTATATTTTGTCATCTTTTGTTCATTTATTCTTCTCTTGCCTTAATAATGTTTTTCTTTTTCTCGTATCTTTTCATGTTCAGTAATCCTTTGTGTGTTAGTGTTAGTGGCTTTATTGTCTTACTTGGTTGGAAATGATTAAGAATAAAAAGAAGTCTACTATTGTAATCATAGAGATTTTGGTATTTATTCAGCAATATAAATAATGCATTCCTAGTTTGCAAAAGTCAAACATCTTCTGATCAGTTGGTTATGAGAAAAATGCAGCACAGCTAATTGCTTTGTAACAGAGAACTCTCACTTTATTCTGACATAAAATGGAGAGTTAAGAAATGAGATTAAAGAAAGAATAAAACTTTCTTCATTCAAATCATCTGACCACTTCTAACTGTGAATGTAAAATGCCTTCCCATCCAACATACCCTGAGTGTTGGCCATTGAAAAAAAATGCCACACCAAATGCAATCTCAGTATGAATGCTGCTTTAAGATGAATCCTTTCTAATGACAAGCCAAAGTGTCATCAGAATAACAAGTGCCAATAATTCTGATTAAAAATATTTACTTTCTTGGTAATTTAGTTTGTGTTATCTTAGGTTTTCTTTCAATCAGTTTGTGTCAATAAAAATGATACCTGTCCTTTGATCACAGAATTTATGACTGTCATATTGCTTAAATATATTACACTTTAATATCTGTCTATATTTCTGAGATGAGGTAATGTGATATTTACACTATTTACATTTTTTGGAATGTTGTCCTCATCTTTATATTTGTTTTGGCCATTGTACACTTCAGCCATGTTCAGATCATATACAATGGAATTTCAAACCGAACACTTTATGAAGAAGGCCAAAGTGTACAACGTTCAAAATGTTGTGAATATGACAATAAACATGAGGGTAACAATCTGAAAAATGTAAATAGTGTAAATATATTTTACCCTTATATTCCTTTTTATGAACACACAAATATAAATTATTTAAATAAAGCATACTTGGCTATCATCTAATTAATACAGTCAAACCTCTTTAATCTGGCATCTTTAGGACAAGGCCACTGCTGGGTCAGAGAAAATGCCTGATGAAAAAATTAACCTTAAAAAAACTCCTATGCAAGCACAGTTTTGCCAGCTCATTCAACATATATATTGCTGTGTTATCAAAGGTAGAACAAAGTTTAAAACTGAAAATAAGACAATCTTTAATGCTTCCAAACAAAGGTTTTATTGTTTTATGTGATGCAAGAGGTAGAAAAAGCAACCACTGCTCCCTTGGGTGGCATCCTGAGTGGGTAAATAGGCAGCTTTATATGAGAAATGGGCAAGACCATAGCACTCTGCTGCTGTTGGCGGCTTCAGAAATTTGTAAACATGTGGTGCTGCCCTTGTAGCTACTCAATGAACTAATGGCAGGTGATTAAAAAAAAAAGTACCCAACTATAAGACTTTCCGGTCTACTGAATTCTAGATCAGAGATGATGTACTGTGTTGTGCTTTTTCAAAACAGATAGAGACGATCTTCAGAACATTGTGTATGACCCAGAAAACAAAATTTTGTTATTCTATTACCAATTTTAATTCATTGTCTTTCACAGTACAAATTTTGATACATTTTTTATTACAATTATTTTATTAATAGCTTAATTATATGTTTACTGTTTTAGAGTTTCTGTCATGAAATATAGACTCAATACACTTTTGATTGTCAGAACAAACAGCAAAGAATTAGAAATAAAGAAGTAACGTCCAAAAAGAACTGAATCTGCATTCTACACCCTGTAGTCTGTCTAGTATCAGACAGATTGGTAATATGAGGCTCAACAATCAAACAAAACAAAATCTGCGGTCAACCTACAATTCCTCCCTGGCTCTGTATGCATTATTACCAAGGACAAGTTAATTTTTATTTTTTTATTCATGAGATAAGCCATTCCTTTATAATAAACATTTAGCACCTTCATAGAGCAAATAATATTATTACTTCTTGAAATTTATAAAATCTTACTTCTAAAACAGTTTTTCAGGAAAATATGTAACTCAAGTCGACTGTAGCCATATTTTCTAGTACTTACTAGGATTACCTTCCTAACCTCTTGGCTTAGAGCCAACCTCCATGTTGAAATGCTGATTGAGCCTGGTCATTACCTAGATGGGAGTCTGCTTGAGAATACCAGGGCCTGCAAGCTTGGATGTGTGGGTGTAATAGAAAATGGCACAGAATTGTTAATTGGAGAGCTGAGTTCCAATTCCAGTTGTGTTTGTTATATTCATATGCACAAATATCCTTGGAAAACATCTGAATCTACCTTTTTTCCTCATGGCTATGATTTATTTATTAAGACTTGTATCACTAAATAATTATTAGTATATATTTCAGTATATAAGGTGACCTTCAGATAAAATGAGGTCAAAAAATTTTCATGACTACATATTATATCAGTAGTATAAGATGACTGCTTATTGAGTATATAAAGATGATGTTATTGGAAATGTTGTTACTTACTATATCCTTAGAAATTCAAAATAAATGAAATAACAAAATGGATTCTATATCATATTTTTTCTACATACATCCCCTAAAAGGGAAAGCATTGTTTTGTTTACATTTCATCACATGATCTCTTGCAAATAATGTTTCTTCTTTATTCTCTTCTTTTCCTATATCTAAGCAGTTACAAACAGCCTGGTTTACTAATGGCCATTTACTTATACTTCATCGACATTCACTATACCACTAGTAACACTATAATAAAAGTACATTCCATTTTTAACATTTTTTTTATTTGCAATCATAGCTTGATGTTTACATTTTCTCAGCTGAGCTTGCATGGATGCAAGTTGATTTTATTGATATGGAATTATTCTTCAAATAGGCAATTTATTATAAAGTTATACCAGTAATATATGACGTAGATATGGTTTTATTACATTTATTATCACTTTATTTGATAATGTGAATCTTTTCATGTATATTATTAGTTATCACACTGTCACCAAGGTTAGCCTACCAACAAACCATCACTCAGAATTTAACGTTTCTTTTTTTTAGATTTATAGTATAAGATGACCCCCAATTTTTATGGGTGATTTTTGAGATTTAAAGTTTTTCTTCTACATAAAAATATACAGTATACCTCAAAAAGATCCTTAGAATCTAAAAAAGATTTTCTGGCTTTAAATAATCTTCAAATTGGTTGATAAACTGCAGAAAACGAATCAATCAATCAAAAAAAAATTCCCTAGTTTAAAGTAAGGAGCAAAGTCAGCATTTTGTTTATGCCATTATTTTCTCTTCAAGATTTGTGCAATCCATTTAAGTTGTTGCAACTGTTGAAAGTCCTGAAGTGATTTGGTTTCTATTATTTGCTAAAGTCTTTTGCGGTTGTGTGGTGCCAGTCTATGTGATCTAATGAAGGACAGTCTTCTCCAAGTCCCAAAAGCATTCATTTACTTAAATTCATTTTTAAACATTGATCTGAGGAAGCATTTGTATATAGCTCATTGTTTAAGCATTTCAGAAAGAGATTAATGCTACACACAACATATATATGAGCAGACATTTTCACAATTATGATTCATTTTAGAGTAGTTTTACATTTTTTCATTTATTAGATCCATCTTTTTGGGACTGTAGGCAACATTAATGATGAAATAAAGAGAGTAATAAAATGATAATTTGTTTTTTATGTGTCATGTTTCTTCATGACATTGGTGAGCATGTCTCTCCACAACTTCCTGTCCTTTGTGGCTCCTTGCAAGTTTTGTATTTTTGCTCTCTCTTCTAATTACTGTTCTGTCAACCATTTACACTGACTCTTTACGTAGGTTATGCACTGTTTTCCTGCCTCTCTTGCCGTCACTATACAGTTCTCCAGCCTTCTCTCCTCATTATGTGCTGTAAGAACTTACATTGTCTCTTTCTCATTCTAAGCTTGTGTCATTTTTGGCATGACTCAAAGCCTGAAATTTGAACTTGGCCTGCCAATTTCATTTTTTAACAACAAAATCCTTTACAAAGATACTTACTTCACCTAAAAATGAGATATGACTAATATATCTTATTTCTAAACATAAAAAATAAATAAAAAGAATTTTCCTTTATATATATATATATATATATATATATATATATATATATATATATAATTTAAAATGCTGTATACTTTCAGTATATTGCCAATCACAGATCTCCACTGATAACTTTTGTGTTGTTATCTATCAATCAGCCTGACTTCTTAGGAAAGATAGATGTTTCCTGTTGTTTTCTCAGTATTTTATAATTCCAGTGTTTTTTTTTAATATTGTATTTTCTGAAGTTTACAAACACACACACACACACACATACATACATATATATATATATATATTAAAAAACGAATCTTAATTAAAACTTCATCATATCATTGAAAAAGAACACAGGCAGCATGTTTGTAAATTCCAACATTAAAATCTGTCTCTTCATGCTTCAATTCAGTCAAAAGGTTAATATATAACAAATATCAATTCTATTGGTATCATTTTATTGGCTTTTTATTCTTCAAATTTTATTAACCATCCTATTAAATCTATGTACACATACACACAATATCTATATATATATATATATATATATATATATATATTGACCGGCTTCAATCATTTTCTGAGTACACCTGCCTGTAAGGGTAGCTAGCCAATTCCTCTCACAGATACTGGCTCAGATACATTGTTCAACACATATACAGCTCCCTTTCCACCATAGTTTATATGCCAACCATGCTGAGCAGTTATAGTTTCTCAAAGAGACTGTATAATATGTCAAGTTTAGCAGTTTGAGCAACACCAGTATGCTCAATCTCTCAGTTACAATGATTTGTAATTTCTCTCATAAGGCTTAGGGCAAGCCATACAGACATATTCTAAAGGTGCTGCACATTGAAGTTGGCACCTGAGGCTAATAAAATTAAGAAGTCACCTTTCATGCAAATTGACCATGGTAAGATAAAAAATAACCTTTATTTGAAAAAAAAAAAAAAAATATATATATATATATATATATACATACATACATACATACATATGAATAGATATGTGTGTGTGTGTGAATAAAAATAAAAGGAAAACTTCCCTTAGCCTATATCTACATGTTTTGTCCTCTGAGGGACATAATCAAGTCAAAAGTAATGCTCTTCAGAGGATGAAATGTGTCAGCTAAGTTTTATAAGTTTTCCTTTTGTCTTTATTTCACAGTATCTTTTTTACAGATTTACACTATTTGAAATTTTTACAAACACACACACACATATACATATATATATATATATATATATATATATGTTGAAGCTTGAATAAGCATGGAATAATAATAATACAACACAAAATGTACGTAACAAAATGTATTGAAACAATGAAAAAAGGTACACAATATTTACAGGTAGTTTTGGTATATTCTTGGGAAGACTGTTCCTGCAGAATGGGTTGACTAAGTCGCAGTCGGGCAGAGTCTCTGGATTCGATCTCTTAATCTTCCGTCGTCTTCCGGTACCAACCCATATTTATATGGTCGGTACTCCACTTATGTAAATTAGGTGTATCATACACAACAATATATATATATAATGAATTGTTATTTTTATCAAAGTTCATAATTTGTCAAGCTATTTCTAGTGAGCTTAACATCTTAACTGAGGCAGTACATTTTTATTAATTTTTATTATTTTCTTATTTTGTAGTTTTATTTTTGCTCAAAGAAAAGAGCATTTTCTGGCAGAATACCACAAAGGGAAAACAGTAGCAATTAAATCAATTTATACTTGTTACCAAAAGGCCATTCATAGCAAAAAGGTCACTCAAGTCCCAAATTTGCTAAGATGTCTAATACTAGTTTACATTTTCTCATAATATTTTCTTCTGTTGTTACTTTTACATTGTTTAAAAATATTACATAAACTAGTCCCATAATGAGATAAATAGGCTTGTAATATTTTTTTCTTGGTGAACAAATACCACTTTTTCTACTGTTTCTATTCTGAGGGTTTGACTTTTGTAATTTTCCAGTTAACTTGTAGCATCTCCCTATCGGATACCTAATTGCAAAGGTTTTGTTTTTTACTTTGTATACTTGTTCTTTAACATTCCTGTATGTTTTCAGCTTTTCTAATTTTAGAATGTTCTCATTGACCCTTTGTCACCTGACAGTAAGGGTGGATAATAGGCGAGGAGATTCCAGGTAGCTAATTTGATCTTTTCTCATTAACCTGACAGCATCATTTCTAAAGTGTCTTCCTGGACTGGCAATTTGAGTTTTGACAGCTCAACAGAATTTTTGTTCTAATAAAAGAAAATAATTTTAATTTTTTTCTTCTTGCACATAAACTGAGAACTTAGGTCAGATTTTATTTGTAGACTGGGTCACTTAGATGTCTTTGAAATTTTATTCTTTTAATTTATCTTGAATTGTCAACATTTAAGAAATTTTTTTTATTTTTTTTATTTTTCATTAAAGTCTTTAGACAAGGTGACTTAGATGTCATTAGAAATTTGTGTATTCTTTTCATTTATCTTAAATAGTCAGCATTTTAAAAAAGATTTTCATTTTTTTTCTGATAGTTTTCTTCTTAATGAGTTAGTTTCATTAAATGAGTACTTGCTTTCTATATTGTGAAATTCAGTATTATCCTTATTTTAAAAACTTTCTCATATAATTTCATTACAATTTAATTTTCTATAAGTTAGTCTCACTTTTCTCAAGGAATTCTTTTAGCTAATTCCATGCCAAAGCATCATAACAGACATCACTCATTAACCTACTGCCATTCTATATTAGGGTTCTATTATTGTTTCATTTGTATTAAGACTTGCATTTTTCTGAGAGAGCTTTTGTACCACATTGTCAAAGGTCTGTTTGCACCCAACAATAAACTGCTCCTGTAGCCTCATCTGTTGCCTTATATACTGATTGAAGTAACTGTAAATCAACTATGATTGGTCCCTAATCAAGCATTACTATTCCTATGCAGATTAGTTGGTGCCACAATTGCTATGCAAATTTGGTACCATCTGTGATGATCAGCCATATTACTCCAGACAAACTTAGCTGACATCTCTTATCCTCTTGGTCTGTTCTTCTACAGCATATTTAAGAAACTGTTGGCACCAAATATACAAAGAAACAGAAATATAAAATATGTTGATAATTTTTTATCATTTCACCCCAAGCAAGGTGATAATGGCACTAGGGCTCAAGGGGTAACTGGGATTAAAAGAGAATGAGAAAACATTAGTGAGGAGAATAAAAGAACAGACATCATGAAGCCAGAAGATGGCAATTGGCATTGCATTTAAATTTTTGAAGATTGTTTTTTTCCCTGCCATCTACAATTAGAAGGGATTTTCACAGTCAAGAAGTGTTAGAAAATAAATTATTAGAATAGGACATATGATTTTATCTAGTTAGTTCAACAGTAAAATGGTGAAACCTAGTTGCCAATCTACTAGCAAACTGAAATTCATGTACCAAAGCAGGAAAGCTCACTAGAAAAATTTCCATGAAAATATTTGTAGAAAGGAAAGATGGAAATCAAAATACCAGATCAGAATTGATAACATTACAGACATTTCTTGAAATTTTGTCAAGAATCTTGAGATACAGAGTAGGTGAACTAGACTATATAAAGCAGCAATATTCATTGCAGAGACAAAGGGTAGATTTATAAATGAGCAAAATGGATTCTGACAAGAAAGCTTGTCTAGCATTACACAGTGAACCAAATTTCCTACCAACAGACCTATCAATTGATTCAATGTAATATTTCTTCATGTCAGTGGAAAAACATTAGTCCAAAGAGTTGCTTTCCTTGAGTTTAGCATCAGCCATGCTGATGGCATGTAGAAAATGTTCCCATGATTAAATGAAAGCAGTTTTGTTATGGCGGTGTTAAAATTTACAAGCCATTCCTTGCTGTAGTTAATCACTGACTGGATGTCCTTGTCAAAAGCAGTTGCCAGGTTTATTTTGTTAAACCTGTCAACATTTAAGACAGATATTAAATCGGATTTTATTTTACTATACAAATGACTAAAGCCACTCAGATTTATTAAAAATATTGCAAATTTATTGGTTTAATGTAATGAAAGAAGTAAATTAGAAATTAGAATTAGACAAAGGTGAAGAATATTGTAAAAGTTTTTATGTTAACAAAGAGACTTTTTATCTATTGCATGTCCAAATTTTGTCCTTTTGACAAAGAACCTCTTGTTTTCTCACAAATCCATCTTATATTTAGTGATAGCCACTTAATCTAAAGTTACAGCCACTTTAGATTAATATATACTGTCATATCAAGGTCATGCTGTAATGGATATGATCCCAAAGACCTGGAGATTTTGTTTTTCTTATGACAAATCTTGTAAACTCTAACATCACTGACAATGGGTCAGGCAAGCAGAACTGAAAATTGAGTTATGTCTTTTAGGGTAGAAACTGAAGAAAACTCTCTAAATGCATGTAGAGAATATTTACAAATAGCTTTGTTCAGATAGTTTGTGTGGCTAAACATTGTTCATGATAGTAGCATTCTTCTCCTATATGCCATGTCCTTTCAGGTTGTTGGGCATTATGGCTCTCCACAATTTCCTGTATTTTGTAGTTCTTAATAATTTTTGTATTTTTGCTATCTCTCCTAACCCCTTACCTTCCATCCATTTGCACAAGGTTGCTAGGTAGGTTATGAGCTTTTTGCTTCTTGCTTTCAATTTATCTTATGGGTATCTAATTTTCCAAGCTCTCTTCACTTAAATTCATGAAGTCAGATACCATAGCGCTCATCCATACAATTACATTGAAAGCATTTATAAAAAAGGCAGAGAGGCAACTTTACAATGGTGGGAAAATGTCTGAAGCCAAGCCACTAGATCTGGATCAATAATAATGCTGATTATTCTTTGGATTTTATAAAGGAGCTGATGGTAAATAGCCGGTGTACAAAACCAGCAATATTCTAAGCATGGACAAGCAGTACACTTATAGATATGTAAGATATATTCTAGAGAGAAAAATTGTCTTGCACAACATGGTGAACTGACTTTCTTGACAGTTGACCCAGCAATGGATTCAATATAGTCTTTCCACTTCATGTCAGCTGAGAACATTAGCCCAACAATGTGCAACAAGTCACTTTCCTGGAGGTTAGCATCAGCCATATTGTTGGAAGGCAGAGAGGAGTCACTTAGATGATTAATGAAAAGAAGTTTAGTTTTGGAGGTGCTAAAATTAAAAAGGCATCTTTTGCTCAAATTAATAATGGACAGGTCGTTTTGGACATTGGTTGCCATTTTGACCTTATCAAACTGATCAACCTTAGTCTCAAGCCATGACTAAATGATTGTGTCATAAGCATAGATGATAAGTTGAGAGCTGATATCATTGGGAACATCATTAATGAAAATTAAAAACAGAGTAGGACCAAGGATGGTCATCATTAATTAATCATAGCTGAAGATAAGAAGCTCATGAAAGATTGAAATTAAGTTCAAATATATGTATATCATTCCAGGATCATTTTCCAAAATATTTATGATGATCTTTGCCTTCTCTAACCTTCTAACTTTCTGTCCAGGAGTAACAAAGTTTCTTACACATTTAACATACAAATTCATTTTCAAGTCTTTTTCTATGCTCTTTGGAATGTCATAGCTGAAACTCCTCTCTCACATGCCAAACATATAGAGTTGGATCTTTTGCAATTGATCTCTTTAGCACTAAGTTGAAATGATGATCCCCCACTTCCTGTTGTGAACTCTTGATCCAGACTTCCTCTCCACTGTTCCCTCTTTTTTAAATTTATTCACCATTCTCTGGGTGCCTCTTGAATGCATTTGAAGACGGAAACTAGAATATGAATGTTGGTACCATTACTGATGTCCTGAATTATCTTTTTTCTCTCACCATTGTTCAGTTGGGAAGAGAGTGGGGCTGACACAAAACTATTTTAACCTGTTCGCTTTCTAGCTAAATAACTGAAAGGTTTCTTCAGTGATTCATATGATAAATGGTGTCAGGATGGTTGAATGTCTTATCTGAAAACTTGGAAAAAAGCAACTCAATTAGTTTAGTGTTTTTTTTAAATATTAAACATTTTGTAGGATGGACAATTATGCTGTAACATGATTTAGATAATTTTGCTGTTACACCCAATATATATATATATATATATATAGGCAGCATGTTTTCATTAAAACATGTTTGATTAAATAATTTAAACACATTTTGTCTACTTATACTTAATCAGATCCTCTCATATTTATAAATGAATTTCTTCATAATCTTATTAAAAGAAGAAGGAAAATTATTATGTTGATGTATATCCATTTTATTCCCAAGTACTTTTGAAATTAGCACAATGTCATCTTCAAACAAAATTGCTGTGTTCATCTGAAAATTAATCTTTTTACTTGTGAAGTGAAAAATGCTAAATTTATATATTGTACAATTTTAAAATTTTATGATGTAAACATACATGTGCAGTAACATCAAAGGAAGTAACTAAGTTAATGAGATGTCTATTATTTAAAAATTATTTAAGCTATTTTTTATTACGTAAATATTTTAAACTATCTACTGTAAACTTTTTAAAACATTTGTAGAGTATTCATATTTAATTTTATTAAGGGTTGGTTTCAATTTTTTAACATAGATAGCTTCAGTAATTTTTAGCTTACGTTAATTATTTTCATGAAAAAGTATAGATGTACTTTCAACAAGAATTTCCCTAAATTGAGAATATGGACAGGCATACTGAAGATGTATGTTTTTCACTACAGAAGTAAGAAAAAACAAAACTATTTTCAGAAGAACACAGCAATTTTGTCTTAGCAAAAACAAGACACTGAAGATGACATTGTGCTAATGTTGAAAGTACTCGTGAATAAAATGAATATGCATCAACATGGTAATTTTCTTTCTTCCTTTAATAAGAATACTGAGAAACTTGTCCATGAGTATGAGAAGATTCTATCAAGAATAAATAGACAGAACTTGTCTAAGTTATTTACTGAGACACGTTATTTATATATATATCACGTCTTTATATATATATATATATATATATATATATATATATATATAGAGAGAGAGAGAGAGAGAAAAGGGTTATGTGGACATAGGAAACAGCACTGCATGGTGACTGTCAGTTTTATGCATTGTTACTTACTATGTCTGCATTCTCTCCGTAAAGGCTCTTTCTCTGATACTGAAAAATTTCCCTCTGTAAGTATAGCATATATATATATATATATATATATATATATATATATATTGTGTGTGTGTGGCCCAAAAGTTATTTTACCATAATAAAATTTGATAAAATTATATGAAATCCCAAACATCTTTGATGTTTGTTTTCTGCTTTGATATACAGATTAGTCTTGAATTTTTAAATTCATATATTTCTGTTTAACCTTTTTTATTTTAACATGTTTATTTTATAATGATATGGTAAAGTAACTTTTCAGTGAACCTATATACCTATATGTATATATCGGGCATATAATGATATTTGTGGTTATATAAATGTCACATGTGTTTACAAATTTGTCATATATATATGAACAATTTATGTGTGGGAGATAGTCACTGTTGTCCTCATATATGCTAATGATGATTGCACATACTTCAGTATGAATGTTTGCATCTATATTTATCATTATCTATACTTACACAAATATACATTGGCATATTATTACATTTCTACACTCTGTATGCTTAAAATGGTATGTCTGTACATGTTATTCTGTATACGTAATTATAAGTACATGCTTCTTGTGAGGTGCAAGTCTATGCATAACAGTTTCCCTGGAGCATAGTTTCTAGGTTAAGTAAAGGCAGAGATAGATCAGCCTGTAAGCTTACATAAATGCATTTTTATAAATAATTGCATATGCCTTTTATTTCCTTTCCTTAAACCTCTTTAAATATGCCACATGTTGTGAAACGATTGCAACCCACAACAATCCCTGAAGCAAAACCATAACATAAAAACGAAAATTCATAAAAACAAAATATACAGAAGATGGAATCTCTGAAAAATAATCCCTTAATATGCTTTGGCTTTATTTTATAAATCTGTACAATTTGTCCTGGTATTTTTTTTTAAGACAATTATAGCTTTAGGGTCAGATTTTTTTGTTTGCCTTAGAGCCCAACGTAAAAGATTCTTTGTGCGAAAGAGTAGAACTGCTGCTATCATAAAAGAAATAAGATGTCTGACAAAATTGTGATTGAGGTAATGTGCTAGCAAAAAATTGAAATGAAAACCAAAATGCAATAAAATGCATTTTCTCTTTTCTAAGAGTCTGCATATTCTAAATTAAGAAGAATTAATTTAGATTAGGCAAATGAATTATAAACTAGCTTCATAAAATATTATTTTAAGTGAACTAAAAAAAAAAGAAGCAATTGACAGATAACTTTGGGCTAAATTAGTTGATCAACCATTCATTCAAGTGATGTTCCCAGCAGGGATGGTATAAGGTTCTAGTGCCCCCCCCCCCCCCGAATCTTTGATACACCTCAACTCTGCTACATAAAGTAGTATTCATATAAAATACAGATTTTATTTTAACCTGATTGTATACAATAATCATATGCAACATGGGTGAATAATTTAACTAGAAAAATTGAAAATGAATAAAATCTATCTAAACAGAAATTAGAGACCTGTTGAAATAGGTTATCTTAAATAAATCAACAATGCTTTGCAGCAATTTTTCACATCAACTTGAAATTTTTCTTGTTCAAAAGTTGAAGATTTTTAAAACATGTTCAATATTATGAATAGAAAAATAGGGAATTTTATGTAGTGATTTTCTGAGACTTAGCACTTGGATGAGATTTGGACAAAAAAAGAAACTGTTATAATGTGAAAAATTGCAATAAATTGTCATCCTTTAATAGTATATATATATACATACATACATATATATATATATATATATATATATATATATATATATATATATAAATATATATAAAAGGAAGAACAGTAAGATATATCATCCGGTGTTCTTATTGATATTTTTATTTTTGCAAAACAGTGCTCAATATAAATTTACAGAGCATAAATATTATAAATTAACTGATTTAACTGATTTAAGCAGAAAAAACATATTTTTAATCAATTTATAATATTTATATATATATATATATATATATATATATATATATATATATATATAGTTTAAAATTCTCTATATTTATGGGAAGAGAGTGCTCAATATCTTGGATGGAGAATTTATAAATAAAGACAGATTATATACCTATTTATTTACTCATACCATCAAAAATGATGACAAAGCTGTTTAATTAGTGTATTTGCTAAATTACAATTCATTCATCCACAAGGTAAAAATAACTGAAGAAAAAAAACAAATCATGGCTTTGTATTTAAGTTTAAAAAAACAGAAACAAAAATTTCCCTTATGTTCTCCAAAGTGAGTACAACAACATAGGTAATTCTCCATAGTTAGAAATGGGGTGCTGGGAAGTTCTTGGCTTGTCCAAGAAGGGATGAAAAATACATTCTGATGTTTGGTCATATTTTAGACAAGCACGTGTATGTGTGTGTATATATATATATATATATATATATATATATATATATATATATAAATTACAGACATTATTTTATTCAATCAGACATGCCTAAAAGAGAATTTGCTGACAAATTTTAATATATATATATATATATATATAATATTAAGAGACATTATGTATATATATATTATAATATATATATATATATATAAAGAAAATTTATATATATATATATACATGCCTATATATATATATATATATATATATATATAAAGAAAATTTAATATATATATATATATATAAAAAAATAGATATATATATTATATATATATATATATATATATATATATATATAAATATAAAGAAATAATATATATATATATATATATATATATATATATATATATATATATATATATATATATATATATATAAAAAGAAAATTTATATATATATATATATATATAAAATTCATGACAAAGTAGAAATGCATTTTCATGTGATGCCATTCATCCTTCAGGATTTTATTGAACTAAAGTTATGTTTACATTGATGTGATTACACATGTGCATGAAGGAGTGGCTATGCTGAAATTTTAAATTTAATTTAGAAATTTTACTTTTAATTTCTCACACTTTGTCATCTTCTTAAAATTGTTCTTGATATATGACAATTTATACATATTTTCCTATATATATATATATATATACATAAACATAAAAATGTCTTAAAATATATATATATATACATAAACATAAAAATGTCTTAAAATATATATATATATATATATACATAAACATAAAAATGTCTTAAAATATATATATATATATATATACATAAACATAAAATGTCTTAAAATATATATATATATATATATATATATATATATATATATATATATATATATATTTATATATATACATGCACATGTGTGCACATACCCAAAATATGATTGACAAGCTGTACTTTCTTAAGTTTTTGTTTACCAGGCCTTGTTTTTTTTCCCAAGGAATGAATTAGTTCAAGAATGTACAGAAATTTTCCATAGTTTTTATCAGCTGTTCTATTTCATTTCATGATAAAAAAAATGAACATCACATTAACCTTTTTATCTTTCTTTTATGTGTTATGTTGTTTCCTGTCCTTAATTGCTCCCTTTACTATCTGCCACTGCTCTACATTCCATTTACATCAACTTATTAGGTAGAATATTCACTGTTCCTCAGAATCTCACTTGATATATTCTGTGAATATTTAATTCTCCAAACTTCCTTCCTCATTACACATCCCATAAATTTCTACTGCCTCTTTATGAATGTAAACTTACTAGCTGAATTACCCATGACTTGCTGCATGGCACACAATTTTTTGTAAGAAAATGATGATTGATTTTAAATCATTTGTGGAGAAAAATGATTCATTTAAGTATTACTCAATGATCTCACTGTTATGACCTCCATCTTCTGGCTTTCCCCTTCTGTATTTTCAATAGGAGTCATTCCCTTTTTCAAATTTAAATTGAATTTAAATCTCAGCATAAAACATTTTCATTGGAGGGTTTGTACCCCTCGGAGACCTCCTGTGATCAAAATGATCTGACCGATATGACCTCCATCTTCAATTTTCTCCTTCTATATTTTGGATATTAGTCATTCACTAGTTCGAAGTTAAATTTAATTTAAATCAAAGGGAAAAAAATTTCAGTGGGGCGTTTGTGCCCCCTTGGGATCCCCTTTGATCAAAATGAAATATACTTATCCATGTACCATGGGTAATGTAGTTTGAGAATATATGTGGTTATGGGGGTATATCTCCAGAACCCTAGAAGGTTTTTGATAACAAAGAAACAACTTATATATATATAGAGAGAGATTAGATAGATTTTTCACTTTTTCTCTTAGCCTCTCTTGTTTTCAATATGTTCTGTGAGTTTTAAATTCTCCAAACCTTCCTTCCTTGTTACATATCCCAGAAATTTCTACTGTCTCTTTTTGATTATGTATTATCTATTTATACAAACTTATTAGGTAGGCTATATAAATAGCAGTTGCTTTTATCAGACAAGGTTTGTGATCAGTTCAATCAACCCACCGAAGTAGTTCATCTGTCTAATCTTGCTAAGCATATATTTTTTGTGTATTTTTCTTGGCTCATTTTATTTAGTTCTTCAATTCTTTTGGAATGGAGTTGAATGTCTTTTATTGTGGTCGTGTCTGGTTGCCTCCAGTTCCCAAACAATTAGTTACCTCAGAGCTGTGTCACAGAGAAACAATTTATAAGTTTGCAGACTCCCAAGTTAATGATAATGCTTCAGCCATAAAGGTCAACCATGTACCTTGAATCATCTGTCAGCATCTTGCAAATGTTGCTCCTGTCTGGATTATTTACCCGTCTGTAAACAGCAATGAACAATTCTCAGGTGACTTGGACACTTTCATAAAATCTGTTTTCTCTTAACAAGAAGTTTTATCTTTGTGTTTCTTCTTAAACTTGAAAATCTTTTTGCTATTTTCAGGTGACGTTTTAATGATACATGTTTCACTTAATTGACTTCTGTGGAAACACTGTCTTTGCTAGCAAGAAACAATTATAAATGCATTATTTTAGAAGTTTGAATCCCCAAGTTCCAGAAACATAGGTCACATGGCATGGTTGTCCTGATTCTTTCTGCAGCAGAATGCTGTCGGTTTTCATGTTTAAATTTGGTAATTGTAATGCCACTAATTATTTCTGAAAGCAGATAATTGAAGAAAAGGGATTTATTAGGATTATTTATAATCAGACTAATTTCTTCATCTTTTTTGTTATTATTACATTATTTCCACCATTGTGGTCTATGGGCTTCTTCAGGTGTCTGTCAATCAGGCAACCATCAGGAAATTTAGAACTGCACCCTTTATTTAATCCATTGATGAGGGGTTGACTGTTTTTGTTCCACATAACACATCTAGAGGTATCCCTTTTTGCTTGTTTTGTTTTTTTTTTTTGTCTACTACCCAGCCCAGGAATTGAACTCACAATTACTATGCTATCAAATTCACGAACCAAGTATTTAATACTCACATCCATAAAAGTGAGTTATAGTTATAACTTCTTCTATGTGTTGTGTCCCTTCAGGATTTTGGTGATCATGGCTCTCCATAATTTCCTATCTTTTGTAGCTTCTAGTAAATTTTGTCTTTTGCTATCTTTCCTAAATCCTGTTCTGCCATTCATTTACACATGTTCATTAAGAAATTTATACATTGTTTTCTTCTACCCCATTTGCCCTCAGTATGTCCTGTGAGTATCCAATTTTCCAAGCTCTCTTTCCAAATTATGTGCTATAGAAATATCAAATATTTCTTTCTGATACAAAATATAAGTATCCTATTTGTTTCCATTTTTTCTAAAACTTCATTGTTGCTCACATGTTTCGCCATGGCATTCTCATTATCCTTCTGTAGAACCACATTTATATTGCCTCAAGTCTCTTCTTTTATTTATGAGGAGATTGTTCAGTAATATAAAAGAACTGATATTGTATAGCATTTCAATACTCTTTGCTTTGTTTCTAATGAACATTTCCTGTTTTTTAATAGCTTGGTTAGATTTTGGAATGCAACCTACACTATCCCAATGCATCTTTGGGTTTCTGTGTTGCATTTTCCCTCTTCTGTTAAAACCCAAACTGCAAAGTTACATATCTTTATTGTAAGTAGGCATGAAAAATATATGTACAAAAGAGTTTAGGTAAAAATCTACATTTAAATAATATTTTCTTTGCCTATTTTACATATTATGTTGATGATATTACAGTTTATCAGAAGTAGTGTACTGAATCCCAATAAAAACCCAAATAAAATATATAAACAAAGTTAAAAAGAATTCAAATTAAAATAAGGCATCTGCACTTTCCTTTAAAACCCTTATATATAAAAATGCAATAATTTATTTTTTTGAGAGAGTATAAGAAAAAACATTGAGATTTAAACATTGCATTTAAATTTTTGGAGGATCAAAATTCACCAGAAAGCAAGAGGCCAGAAAAGTATTCCATAAATGAGGAGTGCGAGAAAAGAAACTTTTAGCATTAAACTTATATTTACATCTAACCAATTCAGGTGTAAAATGATAATACCTTGCTGCCAGTCTAATACAGCAGATACATTCATAAAATCTAGGTATCATAGGGCAGAGTGATATTTATTCTGTTTTCTACAGAAATGTGGCACAAGGCCAAAAAGGGGATTGGGGAAAGGACAGTCTTCTTCTGTCTTAACTATAACTTAGCTAGCCGCAAACACTGACCCAATCATACGAACAATATTCCTTACACCAAAACAACACATTCATATGTACCTTTCTTACTACAACCACCATAATACCTCATAGGGTAGAGCTGATCAGAACAATTAGCATGAAAGTATTTATAGAAAAGGCACAGGGAAATTATGTTTCAGCAATGGGAAAGTGATTGAAACTAAGAAGTCAGGTCAGGGAATTAACATTGAAGCCTTTTCTTTGTATTTTATCAAGAATCTTTAATTATGTAACAGAAGCACCAGATCAAATATGACAGTAATATTCATATTAGAATTTAAATACAAATAGATAAAATTATATTTAAATATGAATAAAATGGTAGATATAATAAATAGACTTCAAATGCTGTTTGTTGTGAGTCTCAATAAAAACCCAAATAAAATAAAATATAAAATTGAAATATATAAACAAAAATAAAAAGAATTCAGAATAAAATAACACACTTGTGCTTTCCTTTAAAACCCTTATCTCTTTCTCTCTCTATACTTTTTCTCAACTAATGAGAGGGGAATTCTCAAATAAAAAGTGAAAAAAGAAAAGACTGAACCCTGTGAAAAAAAATGGGATGTTTGCAGGATCAGAGTTACAATTATACAAATCGTATAAGTTCCTGAATCCTCATTAAAATGGTTATAACTCATAGGAGTTCTGAATCCTCAACACATCTGTTATAAATCCTGAGTTTCAAATTCCTTGTCACTACTAATATAATGTCACTATGCTATGGCCCTCTTGCTTATATAATGTACTTCATATAAGGAATCTCTATACATAATGCTTTGACTATTTGCAGTGAAGGCTGTATTAGTCTGAAGACTGACTCCAAATAGATGGAGCTATTCATAGTAATGGACTAGTTCATATAAACACCAGGGTGTACTATTTAGCCCATGACAGTTATAAAAAAATGAAAAAGAAAGGAACACTGGAAAATAAAATAATTTTGACCAATCAAAATAATTGACACAAAGTGACTTTTGATCTTAGTCAAAACAAATGTTGACATCAGAGTCTCTGAGCCTGGTCAAAACAAACATAAACTATGGCCTCTTAGCTAGAAGCAGAAGGGACAGCAAGCAGATGAACAGAGATGCTACCATGTAGAAATCAGTGACATGAAGAAGCAGTTAAAAGGTCACCTGCTAATGATATTTCTATTCTGGTTAGGGCCGAGCAAAACATAGTAGATTGATGCTGACCTGTTTCTCAGATTACTTCTACTTCTGTCATGCTCTGAACTTCAAAATTAACACTAACAGACATTTTTCAATATCCACCTTATAAATTAATATTTTGTTAAGGCCTCACACATGATTCTAAAGAAAATAAATAAAAAGTTATCATTTACTTTATACCCTTGTGTCAGTTCATTTTATTCCAAAGTTTCCAGTAAAGAAAATTTTACTAATGCTACTATATCCACAGTAGTGTCATTTTTTAAAGACTTTTACTCTAAAGCTTATTTCGTTTACATATCTAAAGACTATAACTCCACATTCATCTTATTACTTTGCTTTGGATGGTACAATTATGGATCCAGGTTTTGAGATTCTGACAGTTTGGAGGAAATTATTTTAAAGCTACTGAAGTTGCTTTCAGAATTCAGGAAATAAAACAATATCTGACTATACATGACAAAATTGATTTCAATATCATGAGTTGTCCCTTCAAATAAAGCTCAGAAGAGGATAACAGTTGTTGATCATTCTTCTTTTTTCCATTATGCCCTGCAGGATGTGGGCGATTATGGATCTCCACAACTTCCTATCATTTATTGCTCATATTAAGGTTTGTCATTTCACCAATTCTCAGCCCCTGTTCTTCTATCAGTTTACACAAGCTTCTTAGAATGAAACAGCAAATAACCTACCTATCTGTCTTGCCTTCAGTATGTCCTATTGGTGTCAAATTCTCCAAGCCCACTTTTCTCATTATGTGTTCTAGAATTTTCAGCTATCTCTTTCTGATTCTAAGTATAGGTGTTCTTTTTGTTTCTATTTTCTTAAAACTTCTTTGTTATTCACATGTTCAGGCCGTGGCATTTTCATTTCTGTTGCCTCAAGTCTCTTCTTCATCTGTGAGGAAATTTTCCAGCATTCACTATGATATAAAACTGATATTTCATAATAGTTCAGTCCTTGTTTCTTTGTTTCTAACCAAATTTTGGAATGGAGAAGAGAAACCTACCACCAGTTCTCAAATTATCGAAAGATACTAAACAGATACTGTTTTGTAATTATATAATTAAGAGCTGATTAACAAATGAAAATACTTGATACATTCAATAAGATTTTTTATTCATTAAAAAATGGGTCACTGAAGTAAATCGTTAACTTTCTATGCCTGTACTCTACCTTTTGAGCAAACTTTATATCCTATCAGATCTCAACAATTCTAATGTTGAATCAGTTAATTCTTAAATCAATTATTCACTATTTTTCAATAGTTGGAATCATTGACTAGACAATAATTATTGCACACTGTAAAACAAGTGTAATTCTTGAATGTGACAGATCTAAAGAATATGGAAGAACTTTCCATTCCAGATCTGTAGTTCTCTGTTGTAATGAATTTTCACCATCAAAGAAAGCATTGTCATGCTAACAAAATCACTGTTTGACTTCTTTATAAAGAAAAATCTCTTTTCAGTTTCATTGTCATTCAAACATGTTTACTGATTCAACTCTAATTTTTCTACAAGTTTGAATGTTGTTCCTGCAGTATTTTCTTAACAATCATTGTCCAATTTATCAGTATTAAAATTCTAAGCTCTTCTGAAGTATTCTTTGTTCTTGAACTCCAGGAACTAGTAATTTCAATCCCTGTGATTGGTAGTTCAGTCAGTGGAAGAGATAGGTGACATGACAAAGAAAAAGCTATTTTTTATTCCTTATGTCAAAAAGCACTTTCTTCTTTTTCTATGTACAGTGTCCCTTCATGATATTAGTAATCATGGCTCTCCACAATTTCATGTCCTTTGCAGCTCATAATAAATTTTATCTTCTTTTTATCTCTTCTCAGCATCCTTCTGTAGAACCATGTTTTTGTTAAAGTCTCTCTTTCATCTGTGTGAAGATTATCCTACATTCACTGCTATATAGAAGGACTGATATTACATAACATTTCAGTACTTTTTGCTTTGTGACAAAATTTTTCTGTTCCTTAATACTTATGGAATGCATCTTTAAGTATCCCAATGTACCTTCAGATTTCAGTGTCACACCACCTGTCTTCTGTCAAAGTACATCACACATTCTCTGATCCAATTCTAATTTTTCTATAAGTTTATTGTTAAATGTGATTCATCTTTAAAAATGATTTTCTGATTCCTCAGTTATTAAATTCTAAGCGCTTTTCAAGCATTCTTTAGGTTCTATGATATGGAAGGTAATGTTGGGCAATCTTTTCAGGGATGAAGAAGAGACTTGAAGCAACAGAAATGTGCTTCTACAAAAGGATTCTGAGCATACCATAGACAGTACATGTGAATAAGGAGGAAGCTTTAAGGAAAATGCTAACAAAAATTATGTATGTAATTACAGTCTGACAGAGACAATTGAAATTTATAACAAGGAAAGAGCACTTGGAGTAGTTCACGCTCATTGGATATATTGAAACTTGTCTAATGATCTTGTGTAAATGGATGGTAGAATAGGTACTAGTAGAGATAGTGAAAAGACAAATGTTACTAACAGCTAGGATAAGATTTTGTGGCAAATAATTATCGCCCACCTCCTGAAGGTACACAGTGCATAGAAGTAGAAGAGTTCCTGGATCTGTTTACTTGTTGATTGGAATTTCAGTCACTGGGTTTCGTTATTCAAAACTAGTCATAAATTCTGTATCAAAAGAAAAGTGACATTACAAGAATAAATCAGTTTGGATAAATTACCTGGTACATAATACATCCTGGGTAAGATGATAAAATACATTCAACAGCAATGCCTCTGATCAGGAGGTTTTGAGGAGTGTGGAACCACCTTTTAATTGCTGGTGTTCCCAGGTCCACCTGTTAGGGTCACAGCTAAGGGCAAATAGTTAACCCCCAAATTGGAGTCAAAACATGTTAAAATAGGTTTTAATACCAGAGAAACATTTTTGTAAAAAAATTATTACCAGCAATAAATTTTTGAAGAAAAAATTATTATCAGCAATATTTTTTTGAAAAAAATATTACCAAAAATACATTTTGAAAAAAATATTACCAATAATAAAACTCTTGTTGGCAAAAAATAACTCATTGAGGTCGATATGCCATAAAACAAACTAAACCAAACTAGAAAATAAGGACAAGTGAAAAATGAAGTGGATTTAAGATCAAAACAACAGCAAAAAGGCTTACAATCAAATTCAAAACATGTTCATTCTGTGAGAGGATCAGATAAAAAATTATATAAAATCAGGAATTTAAAAAATATTACCAGCAGTAAAAATCTTGTTGGCATTAAATAACCCATTGAAGTTGATATGCTATAAAATGAACTAAACCAAACCAAAAAACCTGATACATAATAACTTTTGACATGGACAGTGAGAAAAATTTACACATGTGGATCAAATAAAGAGTTCAATATGAAGTTTTTCAGAAGGTTAACAGTTATGATTAACTCCCAAAGAAGTTGGGAGAGTAGAATGAACAAAGCATTATGGATATATAAAAACTTAAGAGGGGGACATTTCACTAATTATGCACCATGCTTGACAGGTCACATGACCCTTAATGGCTATAGTGAAACCCATACTGTACAGAATGACATGACAGATAAACACCACAAAGAGAAAATGATCTCTTGATGTGTGAATAAGACACCTTCACTTGTCATTAAACGAAAAAAGACTTTGTAACATTCACTAGCTTTTCTATTAAGGATCTCAGAGAGAAGGATTGTAATACAATTATCCATTCTGTTTGATTAAATTAGTGTATAATAATGATAACTGTGTTTCCATGAAGACAAAATTTCTTTAAGAATATGTATGCACAAATGGTAAAAAGCTGATTAAATTTTGAAATACTTTGGTATTTCTCTGTTTGCCTGCCAGGTGTCATTTTCAAAGATGTAAAAACAAACATTCACAAAAATTTCATCCTCTTGTTTATCTTAGAAATAAGAATGTATCTCATTCCTCTTCTAGGGAACCGTTTGGTCTCCAGTTTATCTCATATCACATTAAAGACAACACAGGGTAGTGCAGAGGATAACATGCCATTATCTTACTTGACCACACATAGGTATATTTGTTAATTTTACTAAACCAGACAATAACTCCTAGGTCAGGGTTGTATTGTCACTCATGCAATTGTTTCTGTTAATATTCATTTTAGGGGAACATCTGCTTTATCATCCCAACCTTGTGAGACAGTGGTGGCATGGCATTTGGTAAAGTCAATTTTTTATAAAAATCCATTCACATACAGGAAAGTGCCCTATAAGTTCTCCATAGATGCAAAAAAAACACATCTTCAGGTAATTATCTGGGTAATGCCTGCCAAATCACTTCCTCTCTGTTACAGGTGGCTGCCATGCTCCCCTGAAATTACAGGACCCAATACTCTGACACCAGTATTTGCAGGCAATCTGGATCTTAACTCATCAGCCCAAATCTCAGCAGATATTCTCTTATGGTTGTCAAAAAAGTTACATCTTCATACCCATCGATATTTTGCTGATGTTGCTTTCCAGAGCAGTTCCTTCTGTGGGAGCACAGCTTTGAGCATTGGACCTGATTGTTAGAGGTAACCACATTAAGACTGAATCTCAAGCATGTGAAACAATAATTCTTCAAATGTAATTCTCTTACAATGTTGACACATACATGAGAGCTACAAGTATATCCCCATATACACATATTCATTCACTCCTTTTGTATTCTTTCCATTTAGCTTTTCTCATTTAATAAAATATTATGTTCTTAAATGTACACAATTGTATGTGTATTAATTGTTACTCTTTTAACAGATTTATAAATCTGTATAAATAATTATAAACCCCCTTATATTTATACATACAAAAATACATGCAGAAAATGGGAAACAGCAAGACATAGAAACAGCTAGTATTTTCTATTATCTGGTTGACAGTAGTTATTTTGTGTTGTTAGAGACACAAGAAAAAATTATGTGCTGTTAGAGACGCAAGAAAAAATTATGTGCTGTTAGAGACGCAAGAAAAAATTATGTGCTGTTAGAGACACAATATTATGTGCTGTTAGAGACACAATATTATGTGCTGTTAGAGACACAATATTATGTGCTGTTAGAGACACAATATTATGTGCTGTTAGAGACACACAAAGAACAATAATACTGAGTAAATTGTATATAGTCTTTTTTGCATTTTTTTATATAATGTGTGCAGTCAGTGTCCAGATAAGTTGGAAAAAAAAGTCTAGAGTTTGCTTACCTTGATTTTTAGTTAAGGGACAAATGTTACCATTGCGGCATGATAAAGGAAAGGATCCAAAATTTTGGTCAAACCTTGCGTTGACTGCTTGTTCGATAATGAGGGCATCATATGTTTTTATGTGGTAAAGGAAAAGAGTTGGGTGGATTCTCATTGGTTTAGAATGTATGAATCATATAAATGACATTTGTTATAATAATTTTATTGGTATAAGATGACAATTGGAAAAAATCTTAGTTTCTGCCGTGTTTCGTCTTTTGAATTTTTCAAGGCAAAATGAAATCGAAATGTTTTTTTGTTATAGTTACATTACAAAATCCAAATTTTAAAAAGAGAAATGCTTCTGCATAAGCCTCTTTCTGATTAATGTAAATTCCCTTATACTAAGAGTTTTTTCTTTTCATATTGACAATATAGTTAAATTCGCAGGTCAATTCTGTGGACAAGGCAAATTGGTATAAGTATAAAGGAAATTTACATTAACGAGAAAGAGGCTTATGCAGAAGTGTCTCTTTTTTTTAATTTAGATTTTGTGATGTAACTATATGTTGAGTTGTTGGGAGTGTTCCCACGTGTGTGTATTCAAATAAAAACAAACACAGTTGTAGGGATAAATACTGGTATATTTGTAAGAGGTAATTAACAATAGAGTGATTAGTAATAAGGAACGTCGGTTAGTAAGTAACAATAGCAAAAGTCTACAGTCCAACGGTATGTAATGGTAACCTGATCTCGACTGCTGTCGCTGAACCTGATCCTTCACACAACACAACTACTCTCTCTAGCACTGACTTATATCTTAGAGGGATAAGTCCATTATCAGTCAGAAGGTGGGTGCTCCCCAACAAAAAACATTTTGATTTCATTTTTGCCTTGAAAAAGTCAGGCGACAAAACATGTCGGCAAAAAACTAAGATTTTTCAAATTGCCATCTTATACCAATTTGTCTTGTCCACAGAATTATTCTGGAAATTTAACTAATAATCTTATAATTATTTGTGACAGTATAATTAATTTTTATTTATTTTTAATGTATACAACACTCACTTGTTTAAGGAAACTCCAATATATCTACTAACCTATCATATAAAATATAAATTTCTAGGATTTCACTAATGTGAGGAAAAACATCATGCTCTAAATTTTTGCATGAACTTAATATGTGAATATATTTTTGAAAAAGATCAGTCACTTAGAAATTACATTTATCTAACCCTGTCCTTAAAGAGTTTATAGATCATTAAACAGAAATTTAATCACACAATCTTAAGATGGCTGATTCTTTGTTACATCTTGTACAGAATAAACTTTATGAATAACTCCTTTATATAGAGTTTCCTTATTAATTATCCACCACTGAAATTCAATCAGATGGTAGCACTGAAGCATAAACAAAGTTATTATGTGCTTAATGATGTGGGACTCAAGTAATTTAGTTCAGCTGAGGGTTCAAATCTCACTAAAGGACAATTTACTTTGGCACTTATTGACATGATGGTTGCGTGTTGAAATAACTGATAGAAGTAAATAATTATATCTTTAATATAAGTAAATTTGAGAAAAAGTAATATACTTACTAGGAAGCCATGACAACGATTAATTTTTTATTTTTTTAAAATAAGGAATTAATATAAATAACTTGCACCTGTTTAATTCCAGAACTACCAAAATGCATGAAGTTGAGCAGACTTTTATCAGATGTACTTGTTTTGTTTCTTGTAACATGAGAGTAAATAAAGACAGGAATATATTAGATTGAAATAATGCATTCCTAAAAACTCAGAGGTTTTAATTAACTTTTTAATTAATAAGAGATATAACTGTTTTGGTAACTTGAGGGCTTTTTACTAAAATAGATTAACCATGTTATCAACATGTGAATTACAAATTAGAGATATTGTGGCAATAAAGAAGAAAGTCAAGTCATACCTCAAAAAAGAATTTGCATTCTCTGATCTACGTTTCAAAAAGGCAAATTGGAATCCAGACCAGGTCGTTTTTAGTAGGTTCTTGAAATATTGCCGTTGTTTTTGCTTCCCTACCAGACTGAAGCGATAGAAAATCTTTTTTACCCCAACGAAAAAAAGTCTACTTTGGACCACAATAGATTGCTTGGCTCTTCATGGGTAAAGAAGGTAGTTTTTTGAGACATTGAATGTAACCAGTCAGGTTTTTCCCCACTGGGAAGTTAGTGCTAGATCAGAATAATGGTTAGCTACAAATCTTTGATCGTCAAGAATTTTAAGTGTGCCTGTATATCATCAGCAAAGATGCTTACAAATGATCTGAGTATATTCTTAGGCAGATCATTTATGTAAATCAGAAAGAGAGTTGGTCTGAGAAGTGAACTCTGGGGGATGCTTGCATCAACTGCCAGGGCCTCAGAGAACTGGCTGTTAATAACTACCTTCAAGGTAGGAAGGATTTTAGGATTGAGAAAAAATCTTGCAGTGATTCCATAGCTGGAGAGTTTGTGTAGCAAACCTTTGTGCTGCACATTATCAAAGACCTTTAAGATATCTAATGCTATGGTCCTCAAGGTGTGTGTATCATCAAGGGCCTCATTAAGTTAGGGTCTCAACAGTGGATCAAAAAGCTTAGTAATGAGACAGATGGATCTATACTGGAAGAGAGAGGATTACTCTCATGTTCTTGAAGACTAGGCATAAACTTACCTTCTTCCATAAGCTTTGTCTTTCAAGCAGCAATGGAATAATTTTGTTAGGATAATTCTGGATTGATATTCATAACTGAAATTTTGTCTGGGCCAATGGCTTTTTTTAATCAAAGCTTTTGATGAGTTACAGGTCATGATGTGGATTTTTAACCCTTTTGATACCAGTCACTTTTGGACATTGGATTGAGATTGATTTTTAACCTTGGAACTACAACCTTGTACTTTTTTTTATCTAAGCCACCCTATTGCAATTAACTGAGGTATCAAAATCAAGAAAGTACAAAAATTTCTAGTTTCTTGCTTCCCTCAACACTATATAAATCAAAATGTCATATTCATCCATGAGTGTGTAAAATGTACCCAGTCTTCATAAGAATCTTACTGGTGGGCCCAGTATTCAATCAAGCCTTACCCATAAGAGCATTGGGTACTCAGAAATACATGCATAAGGAGTTGGTCTTTAAATGTCTCATCTTTGCTTGCAAGGTTCTCTCACTGTTTAGCCAAGCATCAAGCTCCACCACATTGATGTGCTGAATATCTTTTGGTGGACATAAGCAATATGCATCCTCAATAACCAAAACTTTTCCCTTATTTGATATCCCACGGCAAGAGAACTTGTATCCACCCACACACAGTGCTAGGTTTCCTTTCTGTCCATTTGTCTCTCTCCTTGGACAGAATAATATTGCTGCACTCTTGTGATGGTTTCTGCTAACATTTATTTTAGGGAAACATAATCTGCTTTATTATCCCAACTTTGTGTGACAGTGGTAGAATTAATTAAAACTGAGATATCCAAAGGTATGGTACATGGCATTAGAACAATCTACCTCTGTGGACTAAATAAAAATTTTGGTTCAAAATTCAAACAAATATCACCTGAAGAGGTTCTGGAGTGTACAATGGCCAAAACATCTTGAAGGTGACAGTAAAGATGAGGACTACTGTCGAAACAATATAGTGTAATGTTGGTTAATAGCATTTTTTCAAAAAACATTGATCTGACAGAGTGACATGAAGTTTGTTAGAAAACTTTTGCTATTAAATGTGATAAAATCTGTTTTTTTTTTTTTTTAAACCAGTAAACCTCTAAGTTTGTAGGGACACTATATTTGCTGGTGTTGCTGCAGCAATGGTGTTTCCTGAGCAAGATAACCTGACAGAGGTTAACACTCTTCTGGCTTGTTTTGAAGTCAATGTTTTTCCTTCTCCTAGACTGGTTGTAACCCAAGTCTCTAGGACCCAGTCTGTATTGCTATTTAGTTAAGAGAGAAGAGGTGGATTCAGTCTTTTCCTAAGAGTATTAGCATGTGAGTGAATTTAATGAACTAGACAGGAATTTAATCTCAGCATTCTAATTTCTCAGTCTGAGCCACTATCCATTACTCCACCATTCTTCTGTTTACATTCTATAAATGAGCTTTCATAATCACAGTTATTGTAGTTTAAGGCTTAAAAGCTTATGAGAAGAACACTATAGATTATATGAATATGCAGACATCAGTATTTATCATTGTGTAGAAAGAGTGGTGGGAATAATGATTTATTCTCCCATTTACATTTCTCCCATTATGCACATTCTTATATCCATGATATATTAACACTTTAGTTCATGAATGGGATTGAATGGAATGACTGAATATAAAAAGAATGACAAACATGCTTTGTTCTCAGCATGGCTTTTATATTTACTAAGACATAAACAAAACTAATACATATGCATATATAAACATGTCCCACACAGAAAACAATTTATCACATATATCTACAGAGCAAAGCAGAGAGTAAGGAGAAACAAAAAGAAAAAGTCTTACATATAATATAGAGATGCTCTTGACCTGGAGAAGCCATTTTTAGGACTCCAGATTCATCTATGCCCCCAAAGAGAAACAGCACCATGTGCTTGTAAGCTGCTGTGGAAGAAGATTTATCCTCAGCGTGAACCCTTTGGTCCACACTAAAAGAAAGCAAGCTTTTGCTTAGGCTGATGAAAACAAACTGAAAAATGACTGCTACTTTTTTCACTCTATGGACTGAAGTCACAGCAGCCATCATGTGACCCACATGATTTATCTCCACCAAAGGGAGATAAGCGCCTTCTGTATGCTTACAATTGCTTGCCCATAAATGGATATTGGGCAGAATTTGATATTTAAGTTAGATTCAAACCTCCTCAAATCAGGGGTTCAAGTAGCTTAAAATAGAGGTGATAGACTGTCAGTTTGTAGTTTCTTGAAAGCAAGGATTAGTCTATCTTTGCCAGTGACAAGATATCTTTCAATTGATTGAAAGAGACTTGTATTTTCACAAACTGAAGTTGAAGAAGAATCAGATTTTCCCTCAAAGATAGTTTTACGCCATATCTTCAATAAATATCATCATGGCTAATGGTTAGCAATGACAGGTAGCTGGGTTATGAATGGCATATGGCTAGGAAGCCGGTAGTCAGTAGATAAAAAGGAGGAAGAGGTCAGCAATGAATTGGAATTTAATATAAGCCTCTCTGACATGAGCTGACATGAATTGGAATCCAAACATTCATATATAGATTTAAAGCAAGATTTTGGATAAAACACAAACCTTCCAGCACACACATATAACATACATCTTTGCAATTTCATTGTAAAATCTTGCACTTGTTTCAGTTTAAATATTCCTGAATATTTTTCAGGGTTTCCTATTTTTACCTTATTTTTAGGGTGTAGTGAAAAGTTCTCCACTTTTTCAAAGAAGGATTAAAAATATGTTTGGCCAGAAAGTTCTATGGGCCTGAAGACTTTTCAGTACACCAAAATAAAATGTTAGTGCTCATTAATTTTTAACATACATAGCATCATACTTTCTGTTAAGTTGTTAAATAGCTCTAACATATATTTACTACCCAGCACAAGTATTGAACAGATAGTTTTCAGCTAAACTAAACTTTTGCTTTAATAATTTGACCTGTTCTACCTACAGTTGAAATGGGTTCTATCCATTCAGTTCTATATAAATTTATTATTTTTTCCCCTGGGGATATATCAATTTATTTGCCTTGTGAAGTTATATCACATTAGATTAGCACTATCATGTAGTATGTTCTCCCAGCTCCTGTTCTACCATCCATTTATGCAAGCTCATTTGGTAATTAATAGCTGTTTCCTTTTACACTTCTTGCCTTTTTTTTCTGGGAAGTATTCTAACAGTTGATGGAAAATGTAACATGGAAATCTGAAGAGACAATGGGGTAGCAAAAGATGTTTTCCAAATCCAAGAAAAGTATAAAAAACCAAGAAAAGAGTAACTGAAATGTTATGTAATATCAGTCCTCCTATATGGCAGTGAATGCTGGACGATCTTCTCCCAGAAGAGACTTGAAGCAGCAGAAATGTGGTTCTAAAGAAGGATACTGAGGATACTATTGACTGAACATGTGAGCTGCTTTGAAGTTTCAGAAAAAATTGAAACAAAAAGGTGATTTATACTTAGCATTTTGAAGAGAGAGTTGAAATTTCTAGGATATATAATGAGGAAAGAGAACTTAGAAAATTTGATACTCACAGAACATATCAAAGGCATAAGTGACAGAGGAAAACAGCACATAAACTACTTAGTGAGTTTGAGTAAATGGATGGTGGAGAAAGTTTTAGGAAAGATAACAAAAAGACAAAATTTATTAAAAGGAGGGGAAATTGTAAAGAGCCAAGTGGCCAAAATCCTTAATGGCATGGCATATAGAATAAGAAGTACCTTAAAATTGCAACTGTCTGTTTCAGATTCTAACCTGTGTCCTTTTCATTTTCCTTAAAATTTCCTTATTGCTCACCAATTCCAACCATGATATTTTCAGCATCCTTTTTTTGGAAACATATTTCTGTTGCCACTTCATTTCATTTGTAAGAATATTGTTGTATATTGCTATCAACTGATGACTGAAAGATTTTTTTTATTAAGCATTTCACCCCAAGCAAGGCAGGATGCCACTAGCACACAAGGAGTTACAGAGAGTGGGAGCAAGAGTAAAGAAGTGTGATAGAGGAAAGGATGAAGAGAAGGATAAGGAATAGATCAATGCATCTGGAGATGTCGATTGACATTACATTTGAATAGTTGGAGATTATAGCTATCAGGGAAACAAGTAATAGGAAGGGAATTCCACAGACAGGAGGTGCAAGACATGAAGCTATTGGAGTAGAAGAGACGGCTACACTTAACCGTTTTAACAGTGAAAGGGTGGGGCCGAGATGCCAGCCTAGTAGCATGTTTAAATTCATGCAGTCTGGGAACTACCAAAAATAACTCATTGGAGCAGTTACTGTGAAAGTATTTGTAGAAAAGACACAGGGAGTTGACGGTACATCTGTGAGAGAGTGACTGTAGACAAAACAACAGATCAGGGCCAATTACATTGCATATCCAGCTCTGGATTTTGTCAAGGACCTTAAGATGAACAGCAAGGGCACCAGACCATATATGGCAGCAGTATTCTATGGAAGGGCAAATGGTTAATTTATAGAGTTGAAGGATGGACTCAGCCAAGAAAATATTGGCCTGACACAGAGAACCAACTTTCCATGCAGTGGATGAAGCTATTGATTCAATGTATTTGTTCCATCTTAGGTCAGCGGACAATGTGAGACCAAGCAGTCGCAAAGAGATGCTCTCATGGAGTTGAGCATTAGATATTCTAATGGGAAGCAGAGATGGTTCACTGTGGTGAGTAATAGAGAGGATTAAAGTTAACCAGCCAATTCCTGCCCCAGTCTACAACTGATTGGAGGTCCTTTTTGAGAGTAATGGCCAGGTTAGTTTTGTCAGCGATACCAGATTTGCTTTTGAGGCAGGAGTAAATAGTAGTCTCATCTGCATAATATCAAAGAATCATAGTCATTGAGTACTTGCTGCATTCTGTAAGAGCATTACTGCATCTTTGTTTGCTTCTTATAAGAAAAGACAGCATGTTACATGACTAAAATATTCTTTAGATTTAACATACAAAATAATTCATAGAATTGTATAAATTGTAATTTGAATGAACTTTTAGAATCTATATATTAATTTCATAAATCTGACCATTTTTCTAGAAATTTTTTTTCCAAGAAGTCTCCATGAGAATAAATGAGGTTATTTTTTTTTTAGAAATTAATGTGGTGGATATGATTATTAAAGACTGAAGAGTAGAGAAAATTCAGCAGTAAATCATATTCAAGGTATTAACCCACACTCAAGAATCTCTGAATGCATTGACACACTTTGTTATTCTTCTGGAGAAGCTGAGTTGGCTTGAGATCAAAAAGGTTTGCTGAGAGCAGCAATTGCATTCATCCAACAATTTGATTTTCTCTTTCTGCTTTTTATGAACAACATAAAAGGAAAATGAGCAATAATATTTCTGATTCAAAAGAGCTTTCTCTCTTTCAGATACTTTCCATTTCTCTGAACACTTTACATAATGCATTGTTAGATCATAAAAAGCACACCTTTAAAAATCAACATGCACAAACTATGACATAAATCATTCTTGTATACAGTTTAAATAAAACTTTGAGTTTTACACCTTACTCTGATCTGACTGATCCATTGTTGTTTTGCAAACTCTAGATTGCTGTGCAGATGTTTTTCATATTTCTATGCACAGTGTCCTTTCAAGCTGTAGATGGTCAGTGATCAAGATGTATACCTCGGAACTATACTAGCAAATTTGATGTGGGTTGTTAAATTCTTTGTAATATAAGAATGTTTTTATTTTCTTTTGTATTTTTATTTACCCACCAAATTTGTACATTCTTTTATTTTACATAAAATAGAAAGATCCCACATAAATTAGTTCCCTTAAAACAGAACCTTCCTTAAACTGAAGTAATTTTTATGCAGAAAAATATCATTAAGCAGAATTTTTCATCTTTCATCCAATTAATTTTAAAATAAAGTAAAAATTTCATACAACTGGCTGAACTTAACAGCCATTAGAAAACCTCAAGAACTCATTAGAAAATATTTAACATTTGCTATAAAGATGTTCAAAGGTCAGAATATAGAAAAAAATATTAAAAACCATTGAGCTGATGTCCCCTATTAAGAAACCAGTGACGTCATACGAGATGAGTGGACTTCTTTGAATTGGTAAACGATGTAATATTTCTTACAATGATATTTTGGAGCCTTATTTCAAAATATGATTGACAATATTTTCTCTTCTTCAGAGGAATATTTAAAAGTTAGGAAAATATCTATTAATCTCAAGATATTTATCTTGAGATTAATAAATATAAATTTTGGTTTCTTCTGGAGATGATATTTTCATTATAAATATGATCAGTTCTTTTTTGCTAACTAGTTTTTCAGTGAACATTTGAACAGGGTGTTTGATCGATCATTTGTCACAGAAACAAAACTGAAATTCTCACACTTGATTAATTACTTACATCTTTCACATTTTTATTCAAATATACAATATTACAAAAATAATGTTTATTGATAACAACAACATTAAGCTAAGTTTATTTACATGTGGCAACAGTAGCACTTCCCCTGCCTTCTTTGATGAGGTCAGCAACAACAATTTGTACACATAGCTAAAACAATGTAAACATGTGTCATATGCATCTGTACACATTTAGATGCTTTCTATTTATGCTATATTAACACAGTTCATTCGGTTGTAATGTAAAAAAGTTACACAAAATATTTTGTACACTATTTACATTATTCGGACTATTGTCGCCATGTTTATCACAATGTTTCGGCCGTTGTATGCACTTGTCTTCTTCAGGTGGTTGGAATGTCAAACTGAACTCTTTATCATGCTCACTGGAGTAGACTGTTATAGTTCCACGTGCCATGTCTAATGGATGTCAGTTACCTCCTGTTAATTCCCCTCTGACATCTGATTCTGATTAGAAATTGTCTCTTTCTGATTCTGATTAGAAATTGTCTCTTTCTGATTCTGATTAGAAATTGTCTCTTTCTTTTTAATTCTGATTAGAAATTGTCTCTATCTGAGTCTGATTAGAAATTGTCTCTTTCTGATTAGAAATTGTCTCTTTCTGATTCTGATTACAAGTGTGCTTTAGACCTGTAGATGATGATAAACTACATCCAGCAGAAAGTTCTCTGATCAGAAAATTGAAGGTTTTGAGGTGTGTGAAAATACCTCTTAATTTCTGTTGTTCCCAGGTCCACCTTGACCCGAGTGGTAGCACCTTTTATGTTCCCAGCTATGAGCAAACAGCAAACCCTCAAAACAGAACACTATGAAAGTATAAAAATATATTTTTATAATAAAATGACCAGCAATACATTTTTATAACAATACTACCAATAATACCTATTAATGGTAAAATGTCCAGCAATACATTTTATCTGTAGTTGAGGGCATGCAATTGCATTCAAAATATATTTAGTTTAACCCATAAAATTGTTAAAAATATTTAGCTTTTGGTATTAAATAACCCATAGAGGTGTTGATGTACTGCTAAACAAAATCAGCCAATGCAAACAAGTGTTCATTTTGCACCTATTTTTAAAAATAAAAAAAACCTTCATTTCCCATATATTCCTTCCATAGTAACATGAGTGTAACTACCACTAAGGCAGTAACAATTCTAAGTTGTTGCACTCATTGTCAGACTTGGCACAGTCCAAGAAGAAGAAGTAGCTAGCGAAAAGTATAGTGTTATGTAAGTTCTGTTTGCTTTTCTTATCTCAAAAATTTGCAGTTGGTTAATGCCACTGAGAAGTTGTAAAATTACTGGTGAATATTGGAGTTATCATCGTCACATCTTATCTGAAGTTTTGCTTTCCATGGTTTTAGTTGCCCATGGTGAACCCCACCAAATAAAAAAATTCATAAGTTTTAATAATTAATGGTCCCAACTTTCAGAAGTAGTGATGCCATCAATTTGGATACATTAAGTAGAAGTTGTAAAGTGTTTTAAGCAAAATGCCAAAAGTTTTCTAGAAAATAAAAAAGACAGTAGGTTAAAGTAAAAACAAACCTTCTTTCTATCACATAACTTTTCCTATATACTGAACTGTTGCAAATTGCAGGACACATGAAACTAGAACTAATACAATGTCCTGCTTAGACAGCAGGATGGTGATACTTAGTGGCTAAAATAGCAAAAATACTGTGAATACAGATTTAATTGGTACCTGACAATTTGATTGATCAAGGTGTTATTGTTATAATTGGTCTGTTTTATTATTAGTTATTGTTGTAAATTTCTTATTGTGTCTAATAATTTCTACAGTAATTTTTTTTCTATTATATAATTTTTATTAGCGTCATGTTATAACTGTATTTTTTTTTTACTCATTGTTGTAAAATCACATAGTGTGCTTATTTTATAAATTACATTTGATGATACATCTTTATATATATATATATATATATATATATATATATATATAAAAGATTAGGAAAATTCCACATGCAATAATGCACTGCCCTGGTTTTGACCTTATGGTCTCATCTTACTTGTTGATGTTTAATCTGTAACACTATTCATACCCGCTTCAGTAAACTATCAAAGTGACACAAATCAGATATATCAGAATGGAAGAGCAAGAAAATAGTTGGAGGAGCCAGAAAAAAAAAAATTTGTTCATCCAGGCTCATACTGGCTCAGAGTATATTTACTGGTATGTCTATATTTTGACATCACCTCAGACTGTTGGTTTAACAGGTTGGTCTTCTCTGGATACATCAATATGGCCAGCTTTTCTTCCTGACTGAGCCTACAAATGTTATCAATACATCTTTAACACTTAACTCTCCTTAATACATCCCATTTTATGATGGGGCTTTTATTGTATTTTTTTTTAAATTCCCACACGTAGTTTGCCAGTTTAGTGCAATTGCTGTGGTTCTCCAGTTTGAAGGAGGATTTATGGTTGTACAACCATAAATCCTCCTTCAAAGTACAAGCCTGGATGAACAAAATTTTGTTTTTTTGGTTCCTCCAAATCTTACCTTTCCCCTTCCCTTCTGATATATCTGGCTTGTGACACTTTGAGAGTTTATTTAAGCAGGCATGAATAGTGTTACAGATGAACCATCCACAAGTAACTGCCCTGATGAGACAGTAAGGTCAAAACCCAGATAATGCCTTGCCATTTTTCCTAATCTTGTATTTTATTTCCAGCTCTACAAATTCAATTTTTTAGAATTTTAAAAACAATATCCAAGCATTGGCCTGACTCTAAACTTGCCTACTATTTTTCTTTTTAGAATTTTACATACATATATATATATATATATAAGATTTAGCACTATTATTTCAGTTATCTGTGGGAGAGCTCTTGAAATATAATTCCTGAAGAGTAACAAAATACCATACTTTCACATGCTTAATGTACTAAGAAAATCCATGCAAATACATTTTCAGCTTTGATGTATTTTTCTACTTTATTTTCAAATCAATTCAGTTTTCATCTTTTTTTATTAAAAAAAACCTTCAATTTTTTTTAATATGTAAGTGGCATTACAGTTCCCACTATGAAAATTGAATTGAAGACCCAAGTTCAAATCCCAGCTTTGTCAGTTACATTTACTTTCACACTAATACACTTGGGAAAGTCATAAATGCATGTCTTCTAATGACAGCTATGGGTTAAATAGCAAGATAGACTGAGCTGTCTAATCTTGGGTGTCAACAAGCCAAGGAAAAGGACTAAGCTAAATTTGAAACGGTGGATAATGCAGTAATGGACCATTCTACTATTTTTGCCTTATAGTCAAAAGGTAATTCACAGATAATAAAAGAAAAATGTATCTCAGAAAGCCATGATTGGCAATTCCCTGAAGGGATATGGCATTTAAAATATTAATTTTAAATTTTCCCTTTTCAATCTTTATTCTAAATGAATGCAAATTAAACATTAACCTATTTTTTCTTTTATTTTTTCAGGTAAGTTTGCAACAATTTTCCCTTTTAATGCAAATTGTGCAGAAGGTAAGAGAAATGTATTAATTTTTTATAGGCAGCGGTCTGTAGATAGTGATGTCTTTTCAAAAGAAGGTATATGTTGTTCTTTTCTTTCACTATCACATCTTCAATCTAAGAACTAATCTCAATAATTACTGCCAAGAAAAAATGTAAGAGTGTATAAATATGATAATAAACATCAGAAAGAAATTGCTTTAAAAGATTTTACTTCAAAGGAAACTGAAAATAATGTAATTATTTTTCATACAATTCTGATTGAAACAAATGCTATCAACTTGCTAAAAATATCAAAAGAAAAAAGAAGCACTATCTTCATTTTTCAAGGAACCAAATTATAAAATCCTATTGTGTATCCAATAAAGCTAATGTTTATCTTATTCTGTTAGCAAAGTGAGGATTGACTTGGCATTTTTTTTTACTTTCATGAAACAAGGGGCATAACTTTTGGGAAGATAGAAAGTCAGTAAACTTTCAGGATGCATAAATCTCTGGATCCTATTTATGTAAATCTTTATTAACTTTTACTCTCCATTTATAGATTCAGAGCCATTTATCTAAGAACCAAAGAATTGTTTTCAAGAAAGTACAATCCAGATGCACTGAGGAAATTCCCTAGTGTCTATAGTTAAAAGTAAAATGCCAGAAGCTATTTTTTAAAAATTGTTCACCTTAAAAAATCAGAATGCAGCTCCAAAATTATTGGCATGAACTACATAAAATTTATTGGGTAATAGAATGGAGTAACTTTCTTTTGTCTGTCCTGCTAACTCCACAATTAGCTCCTGTTTTTACTTTTAGATTTTTTGCATTCATCATAATTTTAAACCAGTTGTACCTATAAAAATTCCACTGGAGCTAGAAAAATTAATTATAAAAAATGTTATGGCCATGTTATTCTCTACCTTCTGCTTGTACCATGTTGTGGGGTTCAGCGTACCGGATTAAAGGAGAATTTAATACGGGATACCCTGCCCACAAAATACAATGCAAATTTCAAGAAGAAACAACACGATAAGGAACGTTTATAAAAAAATAGAACATTGTATATTTATTATCTTGTGAATAGGGTAAAAAAGATTACTGTTTTAGTTCGTTTAAGCAAAAATGTGATTTTGATAAAAATGTCTGTGTTCGCTGTCTTTTTAACAGAGTAGCAGAATAATGTCTGTTTCTTTTGTTTTGTATAGTTGTAAAATGAAAAAGGGCGAGCAATTTGCTTAAAAAAAGAGTGTGAATGTGGAATAAAGATGAAAGGAAAATGTACTTATGAATTGTTTTGAAGCCAGTTGTAAATTTGTTGTTGTTGTTGTTGTTCCTTCCTACTCCACTTTTCGGGTTGAGTCAGTGATGAAATTTACTGTCAATCTTCTGTGATCTTTTGTGCCCTTCTCTGACTGACTGACTGACTGACTAGACTGACTTGAAAACTCTGTATTTGTTGTTGACTTTTTTTTCACACTGGCTCATTATCTTTTTTTTGGTTTAGCAAATCGCCTCCTTTCATTGGTCAGAAAATTAATTTCACACCTTATTGTGAAATCTGTTTTTGGTCGTTTTGATCCGATTTTGTGGGTGTGCAAATCTACTTTGTGTTTTTTTAGTCATTTGTTGGAATATAGGATTTGTATCCTATAATGTCATTTCCTCCCTTATCCTTGCCACTCTCTTTTTTCTCTTACAACTTTTTTGTATTCTCTCCTGTAAACCTCTAATTTGGTTTTGTCATTACTTTCAGTAATTCACCAATAATTTTAAAATATTTTTTTATATGGTTTCTATTCATCAAATTTTGCAATTGGAAAATATAGAATTAATAAATGCTAATGAAACCTTATATTATTTACAATAAAAATGATCAAGTACTGAAATATACTTTGTTTAGCACAGATATATTTTTGGGACAGTTTGCTATATACTTTGTATTAGGCAGATACTTTTTCAGCTGAAATATTTTTTTCACTGCTCTTTGGACTGTCATATCTAAAACACCTCTCTCACATGACAAATGTTTTATGGGTTGAATTGGATTTTTTCTAATTGATCTTTTTAGCTCTAAGTTGAAATGATGATCCCTTTGCTGTTGTGACCCCAGATCCAGTTTTCCTCTCTAATATTCCCTCTTTTTTAAATTTATTGACCATTCTCTTGATAGTTCTTAAATGGACTTTGAAAATGGAAGTCAGAGTCTGAATGCCAGTACCATTACTGAAGGCATGAATGATTTTTTTCCTCTCACCACTGGTCATTTGGGAAGACAGTGGGTCTGAGACGAAACAATTTTAATGCATTCTCATTCTCATCATCATCATCTTGCGGCCTCAGCCGAGATTGAACTCACCAATACTTTGATCAGTGTAGTTCATAATCTTGTCAAATAGCTGAATTCTTGAGGCTTCGCTAGGGCTATCAAGGGTGTTTTTTATCGTGACACCATCACTAAATGGATTGCCAACCAAGGCTCAGAGAGACTCCATTGACCCTCATCTCAGAGCAGGTTTTTGAATCAGAGTTTTCCTTCTCCTGGACCAGTTGCCATCCAAGGCTATAGAACCCAGTCTGTCCTGCTATTTACCCATAGCTGGAGGGAGAAGAAAGAGAATTCATACCTTTCCCAAGAGTATTAGCACGTAAGTGAATGTAATGGATCCGACTGGAATTCAAACTTGGCTCTCCGATTCCTCAATCCAAGCCACTATCCATTACTCCACCGTGCCTTTCTCATTCTAGGTGAATAACTCAAAGAGCTTTTCAGTGATTCTTACAACAAATGAAATCAAGATGGCTAAATGTCTTATCTGAAAACCTAAAAAAAAGCCTCAATTAGTTTAGTGGTTTTAGATATTAAGCATTTTGTGTGATGGACATTATACTGTAAACCAGGCACACACACACACACACATATATATATATATAATTATGAAAGTGAACATTAAAGTCAACACTCAGAGATGACAGACTGTTTCATGCTGTACACAATCGTCAGGCCTGATGATTATGCCTTGTATGAAACAGTCTGTCACCTCTGAGTGTTGATTGTAATGTTCTTTTTTATATTTACATACACTCTCTCTGATATTGAGCACTTTATCCCATAAATATAGTATACCTTAAAACTATATTTCATCATATAGTAGGTCTGCTCAAATCCTATGCCACCCATAGATCAATTGGGTTTCTTTTAAGGGCAGTTCACGAAACAAAATGATGAGGTAACATTATCATCAATTTTATTAGTAATTAGTATTTAAAGGCAGTGAAAGAAGGTTTACTGTGTTTTATAGTTAACACATAGTGTGAAAATTTTAGACTAATAGCTTAAAACATGTGTAGACGTTTTCAAAATAATAAGTATACTTTTTATTAACCATAAGTTAAGTAATTTTTTCCTGAACCAAAAATGAATGAAAAGCACTGAAAAACACCTTAATTGTAAATATATCCTGATTTAAAGTATGAAAATAAATTATTTTACAATATCGGTAGATATATATTCTACTTCTTTACATTAAAAGAGAAATTTCTTACATAAAACATACTTTGAATACAAAATTAATAATTACTACTAAAGATGGTAAAGAAGATTAATTGCTCCACTGGGCTTCATAGTTAATAGATTGTATGAAAATTTGGAGTAATAACTTAAAACAGGTGTAGTCATTTTCAAAATAATAATTATGTTTTCTCTTATACATACTTGTATGTTTGTTATATTTAAAAAAATACATAATAGCATGCATCTGTTTATTTATTTACCATCATGTTGTGTGACTATAGCACTCACAAAATCAGTCAATTCTGTATTTATTGGTTTTAGTTACTGCTCTATTCTTTTGCCCTTATTCAGTATTCTTCAGTAGTCTTTGTGAAGACTTGGTCAGCAACAGTTTTATTAACAGTATTATTTATTTCATATATATATATATATATATACATATATATATATACATACACACACACACGTGTGAGTGTAGTTATGTGTGTATCAGGTAATCTTCTACAATATCATTAATCAGATAATTACAGTAACATTTTGTATTATATGCACTTATATATGTAGATATCTTTATATATACACACTTATATATATTTATAATCTCTCTCTCTCTATATATATAATCTCTCTCTCTGTATATATATATATATATATTTTCTCTCTCTCTCTCTGTATATATATATATATATATATATATATATATATATATATATATATATATACCAAGTATATAATTGGTATATACGGAATGAATTCCAATAACCAACAATTACTATTCTTAAAAGAGTGCTCAATACAAAGTAGAGCAGATGTAATTATTATTTATTTATTTTTATCTTCAACATCATCACTTGATAACACACCGAGTGTGTTGAAACAAAATGGCTATCTTTGTAGTGATTTTATAACATACTTATGTTGTTATTTTTTTATAAATAATAATTATATATATATATATATATATAATTTCTCCCCATATATATATATATATATATATATATATATATATATATATATATATATATATATATATATATAATTCAGTATAAATTTAAGATAGTACTGAAAAGTTTTCTATCCAACCAACAAGCAATTCCAAAATATATTAAGATGTTCAATAATTTGCCCAGATTTTGGGAAGTGAGTCAGCACATAACTTTCAGCACCCCACTTAGACAGTAGTAATAAGAATAGCAATGTTCTACACATAAGGCCACCTATAATATGTGAATATATACAACTACATCCTCTCAGAAGTTTACCAGAGGCTATTTCCCAGCAGTCAATCATTTCTCATTAAATTTCCACCCTTGTTCCCTGCAAGCTAGGTATAGAATTGCCAAGCAACACCTGAGAAATGATCTAAGGCAGAATTCCAAAATTGGAAGAATGGATTCTACCTAGTTCACTGAAATACAGTATTTATATTTGAGGATATAATATTTCAGAGAGTGGATTGGGAATGAGAAAAGTATGTAATTTTCTTCTTCCAAGTAGAATGAATTGTTAATTTTCTCAGGTAAAATCTTTTAAAATTCATATCTGTTCTGAAACCTGTCACTACAACTCTAAACTCTTTGGCAAAATGTTTAGTGTATTATGAATGTTTATTATTTTTCAAACACATAATAATTGGAATATAAGATGCAAGTGTTTGTTTATATACATGGATTAATATAAGAAGGTATTTCCAAAGCAAATACTGAATTTCCTATTAAAAATGCTATAAAAACATACAAATGACTCTAACTCAAGAACCCCTTGTGAAATTGGAATGAAATTTGACACTGCACTCTAGTGGGGGGTCAAGGTTCAATATGGTCCATAATTTGTTGAAGTATTGTGTATCATTGAGGCTATAGCACTCACAAAATCAGTCAATTCTGTATTTATTGGTTTTAGTTACTGCTCTATCCTTTTGCCCTTATTCAGTATTCTTCAGTAGTTTTTGTGAAGACTTGGTCAGCAACAGTTTTATTAACGGTATTATTTATTTATTTTATACACACACACACACACATATCTGAGTGTAGTTATGAGTGTATCAGGTAATCTTGTACAATATCATTAATCAGATCATTACAGTAAAACTTTTTGTATTATATGCACATATATATGTAGATATCTTTATCTATCTATCTATCTATCTATTTATCTATCTATCCTTATATATATTTATAATCTCTCTCATATATATATATATATATATATATATATTTCTTTCTCTCTCTTTCTATATATATATATAATTCTCTCTCTCTCTCTCTCTCTCTATACATACATACATATATATATATATATATATATATATATGTTTATATATATATATATGAAGAAAATATATACAGAAAATACAAACAAAAATCCTGTCGGATCTATATCCATATATTTGCTGACATATATATATATATATATAAAATTGGAATCTAGTTGAAATTAATTTTATAAGTGAGAGATAGGTTGAGACTCTTTTGTTAAGAAATTATCCGTATCAAGTGAATTTTGGAGTCAGTCAATATGAAATCCACTAAGATTAGCATAATTAATTTTCAATATTTTGCATTTTTTGCCTCTGACCCCACTATCTTTGAAAAAGACAAACAAAAAATGCTTGAGATAGAATTTGTTTCTCCCTTTTAGTGTTAGTTTAATATTATAATATTAAGAGTTTAAATATTCAATATGACAGAGAATTGATCCTGTAAAATATTTAAAACATACTCAGTTTCTTTGATATGTATGTGTATGTCATATAAAAAATGAATATAAAATTTTTGTATTCATACTTTATGCATGCTTTTGAATACTCTTCTTGTGATTTTATTCTGATACATGATTTAAGTTGGTCATTAAATATTTTTCTTTTACTAACACAGTTGTGAATAGTTTGATGAAAGTATGATAAAAATTTAAATAACTTACTCTTTTTTTTTTTTACCTTTTCACTTCACAGGTGTTGAATATCTTTCAACACTGAACTCTGAGGCTTCCAATTTCAGATTTGATTATCACAGGTTTATATCAGGTAAATAACTTTTGTGTCAAAGAAGAAATACACTATTCCGATTCCCTGTACAGGACCAGGCTTATGGACATGTGGAACTTGTGAAGCTTCAGAAGTAGAGTCAAAGTCCAGTGATAGATGTGGCTTCATTTCTGAAGTACTGCTGAACACTTTGAAATTCTTACTCTCATCTCGATATTATTTTTTCAGGTAGAGATATACATATGTGTCTTCATATGAAGTATGCTCTGAAAGTAATACCTTGTTTATTTCCTCAGAAACTACAACAGCTACAGGAAATAAAATACAATATGAAAGTGAAAGCTTTTGGCTAGAAAATATTTTTTCATATCGTCACCACAATTAGTTTTGCATTATAGCCTACCCCCTCCCACACACACACTGTCTGACTGTACTCATATCCACTACTAGGTTTCCATTAACATTCAACAAGTGTAGGTGAATGTCAAAGACACTATTATTTTTTTTGTGGAGGTATTTTATGGAAGTGAATGCTGGACAATCTCCTCAGAGAAAAAAAAGACACTTTGAGGCAACAGAAATGTTTTTCTACAGAAAGATGCTGAGAATGCCATGGACAGAACATATGGCCAATTAGGAAGTTCTAGAGAACATGAAAATAAAAAAGGACAGTTATGCATAACATCAGAAAGAGATATTTGTGGAAAGAGGGCATGGAAAATTTGACACTCACAGGACATATGGAAGGCAAGAGGAGCAGAGGAAAGCAGTGCATAACCTACCTAATGAGCTTGTGTAAACTGTTGGCAGAAAAGAAATGAAGAGAAATAGTGAAAAGTCAAAATTGAGGAGAGCCATGATCGTCTATGTCCTGAAGCAATGTGGCACATAGAAGAATCTGCTTTGTATGCACTTTCATATCAGAAAGCATTTTGTTAGCTTTCTATATATAACAGTGCAAAAAAGGAATGTTTAACTTACACTGACATGCTATAAAAATCTGTTTTAACAACATAATAAAATAGTATTATTTTTTTGGAGATTGGGAGATGGAAACCTAGTAGTGGATATGAGTACAGTCAGACAGTTGTGTGTTGGTTTTATTATATTTTTCATTTCAGTTGGTTTTATTATATTCATCTACATACAAATACATTTGGATAAGCTATGAATCAATCTCCTCTCCTAACCTATGGGTTAAATAGTAGCACTTGTATCTCGAAAAATCATTGTCTCCACCAAAAATTGTTTATTCAATATTCAGTTGTCAAAAAATAAAAGGAAATTAATCTTACAATCCAAAACATTCTTCGGCCTTAAATAACCCACTATAGGCTGATAAACTGTAAAAAAGTCAATCAATAATTAATTTCAGAGTGAACTTTATACATAAATATAATATAAAACAAGAATGAAAATTGCATTTCACCCCAAAAAATAACAGCTGACCTTGGTATTTCTGGAAGTTGACATTTTTATAGTTACAAAGATAAGTGAACATTTAATTTTATTATATATATATATATATATATATATATATATATATATATATATAGTGAGCAGCTTGGTGAGAGTAGTTGTGGCTCCAGAGGGCACAGTCCTATGGTTAAAGAGAACTCAGTAGAGTTTCACCACAGAATATGTGAGCGAGCGGCACTATATTGAGTCTGATTTGCAATCTCTTTGTCATTGAGGCCCATTGAAGCAGTTGGTATGATGTTTGTTTGACAACCTATCTGTCAGGGTTTCAATTCTCGGTAGTGGATGCGCACTGCTGATGAGTCCCAAATATAGGACAAAACGGCCATCCAGTGCTTTCTGCATTCTGTTGAGGTTTCTATTAGACTCAATGAATTAATTAAATATATATATATGTGTGTGTATACTTTTAATACTACAAACATCATTTTACTTTGAAAACATTCCCATTTTTGAAAACAGTGAAATTAATATCCACTAGCCTAGATATAGAGAGTATTATTAAAAAAATATAATTCTTTCTCTGACTGGTCTAGTGGATACTAATTTAACATAAAATTGCAATATCTACTAAAACAAGTATATCTTCTAAAATAATGTTCACATTATTTTTACGTATATATTTTGGTAGCAAGCATCTCTCTTGTGAGCTGAGGAAGTACATGTATAAAATGTTCAAGTTTGTGTCAAGTGATGTATGTAAAAACCTCAGTGAAGAGCTTTAAATTAAATTATTTCAGTTCAACATTTTAACTCTTAACTTTGTCTTATATGCAATATCAAAAATTACTAAATGACCAATTTTGTTAACATAGAATCACAAGTTAGTCATCAGGACTATGTCAATTTGGCTTCTTGGTATTTTATTCACATTTTATCCCGAATTCTTACTATCAGTTGAATATCATATTGTTAACACATTTCTGCCGATCAAATCTATTAGCTTTAAATTAAAACTAAAATCAATTCTTCAAGAAAGATTTTTCATTTTTAAACATTAATTTTAAACCTTAAGAGATATCATGTTTCTGTGGCAGTACCCCTAATCTTAACTGCACTTCAACATAGTGAGGATTGTTTAAAGCCAATTCACATTTTGCTGGAAAAACCATTAAGACATATTTTTACTGAAGAAAATATTAATATTTACTTGTCCTCATCATCATGGCCAAAGGTAGCCATATATATTGATACAGTGTAACCCGGATATAAGACAAACCCGGATATAATAGAGATTTTCTGTGGTCCCAAATTAGAGCCTGTGTTAATGTATATAAAATAGACCAAGCCCGGATATAAGAGAAACCCGGATATAAAAGACTTCTTCTCCGGTCCCGACAACTCTCTTATATCTTACACTGTACTACTATTACCGCTGCTTTCTGTTATTATTATTATTATTATTATTATTATCCACATACCTTGTGATTAGTATTAGTTAGTATAGTTAATTGCTTATTTCCTAGTGATGCCAGTGGTATTGGTTCGGGGTTAAAACTTAAAAATCAGGATTCTATGAGGCTATTTTTTAAGACAGACTTAGTCACTTGTAGAGCACAAATCCAACTTCTTTATACAGTGTAACCGGGTTATAAGAGAAACCCGGATATAAGAGAGATTTTCTGTGGTCCCAAATTAGAGCCTGTGTTAATGTATATAAAATAAACCAAGCCCGGATATAAGAGAAACCCGGATATAAGAGACTTCTTCTCCGGTCCCGACAACTCTCTTATATCCGGGTTACACTGTACTACTATGCCTTCTGTTTTTCTAAAGAACAATAACTCTACTTGCTTATTATATTAAATTATCTTCCCAGTTAGAAAATATATTGATATATATTTTCAATACATTTTTTTTAAATATATATAATGCATTACTTAACCTGTTTACTTTATTGCAGGGTTTTTTTTCCTTGTTTACAACTGTTACATTTGAATACACTTAAGATGCCATAGTAACTTAACCAATTTAAGAAGTTGATTTTGTCCTTTTTTGCTTTCACTGCTTATAATAAGATCATGTGAATAAAAAGCAGAGGATTTATCTATATATGAGGTATCCTGTATAGGAAAGAAAAAAATAGATACTGCTGTCGCATCCCAGTGTCAACTTGTCTTTCTTCACACAAGAATCTGTTTATGTAAATATAACATTAAAATCTTTCATTTCATATATATATATATATATATATATATATATATATTTATATATTTTTTTTTTTCTATCTGCACACCCTGGGGATACTTGAACTAGATAAACATTTGACATTTAAGAATACAAGTTATAACTTTCCTTTTTAATACTATATTTTTTCAGAGAAAAACTTATATAATAAGAAACATATATAAATATGTTGTTATATATATATATATATATATATATAAATATACAATGTTGTATGCTCCAAGCACATCCATGTTTAATGTAGCCACCTACATATTACACTGATACGTTTACAAATCTGTTTTTAAAAAAGCAATTTCAACAAACAGCTGCCATTTTATCTGTTTTTAAGAAGAAACAATAGTGTTGATGAAAACTTTGAAAATGGATTTTCCTACTGAGATTATTTCTCTTTTCAGGATATAAAATTGCTCCTGATATTCCAATCAAATCCTGTTATGTCATCATGGACAATGAATATTCATAGATAAAGTCGGCTTTAAAATTTACTTTGAAGTAGGCTGATTTTTCCCTTGCAACTTGACAGTTTTCCTTGAATGAGGAAATCTCTTCTAATGTTGCCTTATCTTGGCAAATTGTTCTTGTAAATCAATAGATCATGATAATTTAATTATAGAACTTAGGAATTTAAACACATATACTGACTCAAATGTGAAAACATTTTAAGGAAAATTTATTTCACTTTGAATCTCTGCCATAATTCAGCAGTTGCAATTGTTTCTCTTTATTCACTTTTTTCTCTCCTCCTGTAACTGAATTTCAAATTATGGATACAAAAACACAAAATTTTGTGTAAAATATGAACTTCACAAGAAATTGCTTATATCCCAAAGAAACATTAATGATATAATCAAGATGTTGATGTTTTGCACTGCTTCAAACTAAAGGTTAGGAAAGAAATCTGCATCAATATTGGAAAGACCTATAATAGTGGACTAGAGAAACCGAATTTCCTGGAAAATTTTTTTTTTTAAGAGAAGTATTACATAAATTTCAAGAAAGTAGGAATAGTTGTTTGATCAATGAATTCAAAATATTTCCTTATAAGGAAATTGCTAATATTTCCACTGTTGGGATCAAATTGTTGTGTTTATTCTTGTCATCTCTAAAAGTAGTGGCAAGGAAAACATAATTTGAGTAGTACTGGCTGCTCAACCAATGAATGTTTAATGTTCCCTTCTAAGAAACAAGATAATATTGCCATTACCATGAACATTAATCCCACAATTTAACTGACAAATCAAATGTACAAACAAAGAAGAAAAAAATTTGTGTTCAAATTTATTCTAGTTTTTTGTACTATAAAACTTTTTCAATATTTTGTGAAAGACAATGAAAGGTTTCAACTTCTTCAGATGGTTGGAATTTCAAACCGAACCATTAATTTCTTTCATTAGAGCAGATTGTTCTAGCTCCACATGCTATGCTTCTTCTAGATGTCTCACCTCTGCAAGTTTTTGTTCACCACTGCAGTAGCCAAGTATTAGATACACAACTCTTTGGGTCAAGTCACTCAATCCAACCAATGCTTTTATCCACTGGGCCACTGTGTTCTAAATTCATATGCCATACGTCTTTAACAACACATATCATGTGGAACTAGCTCAATCTACCCCGGTGGATGAAATAAAGGGTTCAATTTGAAATTCCAATCACCTGAAGAACGCCGGAGCATACAACGGCCAAAACATTGTGAGTATGGCAATAAAGATGATGACAACAGTCCAAAAAACATAATGTCAATAATTATAATACCTTATCTCAGAAATATAGATATATAGGTATTGTCCTATATAAAACAAAAGAAAACAGTTTCAGAAATATAGACTATCCAAAACACATTCTTCTTCTTCTATGCACTATATCCCTTCAGGATGTTAGTAATCATGGCTCGCCACAACTTCATGTGCTTTTTAGCTCTTAGCAGTGTTATTTTGTTATCACTCCTAATCCCTGTTCTATCAACCACTTCATTATGTAGGTTATGCATAGATTTCCTTTTTCCCTTTTGTCTTCAATGTCATGTGAGTGTCAAATCTTCTAAGTAAATGGCAGACCATATACAAAGATGGTAAAAAGTCAAATGTTACTTAGAGCTGAAACAGACAGGAAGTTGTTGAGAAACATAATTACCAACTTTCTGAAGGCACACAGTACAGAAAAGAAGTTTGTTTCACTGTAAAAAAACTTGTAAAAATGGTTTTCGTTCTATCAGTCAGAAACTATTAATATATTGCTTTAATTTAAATTGTTTCTCTTTTTCTCCAAATACCTTCTTTATATTGATTTTTTTCCCTTTGTTAATGTGCGATATCTTTATGAATAAAGTAATTTCTTTGATTGAAGAAAGACATTAAATTGAAATACTTGCATTTACATCATATTAAAAGATTTTAGAAATCAATCATTACCATGTTTACTCTTCTTCTATGTGCTGTGTTCCTTTCAGACATGGGCAATCATTGTTCAACACAACAGCCTCTCTTTTGTTGCTGTTAACAGTATTATCTTTTTGGTATCTCATCTAATCCCTGTTCTGCGAACCATTTACATAAGTTTTTTAGGTATATTATTCACTGCTTTTGTCTGTACTTCTTGCTTTCAGTATATCCTGTGAGTGTTAATTTTCCAAACACTCCTTCCTCATTATGTGTCCTAGAAATTTTACTTACCTCTTTCTAATGTTAAAGAGTAGATAGATTTACCTACTGTCAGGTTCACACTTCTCCACATTTTTTAAACAGGAGTACAGATTTAGCCTTTATTTCCTGTTTAAGATCCCAGTTCCTTCTAAAATCTACTTCAACTCAAGGCTTTTAATGTCTCCTCCTAAATTTCATAATTTAATTTATTTTATCCCTCAATCAGAGTAGATGTGTTTGCCTGTCACCCAGTTCACAAACTCCTCCCTGATCTTTTGAACAGGAGTAGAAGTATATCCCTTGTTTCCTCTTTAGGATTGGGTTTCTGGTTCTTTCTAAAGCCTTCACATTCTCTTTTCCCTCTTAGTGGCATTATCACCTTGTTTGTGGTGAATTGATTAAAAAATGTAAGTTTTCTTTTTGTTTCCATTTTCTCTAAAACTTTGTCATTGCTCACATGATCAGTTCATGATATTCTCAGCATCCTCCTGTAGACTTAGGTCTCTGTTGCTTGAATTCTCTTCTTCATCTGTGTGGAGATCATCTAGCATTTTAGTGATTTTAAAAAAAAAAAGTTTATGTTTGTGGTCAGCTTGGTATGAAAAGAGCTAAAACAAATGCTGCCAAGAGGATTGCACCGACACAAGTTTACTTCGATGCTTATTATGTTTTTATTCATAGCAGTAGTGATAATTTATGGTTAGGGAAAGAAGAGAGAATATATCTTTGTCTGAAAAGGGCCTCTGTCTTTGATCAGCCAAGGCTGTTCATCATTTTGTCAAGCATCTTAGATGAGATTAGATTTAAATCCACCCATCCCTATCCTTTACCATTTCTCAGATATCATGATTTGTTAGTTTTGTATTATGGTCACTTTCTGAGGAGTTTTAAATGGATGCTATTTCAAAATGAGGAATTATTACTCAAGTTTTTGCACCAAACTTTAGCCATTTTTGCTTCCTGGGAATCTTTAAGAAATTTAAGTTCACTAAACTTTCCATAAACCAATTTTAACATATGCATTAATATTATTTTAACACATGTATTAATCATAAATAAAATTAAGAATGGAGATATTCTTCATATCTAACAGGTTACTTCCTTCAAAATACAATGCATAAAAAAAAGAAAATGTGAAGAATAATCAGAGAAATTACAAACAAATTGTGAGAATTATAGTTATACAGGTAGTTTGTAAAGTCTGTGAAATATTTAATCACCTGAAAAATGTATTTCAAAAACTCAGTCAGTTATGTGCCATGCATGATACATGCTTAGGCAATCATGTATCTTTCAATACATGACTGACGAGGCAGATTTTTCCTGCAGAAAGTTGCCATTTCTTTCTGTGGTAGACTAGTTGCCATCCAAGGCTATAGAACCTGGTCTGTCCTGCTATTTACCCATAACTAGGTGGGAAGAAATAGAGGATTCATACCTTTCCCAAGGGTATTAGCATGTAAGTGAATGTAATGGATTCAACAGGAATTCAAACTCAGCTCTCTGATTCCTCAATCTGAGCCACTATCCACTTTACCTTCTCTATTTCAAAAACTACAGAATCATATTACCATTTGATTCTGTAATGTAATATGTTGAAAATATTGGGAATTAACAATCCCAACAAAAAATTTTTCAAGTGAATTCTATTATGTATATTTACAAAACTATAAATATTTAAATATATGGGAAATGTTTTAACAGAGAATCAAAAGTGCTACACTGAAATCTGAAGTCATATTGGAATAGTGAATAATGCCTTCCAAAAGCTAAGCAAAGTATTCAGAAAGAGAAATATTTAATTAGAAACAAGGAAAAGAGTAATGAACTGTTATGTAAAATCAGAAGAGACTTGAAGCAAGAGAAATATGGTTCTATAGAAGGATGCTGAGAATACCATGGGCTGAACATGTGAGCAACAATGAAGTTCTAGAGACAAAGGAAACAAAAAGGAAATAGAAACAGTTGAAACTTCTATAGCACATAATGAGGAAAGAAGTTTTGGAAACTTTGATACTCACAGGATAGATTGAAGGCAAGTAAGACAGATGAAGATAATGCATAACATACCTAGAAAGCTTGAGGGAATGGATGGTGGGAAGGGTTTAGGGGAGATAACAAAAAGGAAAATTTTATTAACTAAGAGCTACAAAGAAGAGGAAATTCTGGAGATCCATGATCGTCATCTTCCTGAAAGAACATTGCACATAAAAGCAAGAAGAATTTCAAGTTACACATGGACTTTATAAACACCCTGTATAGAATGATTAAAACTTCAAAACAATTATGAATCAACTGCATAAATTTCTAAGGTATTTTGTAGATGTGAGGTTTGGTTTTTGGTAAATTATGAAACTACTTAGCCATCATAAAGAATATATCATTATTATCTGATCATTTTTTTATTGATGTTCACCCAAGCCCCAAGAGCCACTCAAATTGAGGGTCACTGAATGAAGTTTTTAAATGCAGAGAGCTGTTGACCTGAGACTTGAATAGGTTAAGATTGTCATGATTCAGGAAGTCAGTGGTCTGAGTTATAAAGTCATGTGTCTTGGGAATCTGCTTAAATGGAACTTCCTTCTTGCCAATTCGAATTTGAGGATGATTTGACTCAGTATATGTGATATGTCAGGTCTTAGTTGTAAAGGTCTGAACTGGTGGAACTAATGTATTTGTTTGTCAGAACATTTGTCATGGAAATATCGATAGTTATGATACCCTTGCAACATTTCATCAGTGATAAAGGAGGTGTAGGGTATAAAATAATTAATCAACCCCAAGGCCGTGTTGACCCTTTTGAACTCTGTCAAGGCTGAAAAGAGAGGACTGAACAGCTTCAGCCAAGATATGGCAACAATGCTTTTTTTTTTTTTTTGATCTGTATGTAAAAACCAGAATTTCATCCAGAGAAAATATTTCTTTTATATTTTGAAAAACCTGATGGATTTTGTTCACTATGAATTATTCGTTTCTGAATAAACTAATTGCAGATGAAATGGTCAGCAACTCACTGAAATGAGTGATTTTGGAAAGTAAAAATGAAAATTGAAAGTGTCTCTTAGAGAAGATGACCATGAAAAACTATTAAACTGAGATGTTTTACCTTGTATTGATAGCAACAAATAAAGCATTAAATAACCTCTAACAGTACTAGACTATGTAGGAGGATGAAACCAAAATAATTAAACATTAATAATAAGAGAAAAATCAAAACTTAAGTAATAAATATACTTTAAAATATAGATAAATAAAAATGATAGTTAACAATACATAAAGAAAAAGTTAGTTTATAAAAAAATAGTTAAAAAAATATAGAATACTCCCATGATGTACCAGAACAGGCGTTTTAACACTAATTGAGACAAAAATCAAAGGAGCCAGGTATCTAGGTCATTTAACCCCCAAACAAAATTACATTAAGTACATCCCTTCTGTTATCTGCAACATCTATAAGAATCAGATCAGGCTTAGTATTGTTGCCATATATGGGCAGAAACCACCCAGTTTTCACTTTCCACTCTCAATAGAGCTTAAAAGTGTCCTCACATCCTTGTAGCAGACAAATTATTTTCCACCTTGCAACCCCTGGCTCAAAGATAAGACATTTCAAGCCTCTTGCTGCTCTATCACTATTTCCATTGTAAGTGCTTAAATTAATTACACTCTATAATTCCACCAGTACTAACCTTCAAGGCAAAAACCTGGCATGCTGTGAAAATTGTGCAAACCACCCATCATATTACCTTGGTGAGGTATCAGTTCCACTCGAGCAGCTACTTCCCACAAACCACTGCCTTGTGGATCTGACTCCCAAGAGGCTGCTTCTCTGATCACAACAATCTTGATCTGTTCAAGCTTATGATTAACCATTATCTTTCACATATATCTATATAAATTGTGCCTCTTACTCTGTAACCCTCTACCTTGAGAGGCTACGGGGTTTTGTACAGCGTGAACACTACTGTAAAAAAAAAAAGCATATTCATACAAGGGTACCACATCACCATTACAGCCCCCAACAACCCTATCTACCATACTCTGACAAGTATTCAAAGTAGTTACAATTTATCAGTATGATGATTGAATCATTCAGAATATTTTCTGAAGTGCCAGAATGTTCAGAAAGATGGAAGATATCAATTCAGGCAAGGCAGCTTACTACTTAAAATTTCATGATTTTATTGATGCAAGGGGATACGTTGCAGTTTTTAAAATCCATATTTTAATGACCGAACATGAAACACTTTGAGGCATACCTTTCTGGAAATATTGTTATTCTTTTTTACTCCAACACCAACAAAAGATAAACTTAAAATTTATCTGAAAATAATTCTCATTGCAAAAAATAAAAAGTAATAGTATCCACAAATAAATCAGCAGTTAAGTTGATTTAGAAATGGTTCTATATATTTTAGATAAAAAAAAATCAAATGAAATATTTCTGGTAAAAGTTGCTATGAAAATCATCGTCATTTTTAATATTTATATCAATATTTTTCCATCTCAAGTATTGGAATATTGAACAGTGGGAACAATCCATTTTGCATGAACCAAATCATTTTCTATTTGTCCTGGGAACAACTTTCTTAAACATTTTGAATTGTATATAAGATCTGATTTAACAGTCTGTTGTCTCAGCTCATCCATAAACTATGCAAATATTAATGATGCCTCCATGTTGCTAGCTTTCAGCACATATTAAGTATTTCTTTAAAAAATATTTGTAATGGTTAATCTGACAGTGAATAAAAGAGATTTATCTAATCATATAAGAAAGCCTTCTTCAGATTTATAACCACAAGACTAAGAAGAGGAAAATTATGAAAGATAGTCTATTGATTTTGTTTTTAAGTCATTAACACTGACAATACAAAAATGATAAAAAAGAATGTTAGCATTTTCCCAATATTCCTTCTCTTTGTTCTTAGAATATTTTTGGTTCTGAAGAAACGGCTTAGTGATAGAAATGCTGTCTTTATTTCATTTGAGAATCTAGGATAAAATAAACAAGTTGAAAGAATTTCAAAAACCTTTAAATGTGTCATTTTTATATTATTTAAAATATTTTTTACTAAAATACATTATTACAATCTTGAGATGTGAATCAAATGAAAGCAGTGGAAATGATGACATATTATCCTTTTCTTTGCTTTCAGCTCCGCCATTCAATTCCACTAATCTCTTTCAAGAAACAGATTTGTTCTCATAAAGTGTTAAGTTTAGAGAATTTTTTAAGTATTTTTTCTTAAAACCATGCCCGATGTGCATTTGTAACATATTTTGATAAATGCATTTTCCAGTCTTGAAGTAAAGGTCATAATTAGTCAAAAATGTTATTGGTAAATTGCTAAGCCATCTCAAAATTTATTCTAATGGGAATAAATTCCTTCTCTGATGTAAAAGACAAATGAAGAGTAGAAGAGAATTAATGTCAAAATTTGGAAAAATTCTTTGGCTATACAATTCAGGAAGCAATAGATCTCTGATCTATTTTCATTAAATTATCTTTAAAATCTTGATAAATATCTTGATAATTTACTAAATAAAGTGAGAATTTGGATCAAAATAAATGAGAATAAAACCTAGGTCAGTGATCTTGCCATAAATCCAACAAATAATTCACTAAAATAAAAAAGAAACTTTTGTTTTGTAATGACATTTTAAATCACATCTTTGTATAAAAATTACGTCTTTTCTGTCTTTGTACTTTTGTTTTTATTCAAACCCAAAGTACAGTTTGCTTATCAGAGAAAATTGAATCAAGATTTAATCTTAATAGATATCTGAAGCTCTGGATTGGTCATTTTTGTCTATTCATCATACACAATAGTCATGGTGTTCATGAGTTAAATAGAGAACAACACAGCAGGTAAGTAAGCTATGAAACTTGGACAATTAAATAAGTTTCTTGACCCCCCAAAATCGCTACTTAGACCATAGAACCATTATTCTAAATGACCTTTCACCCAATAAGTGAGAGTGTGTATACCAAAGTGACTTATTTTAAAATCTGTTGGTGGTTCTTAAACACAGCAGAATCCAATGAATGGGTTACAGCAGAATGAATGTAACTGAATTAATATTTCTCAGTGTGAGAAGCAGACTTTCCACACTTGAATTGATTTCAATATCAAATCTGATATGATTAAATTGGCTAAATTATTACCTGTCTTGCAAAGTGTTGTTTAGTTCTTTGTTTTACTGACTTTATCATGGCCATTTACTGTTTAAATTCTTAAAATCTATAAATAACCATAAGGATTTCTGAACACTTCAGAGAAACTCTACTTGTTATGATATTTTATTTATTAGAATTCCAAGTTTTAGAGCTTGGAAATTAATTTCTCTCTGAAAAAATGGCTATTACTCTCTATTTATAAAAATAGTAACTAAGATATATGAGAATTGTGAAAATTTTAAGTGTTTTTCTAGTCAAAAGTTCCCATTAGATAATTGTAGCTATTAAAAAAATGAACAAAAGTTCAGGTGACTTATTTGATTGACTGACTCAAGAGTTTAACATTCAAATGTTCATCAGATTTAATGAACATTTGGGCCTGATGAGCATTTTGACATGAAACACTGAAGCAGATCAATCAGAAAGGTCAATTGAACTTTTGTTGATTTACAGACTCTATCTACAGACGTGTACACACACACACACACACACACACACACACACATATATATATATATATATATATATATATATATATATATATATATATATGAGAGAGAGAAATTTATTTTGCTTAGGTTTTCCATATGAAAATTAATTTAGCAAATATGGGCTTTGGGATGCCCAGACAAGGGATCTGCACTTCTGAAATTAGGTAATTGAACTTTGCTTGACTGAAAGCTTTCTGTGGTTGAGCAGTTTAAAGCACACCTGGGTTGACAGTGGTATCCCTTACAAAGAGGAAACAAGTTCAAACCCTGCTGGAAGGCACATTTTCTTTATTAAGACTGACAAATGCAAAGCAGTGAAGTCTACTGGAACTCAAGTATCCCCTAAATACAGCATTTACAGTAATAAGCTAATAATATACTAGAGGCCAAAGGTGGGTTACCGTAAGTTTCACCATGTACAAGACCCCAAGCAACACTTGAGGTAGAGGGTTACATTAGGAGAAAATTTGTACAGATAGGAGGGAAAGATAATAGTTAACCCTAGCCTTGAACTGGTTAAGATTGTAGTGATCTGGAAAACATTCTCTTCAGAGTTAGTTCCACAGAGTAGTTGTTCATGGGTAGAAGCTGTTCGAGTGGAACTTACTTCTTGCAAATGGAATACAGACTGAATGTAGATGGTTTGCATCTATGTAAGTGGCATGGCATGTCCTTGCTATGAATGTTTAAACTGGCCGAACTAGGGATTGTAGTTCATCTGAGCACTTTCCATGGAAGTAGCAACAGACCAGCGAGATGCTTGTCACATTCCACCTGTGAGAGAGAGGATGTGGATCTTTTGTAAAGATAGAGGACAGCAGCAGGAGTCAGGTTATTACTGGAGCAGTGAATTTTAATTGCATTCTTAGCAACAGATCATATGCAAGACTTCTACGTGAGGTCAGCTGCAAGTAATTTTACCAAGCATGGTGACCCCTGAGAAGATATCTTTTAAGTGGTTATTCAGAAAGATAGCTCTTTGTACACACAGTCATAGCTCCAGTAATGAAAACTAACATTGTATGAAATTAACTGTTTAAATTCAATATTTTAGTCATAGCTGCTTGGGTATAAAATGTACTGAAAAGGGCACACGTTGTGATTAGGAAAAACTTGTATGAAATATTTTTTTTTTTACTTTAGACCTCCCCCTCTCAATAAAAGCATGCAAGGCAAAACATTAACTGAATCAGATCAAGGTTTGTTGTGCATCTTCTGCTGTCATCTGATCACTCAAGGTTTTCAGCATTAAAACTTGCTATTTATAGGAATGTGACCGGCTCCAAGAAGTTTCTAATTTGGCTATTTGTTGATTGCATACTCATATTCATTTTTATTGATTAGGGAAGATTAATATTGAAATTCAAATTTTCTTGAGCAGTGATCCAATTTTAGTACAGATTTGTGCTTGTAGTAAAAGCAGAATTAAACTGTCTGCAATATTTTTGTTTTCTTTCTACAATCAAAATATTAATATTGAGAATCTGAACGTGTGTGTGTGTAGATATAGTACATGTATTAGCACACTTATCCACACACATTTACATTAACAGAAAATAAAATTGCAACATTTGAATATATATTTCCATTTAATTAAGGTAAAGTATACAGGTAATATGGCAGGAATGTAGTAAATGATGACATAGACTAATCAGTATTTTTTTTCTTTTTTTTTTTTTTTTGTTTCACCCCAACCAAGGCGGGAAGCTACTAGGATGCAAGGGGTTACAGAAAATTTGGAGCAAGATCAGATAGGAGTGATAGAAGAAAGGGTGAGGAGAAGGGTAGTGGATGTTTCAAGGCAACTGGAGATGTCGATTGACATTACATTTGAATAGCTGGAGACTATATCTCTCAGGGAAACTGGAATAGGGAAGGAAGTTCCAGAGGCGAGACGTGCAAGACATGAAACTATTGGAGTAGAAGAGACGGCTACATTTAGGAGTTTCGACAGTGAAAGGGTGAGAGCGGGATGCCAGCCTCGTCGAGCGCTTGATCTCATGATGTCTGGGAACCAGCAAATGCAGATCCTCAGAGCGATTGCCATGAAAGTATTTGTAAAAAGTCAGAGAGAGGTGACGGCACATCTGTGAGAAAGTGACTGTAGACGAGATGCCAGATCAGGGCCAATTATATTGCATATCTGCCTCTGGAGCCTATCAAGAACCCCAAGGCAAACAGAAGGGGCTCCAGACCATATATGGCAGCAATACTCCGTGCAAGGGCGAATTGTTGATTTGTAGATCTGGAAAATCGATTCCGGGGAGAAAAATTTCCTAGCGCGGCACAGGGAGCCAACTTTCCTTGCAGTGGACAAAGCAGTTGACTCAATGTATTTGTTCCATCTCAGGTCAACCATCAACGTGAGACCGAGCAGCTGCAGAGAGGTGCTCTCGAGAAGTTGAGCGTCAGGCATTCTAATGGAGGGCAGGGAAGGATTTCTGTGGTGATTAATAGAGAGCAGTTTTGTTTTTGAAGCATTAAAGTTGACCAGCCAATTCCTGCCCCAGTTCACAATCGATTGGAGGTCCTTTTCGAGATGCACGCCCAGGTTAGTTTTGTCAGTGACACTAGATTTGTTTTTGAGGCAGGAATAGTGGTGTCATCTGTGTAGATGCCAACTTAGGAATTTATGGCATCAGGAAGGTCATTTATGTAGATAAGGAATAGAGTGGGGTCTAGGATGGAGCCTTGAGGAACACCAGCGTTCGTGGGATAGGAACTGGAGGAGAATCCGTTGAGAACAACCTTCAATTCACGGTTTGACAGGAATGATTGTATTAGGTCAAACAATCGACCCGTAATGCCATAACTCTGGAGCTTGCAAACAAGGCCGGCATGCCAAACCCTATCAAATGCTTTGGAGATGTCTAGGGCCATGGCACGAGCTTCCCCATTATTTTGAAGAGCTCGGTAGACAGTTTCAGTGATGGACGTAAGCACATCAGCTGTAGACCGGGCAAAGCGGAAGCCATATTGCTTGTCTGAGAGCAGATCATGGGATGTGAGGTGGTTAACCACCTTGGTATTGATTAGGGCTTCAAAGACTTTGCCAAAGAGGGGTAGGAGACTGATAGGACGGTAGTTAGAAGAGTCAGAGGGGTCGCCAGAGTTCTTGAAGACAAGAACAACCAAAGAGGACTTCCAGCAGTCAGGAAAACAAGATTCCTTGAGGCAGTAGTTGTATAGTTTGGAAAGGGTGGGCGCCAATTCAGGTTGTTGCAGGCCCGGTAGGGTGCAGTGCTGGTTTATTACGAAGTGGCCTTGTGCCAGACACCACACTAAACTACCGAGTCTACAAGCAATGAATAAAAAAATTAAAAAGCGTGAATGAACAACAAAGTGATGTGGTTAGTCCGCACGTGCATAAATTAAATATATTAAGATAGCCGGCACAGAATGACAGAAAAAGACTGGATTCAAACAAGAGTAGTTTTTTTTTATTAAATGAAAGAAAACAAGTAACTTATCTCATGGTAGAGATCAATGAAAATGTTCCACGAAAATAGAAAGCAAGATGGCTAAAGGGGGAAAAGTTCTTGAAGAAGAAGGTTCCAGAAAAGTCAATCTACCAGAATAATATACATACAAAGAAAAATACTCACTGCGAGTTTTTGTTAGTGTGAGTGAAATGTTATGTATATTTTTTTAGGTACGGGTTCAAAGCAGATTAGAGTCCCGTAAATTGAGAGTGTATGTGATTTTTTTTGTGTTTTTTTTCTTTTGTGTTCAGGTTCAAAGTAGGGTCTCAGAGTTCGGTCAGGTCTTGAATTAACTGTTGAGAATTTTAACGTAATGCTGTGGACGTCTAGCCAAAAGGATGAAGAGCTAGTGCAGTCGGTCGCATCGTCTATGAGAAGTTAATTATGGCGAGTCCAGAAGGGCGAAGAATTAATCATTGGTGTTTGCATCGCCTCGAAGAAGGATTTGTGCGACGAGCCAAAAGGGACGAAGAATTAATATTTGGTGTTTGCATCGTCTCGAAGAAGGATTTTGTGCGACGAGCCAAAAGGGACGAAGAATTAATTATTTGTGGTCACATTGTAAGATATCCTTCGTCTGTCAACCTTAAATATTGACATGGATAAAATGAGTCTGCTTAGGTCCGAGTCTGGATCACAACTAACTTTTTTGAACCAACAGTTTGTCCGTGACATCAAAGACTTTTCGCGGGAAGATTTCAAAAATCTAATTTGCATAAGAAGGAATAGCAAGTAGCTTGACTGACAACAAAAACCAGTTTACTACTGTGTCTGACTGAAAGAGGCAGGAAGGGGTGTGAAACGCGCGCACGCGAGTGTGGAAGAAAGGGAGGAAACTCGCGCGCGCGTGCGTAGAATGTTGTAGATGGAATAATACATTGTTCCATAAGGTGCACATTTCTTCAAGGCAATGTCTGGTATCACATCTCCACCACTAGCCTTGTTGGGGTCTAAATTGGAGATAACGCCCAATACCAATGACGGGGTTATGTGTAACCCACTCAATAGGGCTTCAGTTCTAAGAGGGAAGTCGGGTATGGGTACACCGGAAGAGTTGAGCATTGAGTTGAATGAAAATTTCTGAGCAAAGCATTCAGCCTTGTCGGCAGAGGAGGTCAGAACTTTGAACTGGTTGAACAAGGGAGATATAGAGGGTTTGCAATTGTTCAGTACGCTCTTGCAGAGATGCCAATAATCTTTGGAGCCAAATTTGCGAGATGCAATATGCTCCTTCATCCGAGCAGCAAATAGTGACTTAGCATCGTTGAGGACACGTTTATACTCATTACGGGTGGAGGCAAAGAGACGTCTATTGCAGTCAGACATGTCACTATGGAATAGGTGAAAGAAGTGGTTCCTATGGGCGATGGCGGCTGAGCAAGCAGCAGAGAACCAGGGGGGATGAGCACAACTTGAGCCGATATTTCCTTGAGGGGATAAAAGCATCGATTTCAGCTTTAACGCAGGATGAGACCTCAGAAGCACATTCTTGAACGGGGAACATAAAGACATGATCCCAGGGGACATCACGGAGGAAATCACGGAACACGTCCCAGTCAGCTTGTTGGTAGTAGAACGAAGGTAGGAGGTTCTTTGCAGGGGGTGGAGTTGAAGGAGATGTTAACAGATACTACCGCATGATCAGAGTTACCAAGAGGGCAGAGTTGCATGGCACTATATACACATAAACTCATATATTTGTTTAGCAGTAGTCTTACATGCATATAATCAGAGGGTGAATACCATCCCATGATGCATTATTCAATGCCTCTTGCACAAGCTGACTTAATACAGCAAGAGTTGTAGGTGGACTAAATAAATGAGTTAATCATCATTCCATCATGTTTCATACATGTTCAATAAGTAACATATCTGGCAATTGTGTTTTCACTTTGTTGAGCATCTTGAGTAGCATGGGCATCATATGGGTAGGTATATCACTTTTCTGCTGGAGGAATGGCAGCAGGACAGGTTTAGTAGTGTCTTGTATGTACATGGTAATGTTCAGTGTTCACTCTACAAACACCAAAGTTGAGAGATAGTTCTAATTTAAGGCAGCATGCATTTTTAATCACTTCACCCTAAGCAAGTTGATTAAGCCACTAAGAGGTTACTGAGGATGAAAGACACTAATGATGGAAACTGAGAAAATGTCACTGATGAGAAAGGACAATAAATAGAACAGGATTCAGAAGGATAGACGATGAGGATTGATGTTGCATTTAAATTTTTGAAAATTGTAGCTGACGGAAAAGCAAGATATTGAAAGAAAGTGCAAGGCAAAAAATATTAGAATAGAACTTAGAAGAAATAAAAAACTAAAATATAAGTTTCTCTTAATGTTTTATAGGCTATCTTTACATGCACGTCTTTATTAAGCCTTTTTGTATTCATTCTGTTTAGTCCTCTCTAGCCTTAAAAATATGTCATTGGTAATTGTATGCTTGTACATTTAGTCTTAGTCTTTTGTTTGTGGAAACCTCATTGCACCAACTATCAACAGTATATCAAAAGTATCTCTTCAACACATTCATAGACAACATCAAGTTTCCATCAACAGGCAAATGTTTGGCATGCTTTTAAGCATTAGAATGAAATAATATCAAGCAATAAATTTACAAGTGAAAAGAAAACTAAAAGTCAGAATTAAATTATAAGAATATCAGTTGGCTTTAGACTATGTGTGTATTGATTATTCATCTTGACTTTTGGCAGAAAATACAATTGCAGCATTTTGAATGTAAAGGATTTTGGGCTTAAATATCTGGTTAAATTTTGATTGAATAGAGCTCATTGGTTTGAATGTTTGTATTCTCACCATGAGACCCTGGTTCAAATCTCACCAGGCTCAGTTTTTCAAGGAAGTAATTTTTGGTGTTACTGACCTAAGGATATAATCCCAATGTATGACATTAGTTGGAATTCTCTGAGAATAATGCCACAAGTTGAACCAAGTCTTCTGAGAAAAATTGTGTAGACAGAACCATTTGTAAGCTGTTGATAGTTGTGCAAATCATTATGACCATGGGTTTGAACATACTTGCCTTATTCAAAATTGTTGATCACACCAGATTATGCACTCTTTCGATGTGAAAGTCTAATGTCCACTCAGTATCATCTATGTACTGCATCCCTTTAGAATGTAGGCAATCAGAGCTCTCCTGCAACAAACCTCTTCTGACATCTATTTACACAAGCTTGTTAAGTAAGTTATTTATTATTTCCCCTCTGCTCTCTTGCCTTCAATATGTCTTGTGCTTGTCAAATTCTCCTAGCCTTCTTTCTTCATATGTCCTTGAAATTTCAGTTGATTTTTTCTGATTCTAAGTATAAGTCTTCTTTTTTTTGTTGCCGTTATTCTTAAAATTTCTACATTGCTCACATGTTCAGTTCATGCTATTTGTGGCATTTTTCTGTAGAACTGCATTCATATTTTTTCATTTTCCCTCTTCATCTTTGAGGAGATTAGTCAGTATTCACTGCAATATAGGAGTACTAATATGATATTCTTTGGTTTGTGAGTAAAAATAAATGAGCCCGAGCAGGCATCTGCAACAGGGATTAGCTTGTCACCCTAGCAGAGAGATGTATACAGAAATGACTGTCATTGTTTTTATTTTGATCTGTAATTGAGTTTTCTATGCTTTTTGCTTTAATTCAAATTTCTCTTTGAGTTGAGGTGAGTTCTTGGTTCCTTTATGATTGTTCAGAAGTGTATTGATGGGTAGTTAAATGGACATTTCCTGACATGGAGTGAATTGTAAAAGTAAAGAAGATATTTATGAGGGCCAAAATTACGTGGCATCAGTCTAATGCAAATGATGGAGTGGCGCATTTATGTTTTATTATGAACTTACCAAAAGGATTTACAAAATGGTTCTCATTGATCATTCTGATTGCTCCAAGAATTATGAATTCTATTTAAGTTTTAGGGTGCTTGAGAGAGATGTTCTTTTGTTCTCATACCAATAACAGAAAACTGTCACCATTCAACCCACAGTCTTTCTGGTATAAAGCTGTATCTTGAGAATCTCTGAACTCACAAATTGTTTCAATGCTAAGCTATTGTCATGTTCTGAAATAGCTTTGTCAGATCAAGACTTTCATATGGATGTCCTGCATGGTGCCAAACCCGTTCAGAAATATCTAAACTGTCAGTTTCATACAACTGCTTTCTAGATCTCTTTCTTTCTTCTATGTGCCATGCCCTTTCATGACATTGGTATTTATGGCTCTCCACAATTTCCTGTCATTTGTAGCTCTGAGTAAACTTAGACTTTTTGTTTTTTTTCCAAAAAATTGTTCTGTTATCCATTTACACAATCTCATTAGACATGTTATGTGCTGTTTTCCTTTCTTCGTCTTGCCAAGCCTTCTTTCCTCATAATATGCCATATTGTCAAGAGTCATGAGTTTTCTTGGAATTTTCTTTGATCAGTGGTTAAAAATGACTTTGACAATTGAAGTCTGTAGAGGACCATTTTTCTTTAAACCTTGTAGACTGGCATTACAGAATCACAAAGAACGGTGCCAGAGAACAGAAGTTGCATTACTTAAAGACCACCAACAGCAGCAAGAGCTAAAATGTATTGCATGTGTAACTTGAAGAGAGAGTAATGACATAATCAGTATACTGACATTAAACACAACAACAGCCAAGAAAGTAAGTCTTTATCAATACTGCAAAGAATGATAGAAGCTAGTGAACTTGAGATTCCTGTTTTCCTGAAAAGATTTTAAAAAATTCAACGGAAAGTAGCCCTACAGCACAATGAGGGAAGAAAATAAAAACAACTAAAAATATCCATCTTTACACACTCGCCAATGAAAGAAAAATATTTTCTTAAAATGAAATGGATAATATTACTGTTAAAGTAGAAGTCATGTTGCTTAAATTTAGAAAGATGGTTGTCTTGTCCAGTGAGAATATACTAAAATCAGAATCAAAACCATAGAATTTTAGGGAATCAACTGGCATATCCAGTCTTTGAATGATTTCTGTGTTATTTCTTAGGACTTCTACTGATTTTGAAAATTTAGTCACTGATACTGCAGTATTTCTTAGGCAGTAGGTTTTTGTTCTCTCTTATTTAAGTTAGGAATCAAGACATATTAAGGGCCATAGCAGAGACAAATGTTGTGGGTGTGGTGAAAAAAATGAAGAATTTAGCCTTAAGTTATCAAAGACTGCCAACATGGTTAGCAACAAGAACATTTAAAATTTCCAGTACCTCTTTGCTTTAATAATTTTTTTTTTCTTTCTTTTCTTTCTTTCTTTATTGTATTTTGTTAAAACAAAACCCTGTAAAAAAAAAAAAAAAATATTACAATTGTCAAAAATTTGTGGGGAACCAAAATTCTCCCCTCCACTGGCTGCTACAGTCCAATTAAATGAAATAAATTTATCAAGATATGAATAAAATTATAACATTTAAAAAATCATGGATAAATAAGGATAAGAAAAATTAGCCCACCATTTTATAATTAGTAGCACCAATTCATTAGTGCATGTTTCCCCTTTGTTGGTACATGTGTGGTGGAATTCCAAACGAACGTCGGAGTTATCAATGAGATGTAGCGTGTCCAGGCCTCTCACCACATTTATTTAATTTTTGTTTAGGAATCCAAACTGATATAAGAACAAGGGACAAGGCAAAGGTAACAAAATATATATATATATATATATAAATTGTATTCAACAAAGTGTACAATAAAGAATATATACGAAAATGAAGCATGCAATGAGTCAGACGAGAGTAGTCTCTCTTTGACTATAAAAGTTTATCAATGTTCTCTAACGTAGATTCCAGGAGTAATCAAAGTCTCACTGGTGTTGGTCCTCTTTTGTTCTGTTTATGTAGGTAGTCATCGAATTAGGAATTTGCGTGGGAAAAATCATTCTCCACATGCAGAGAATCTGATTGGTTGATACTGACCAATCAGTGCCTGAGTTTTGGGGTGACTTCTGGGAGCCAATTCTCCTAAAAGTGCACAAAATTTACTATATGAAAATATAGCAATTTTAAAATTGTTGCTTCAGATAGCAGCGTTGCTTTCTGTCCAATGAATGAATGCTGTTAAAGATTTGAATTTTTAAGGGTATGTGTGTGTGTGTGTGCAATGATGATCATCACTATACATGAATATGTAATGTTTATACACTCTAATGGAAAATATTTCAAATAACCACCAAAGCAAAATACAAATCAGAAAAATTAAAACCTTTACAAAAAAAATTAGTGAATCTGAAAGAACTGAGTCTGTAGGTTGTCACATTAAAATATAATTTAGGCATTAATTTTGTTTGTCTTTTAAGCTCAGTTTTAAATTTAAATTTTTTTCCTATTCCATCATGAAATCAAATAAAAAAAAAACAACATGGCTAAACAGTCACTAAGAAAATTGAAATTCTTTTAAGAAGTCTGACTTTTCATGCATCAGCATATTTTACATGCATTGCATTCCTGAGTGCAAATTTAATAACATTAGACTCTGTGAATTATCTCCCTTTTCCCTCAAACTGTAATAAGCAGATGGAAAATTTGTACCAAATGATACTTGGCTAAAGATTCGATAAAAAATAATTTTTCTTGACTTAGATATTGCTTCTTGTTGAATGTGCCCTGGGTGGCACCTAATGGATGGAAATTGATTTATTATTGATGTACCAGCAAAAGAAATTCTGCTGATTTGGGAATCATTCATTGTTGCGCTAAAATTACAGAGGTGCTCTTCCAGGCTAGCACCAAATTCCATGCACCGCATGGCACCATCTGTGGCCATTTCTAGAAAGATTTCAAAGCGAGCAAATTATTGGAATTTCACTGTTGTGTCAAGAGATCAGAGGACTTTGAATTAAACCTTTTTCCCCTACTTTTTTTGCTAAGTATTTGTATGTACAAAAAACTATGCTAAGGATTTGTGTGTACAAAAAAACTTTTATACTGAAATCTGACTAAAAGCTAACAACTATTGGTTTGCATATGAAAAGCTATTATTTTGCTGTCATGATATCAGCATTTCACAAGTTAAGTCTTTAGAAGTGAGAAAGAAATACCATATTCAGCAACATTATTATTCTGGAACCTCAAATTTGAATATTAATTTCTATAATCATAATCTAAAATCTTGCCTTCTGCTTACTTTAATCCTGTCAAGCCTTAAGAGATTTCAGTTGTTAAATTCTTGGAGTTTTATGTTCTTCAAAAATCTGAATATGTATTATTAGTAAAATTAAACTGATATATTTAGGAAAATATTGAAAATCAAGTATTATCAGTTGATTTTATATTAAAGTAAATTGATTTCTCTTTCAAGTGAGAGAAAATTTAGCTTTCTTAGTGTTACTGCTTATGAGATAGGGTTTTGGAAATCTACAGTTTTGTAGAAGTTATAAATTTGTGGAGCCTCTAGTTTATCAGATGAAGAGTGTTAATGCAGTTTAATAAAATACAGTGCTACTGATTGCAGATGCATTCAACTGCATCCAGACTGTAAACGTGTGAAACTTGTGGCAATATTTGAGTGCTTCTGGTTTTAAAGTGTTAAACTCTTCATGGATTTGATTTTTTTTCTATAAAAAGAAAAAGAAATTCCTAATGAGAAAGAAGAATTATTTCTTGAAATGTGTCAGTTATCCAATTAATCTGGTGATCCAGCACAAAACTTAGAATTTTCAAGATTTTATTCTACTCAAATGTTTAAGAAAGATATATACCATATCAAGGAATACTTTATTTATTTTAATATTTTCTAAAGATTTTGATGTTAGGTAGTTCAAATGATGAATTAGTTTCAGAACCAGTAATTCAACCAAAAAAAATAGTGCCGAATTGTTATGCAGGTCTCGCACAAGTGTCTTGTGTCCTCCAATCTATGATATAATGCTCCCCCCACTCTACTAGATTTCACTTATCATAAGATAGTATTCATATAAAATACAAATGTTATTTTAACTTAATTATGTGCAATAATGGATCATATTTAATATAGAAATATTGAAAATAAATACAAATTAGACATGTCATAATAGATCATTCCATCTTAAATAATTAGAGACATGTCATAATAGATCATTCCATCTTAAATAATCAGTATTAATGGCAATTCTTTAACACTGAGATTATTATTATTAAAAAGTTGAATAATTTAAACACATTCAACATTATAGATAAAAAATAGTCAGTTTTATATAGTGTATTTTTTAGACTGAAAATAAACAAAACAAATTCACAGATTTGGCCCAAAAAAGAACCCAGAATGACGTCAAAAGCCACTAAAATTTTTTAGTCCTTTAATAATTGTTTCTGCCGATTTTAATTTGTAATATATATAAATGTCGGTAGAAAATAGCAGATGGTGATAAGATAGCAAGGGTAACAAAGCACTTCCCAGGGCCTCCAATCAGGCATGGGACCCTATGTTTGAGGGTTTCATGGCTAGTAGCATGTATTTTTGTACTTTTATAGTGTTTTGGGGGTTTACTATTTACCCATAGCTGGGATCCTAACAGACACTACAACCCCTGAATAAGGAGGGACCTGGGAACAACAGCAATTAAGAGATGATTCCATGTTACTCAAAACCTCCAATTTCCTGATAAGAGGACTTGCTTCCAGATATAGTTTATCATCATACTTAGAATTACATATTGTAAGAATGTAGATCAGAAGAAATCATTGAGTAACCATCCTAACAAGTTTGTCTGAATGGTTAGTAAAGTGAGGAGAAATAGGGATGGTAAATAATTCAATATTGCTTGTAGCAACAAGGGATAGGAAATTATGGAGAGCCTTGATCATCCATGTGCTTAAAGGACAGGACATACAGAAGAAAAATTAGATAAAAAAATTAATAATTTCTAAATTGTTGAAATAGAATTTTTAAAACATAATCAAGCAAGAAACATCTATCATTTTACTATAGATTTTCTTTTATTTACATTATTTATTATTTATTTCTGTTTAGCTAGCTCAGACTTTCATGTGTGTATCACACACTTAGTTAGATACAGAGAAAATTAACATGACCCCTGTGCAAAGATGACATGCAAGTTCATAAAACATTCCATATTTTTTCATTATTACATATATATTGCTTTCATTAAGTATGAAAATCAGTATTTATAATAAGCATTACACCCGTCAGCAGGCAGATTAGGTAAGGATTGGATTTCCAGTTCTTTCTAAAGTTTTCTTCAAATCTATGCTTCTAATGTCTCCTCCTAAGCTCTGAAATTTTCTTTTTTCACAATTGGTGTAGATAGGTTTGCCACTCATTTGCTTCACACTATTCCCTGGTGTTTTGAACAAAAGAAGTTTGTCCCTTGTTTCCTATTTAGGATTGAGTTTCCGATTCCTTCTAAAGTCTTCTCATTCTCTTTCCCAGTAGTCCTATGTTTCTTAGTAGCATTATTACCTTGATTGGGTTGAATTGATTAAAAAAAATTGGTTCATGAATTTTGTGCCAGGTAGTACTGAATTGGACTCCATGGAAATGGAGCAAGCAATAACTAAGCAGTACAAGATAAGAACTAAATTAAATATTACTAAACACGAGAGTCAATTGTCCTGTGTATGACCATAAACTTCATCCGGCAGCAAGGCCTCTAATTGGAAGGTTTTGAGGTGTGTGAAACTATCTCTTAATTGCTGTTATTCTCAGATTCACCCTGGTCCAGTGTGGTAGCATCTTTTAGGGTATCCAGCTATGAGCAAATAGTGAACACCCAAACTGGTGTCAGTATATCATGAAAATATAAAAATACATTTTTGTAGTAAGCATGCAAGCAATACATTTTCATAGTAAAAAAAAATTATCAAAACTCTCAAGAAAATTAAATTTCAGCATTAAATGACCCATAAGAAGTTGATATGCCGTTAACTAAACCAAACCTGAAAACCAAATAAAAAAAAATCTACTCCCAGTGATTAAATAAAAGGTTCAATTTCCTGAAGGTTACATAGATTACCAAACACCTGATAAAGGTCGAAGAGCACAGTGGCTGAAATGTTTTCATAATAGCAATAAAGACGTGGAAAATAATCCACATGATAATTCTTCAATTCCTAAAATTCAGAGGTTTTCTTTTATCATTTTGTAAAACTGAAAAGATTAGTTTTTGACTAATGATAGTTTAGAGCACACTTCTGTACTTGAAGGCATTTATAATGCCTTTGAATTTTAAGAAATAAAAAAAATTAATTCCTATTAATCTACCTTGACGTATTCCATATTCAAACTCATTTGGTATTTTCTGCATGCCATATTTATTTATTTTTAAAACCTTAAAATAATTAATTTATTCTAGTCTCAGCAGTTTTGCTATTGGCTGTTTCCTCTCCAGATTAATGTCTTCCCTGTTCCTCACTTCCTTTTCTTAAAAAACATCTCCATTTATAATCTCTTTGTAGGTGTTGTTTAAATCAAAAATGTATGATCTGTCAAATAAGTCTGTGAGAACTTGAGCTTAAAAGGAAACTGGTACATGAACTGCGATCAAATTGCCCCCTTGAATTTAATGCAATCTGTCCTATAAGAGGGCCTGACTCAAGCAACTGACTTTGATTAGGAACAATATTCTAATTACTTTCTGAGGAATAGATAAACAAAAACACATCCAAATTGTGCAGCCAATGAGAGTAAAATATTAGGGATTCTTTTTTGTGATTGAGCTTGCCAATATTAAATCCATTAGTGTGTGTTTCTGAGTTTCCAATCAAATTAATGTCATTTACATTGATGCAACCTCACGAGAAATGACCAAGAGCTATATGTTAGAAACAGTATTTTAAAATAAAACAGTATTAACAGACTGGGATTATTTTATAATTAAAAATTGTTACTAATTATTAAATAATATCATTATGTTTGCTCTTGTGGATACTGACTTGAGATATTTTGATTGAAGATCCAGTAACTCAATTATTTGGTTGAAAGAGTATTCTCACCTTTTACTCTTAGAGAAATATCGTTTATACTGAACTGGATCAAATCACTGGAAAATTTTTAAAAAATGAATTTAAGAAAAAACAGCAGACAAAAAAATATAAAATAAAAGAAAATTAATCATTGTAATTATAGAAATAAGAAGAAATAGATAACCAAAAAATAATTGTATTAAAATGATTTTTGGAGAAATAAAATAAAAGACCAATTAGTAAATAATATCAAAGAATACCAGGTTATATTATTAGGAAATAGTTTTTGTTTCTTGTGTTTCAAATGGAGAAAAATAGGTTTAAATACAAAATAAATATCTTCTTGATTAATGCATTTTTATGAGACATTTGATCTAGGTGCTCTATCAAACATTGATACATCATACAAAGTATCAATATTTATTCTTCAGGTCACTAATTTTCCAAGTCTTAATCATCAATATTTAATGTCTTTCATAGCTTGTTTTTATTAACACCAATTGTGTGATTTTTGTGTTTTTTTCAAATGAATAAAAGCAACATTAAATACACTTGACAGTGGACAAAGTCACAGGAACTTCATACATTCAGTATGTCTCTGAAATAAAGACTGAAAAGATAGTGATACCAACTGTATATTTTCCTTTATTGAACAGCCAAGGTGGCTTTGAAAAACATTTTTATGATTTAGATTTTGCCCTGCAGAATCTTATTCCAGCATAAATAATAATTATATATATATATATATATATATATATATATATATATATAGTTAGATATGCACACAGAGGATCTCCTGTACTTAGCAAAGGTCGGGTCCTGGGGTTTGTTTGTATTTTCATAAGTAATAATAAAGATATTTATAATATTCCTGTACTTATTTTATTCCTGACATTGCCTAACTTGCTGGGATTTTTGTTGCTTCAGGAAAATTCAAACAAAAAATATATTTGTTCACACGGAAGTTATTTTAACTCTTTCTGTTGATAACAAAAACTTTGCTATAAATATTTGTACGTTTCTTCACTGGTGTCTTCTTCCACCAGTAAAGCATATTGATTTGTTTCTAGCACTTTAGAACTCTTTACACTTTACAAGGTTTTGTCACTTAGTCTGAAGAATTTACATTGCTACTTCTTACCAAATAAATAAGGGAGGTTAAAGGCAAATTTCTAATTATAGAAATTGCAGCATATCATATTACAAAGGAAGAAACGTAAAACATTTAAAAAATATGGGATATTTAAATGTAGAAGCATTCTTTTAATAAACAATATTGACTTATTTCGAAGAAAGCTGTGAAGAACTTACATTTGTGAAAATGACAGATAATCACAAATAACACGTTGATGTGCATCTATGTGGTGCATCCCATTATGACGTAGGCAATCATGACTTTTCACAATATTTTGTCTTGTATTGCTCTTAGCAGTTTTTTTTTTTCCTTTGCTAACGCTAACACAGCCTGTTCCCCCATCCACACACACAAGCTCATCATGTAAGTGACTCACTGCCTTCCACTATCTCTTTCACCAAAAAAATGCTCCATGAAGGTTAAGTTTTCCAGGCCTTCCTTCCTCATTATATGTCCAAGGAATTTCAGCTGTCTTTTCCTAATTCTGAGTAGAAGTGTTCTTTCTGATGCAATTTTCTTTCAGACATTTTGTTGCTGAATCAATTCATCCATGGAATTTTTAGTATCCTTCTGTGGAACCAGGATGTACAAGAAGACAATAACTGTATTTTGTTTGCAGGGTGATGCTGAACAGGGGATACTGCATTTGAACTTTCAAATTGGTGTGGTGTTCAAACTTTGGTATTACAAACAGGGTTGTTCATATATTTGAAAGTTTATAATTTAAATATTTTAAAGAGGGGAACATACCAACATACCATATATATATAAAGAAATATAGTCTTAAGATGTGCTATATTAATGGGATAAAGTGCTCAATATCACAGATAGAGCGTGTGTAAACATGAAAGTGAACATAGAAGTCAAAACTTAGAGGCGACAGTCTGTTTCATGCTAGATGCAATCGTCAGGCCACGAGTATATATATATATATATATATATAAACACTGCAGTCTGCATGTAGATAGATAATGAATTCAATCGATACACAAAAACAGAAAAATGATTAAGACAATGATGTGTTTCCTTACTGACTTATGGTCCTGAGAAAACTAGGTCAAACAGATTTATTATTGGTGGACATAATCTTACGAATATAAGTCATGCAAGTGACAATGAGTTGATAGAAGTTTCAGAACAGAAAGTGAAAGGACTATTGGATAAGGTAGTAAAAGAAGAGCAAGAAGAAAGGACTAACTACTAACTGTTAGAAGATAGACTGAATGGTTGGCAATAAAAGAACCCAAGATATGACCCACATTCTGAACACATGAAAATCAAGCAAATACAGAAATTTTGTTGTGGCAGAGGACTGAAAGCATGGGAGATATCCGAAGGCACATAGGAATAGTGAAAGATATTTTTCAGAAAGTTAGCAAAGAATTAAGACATAGGAAAATATAACTAGAACCATAAAAGAGTACTGAATTGCTATGTATTATCTAATCTCCGATATGGCAAAGAAATTTCCTCAATATATAAAGTGGAGAGTTGAACCAACAGAGATGTTGTTATAGTCAGGAAGTAGAAGAATGTCATGGAAACAACAATTTAGCAATAATAAAGTTTTAAAAAGATAATAAGAATGGCAAGTAAACTGATAATAAGTATCAGAAAGATAGAGCTAAAATTTCTAGGATGCATGTTAAGAAAAGAGAGCTTGGAGAATTTAATACTCACACAATATACTGAATGCAACAGAGGCAAAGGGAAACAACTATCAATTTATTTAAAAAGTTTGAGTGAGTTGATGGAAGAACAAGAACAGAAACCAGTTGTAAAAGATGCTATACTAAATTTGTGCCAAAAATCATATGAAGTATTTACTGATTATGACATTATATAACATATAATAAATAGTCTGTCTATATTTCTGAGATGAGGTATTATGTACATTATTTACATTATTGTCCTCATTTTTTTCACCATATCTATCTTCAGATGGTTGGAATGTCGAACCGAATTTCGCTCACTGGGGTAGACTGTTCTAGTTCCACGTGCCATGTTTGATGGATTCTCCACTGCCTTAACCGGGTATTGAACTCACACTCTTTGGGTCCTGTCACTGGATCTAACCAACGCCTTTATCCACTATGCTATGTGCCCTTGAGTATCTGGGTATGAATTTCTGGGTATTATAAACCTAATGTCTTCAGTAACCATTTTTACCAGTGCTCATATTGTAATTTTGCTGTTATCATTGCATGTTTTTACCATGTTGTTATCATTGATTTTCTCTGGCACTCCTTATTACTGGTTCCCATATTGTATTTATCTCTATGACCGGTCGGCTCAGGACATTTTTGTGGCCTAGCATATGTGCTGATTCCTTAAGTTTACGAATTTTCCAATGGTGTTCCTTGTCAATGATCTCAACATGATCCCACACAGGGCGGTGATCTCCCTTCTCTCTCCATATGAACTTTCAGAGGGAAATTAACAGGAGATAACTGATAACTGACATCCATCAAACATGACACGTGGAACTAAAACAGTCTACCCCAGTGAGCAAAATAAAGGGTTCGGTTCGACATTCCAACCACCTGAAGAAGGCCAGAGCATACAATGACCGAAACATTGTGATAGATATGGCGAAAAAGATGAGAACAATAGTCCGAATAATGTAAATAATGTATATAATAAATATTATATATTAACATTGCTTACAGTCTTTGCCTACACCCACACATGCATATTTTACTCAATTGTTCATACATGTAAGAATAAAAAGTGTTATAAAGGCAAAACAAAAACATGAAAAGTGGCATGTTTTCAGCATGTGTAATATACACTTTATTATTTACACTATTTATATTATCTGTCTATATTTCTGAGATGAGCTATTATGTACACTATTTACAGGAGATAACGTCCATTAGACATGGCACATGGAACTAGAACAGTCTACCCCAGTGAGTGAAAATAAAGGGCCCAGTTCGACATTCCAACCACCTGAAGAAGGCCGGAGCTTACAACGGCCGAAACGTTGTGATAAATATGGCAACAAAGATGAGAGTGATAGTCCAAACAATGTAAATAGTGTACTATTTACATTGTTTGGACTGTTGTCCTGATATTTATTGTCACATTCACAATATTTTGGCCATTGTACACTCTGGCCTTCTTTAGGTGACATACATTGAAATTTCAAACCAAAGCTTTTTTTTTTTCATTCACAGGGGTGGATTGTTCTAGTTCCAAATGTCATGTCTTTTCTGATATCTCGTTTAGAATTTATTTTGTGTACTTGTTGCCTGCTTTGATCTTCTCTGCAACTACTATGATACCAAGAAACCATTAGTTGAACTAATAGTATATGACTAGCAATTTCTAAAAATATAAACAACAGCTGTTTGATTTCAGAAACTTCACTGAATATTTCATAGCCTATTAAATGAAATGTTCATTCTTTTATATTTAAATTTTTATATTTTACATCTCATTTTAATGGCCAGTTCAAATATGCTTCTGAAAAGCAAGTAATGCTGCAGGAAAAAAAATTATTTTACAATTGGCCAAGCTGGAGATTTTCAATGATTTTTCTCTAGTTTTTTGGTGAATATATTTTAATAAATCTTTGATAAGTTTACAACATGTTTATGGTCTCCTCAAGTAGGAAACCTGAAATGTCATATGTTATTTTGTTTCATATCTTGGCTTGTTTCTTCTGATATAAATTTTAGACATTTTATTAAGTACAGTATTTTGCTGCTGTTAAGACCTATTTCATATGAATATCATTGAATGTAACTCTATATTTTTCTATATTTCTAAACACACACACACTAATACTAAAAGGGAGTAAAAAGATGACATATATTCAACATTTATAAAGTATGTTTTAGATAAATAGATTATGATATTCATGATCAGGTGTGGTCATAGGGTTGATGCCCAGCTGAGCACCTGGCCAACTAACTCCACATGTCTCAATTGCATGTTAATATCTCTGTGAATGATTTTCTAGTTCTAATCAGTGACATTGTAAACTCATTTTTTACATGTTTGTCTCTTAATTTTGCCTAAGGTGGTAGCTTTTAAAATGGCAGCGGAAATATCACAGGAGAGAGCTATTGTAGAAAGGT
>CAHIKZ030002179.1:2362500-2547500 GCA_903632075.3 Acanthosepion pharaonis | reverse complement strand
AGTGGATACTTACTTATTAAAATAGATTCCTGATTTTTATTTATTTATGAAACAGTTTGTAATACATCTATCGACCTGAACATTCTAGAAATTTAAGCAAAGAAAATGTCCTCCAGCAGGAATTAAACCTTCATCCCCATTTCAAACACATCCACTACTCACTTAGTAATTTTTCTGTTTAAGAAAGCTTAGGTTTGTGGCTTCTTCCATTATGCTATGTCCCTTCAGGATACTGGAAATCATGACTTTTCTCAATTTCCTCTCTTTTCATCCTCAGTAAATTTTATCTTTTCACTATCTCTTCTAAACCTCACTCCACCATACATATACTCAAGATCACTAGCTAGGTTATGCATTGTTTTTCTCTATTCCTCTTGCTTTCAGTATACCCTGTGAGTCTTAAATTTTCCAAGCCCACTTTTCCCATTATGTACCCTAAAATTTTAGCTCTCTCTTCCTGACACTAAGTATAAGTCATATTTTGGTTTCCATTTTTTAAAAACTTTAACTCACATGTTCAGTCCATAGGATTCTCAGCATCCTTCTGTAGAGCCACATTTCTATTGCTTCACATCTCTTTTTCATCTATGATTGTCCAGCATTCATTGCCATATAGGATGTCTGAAATTATATAACATTTCAGTAGTCTTTTCTTTGTTTTTAATTAAATTTTCCTGTTTCTTAATAGTTTTCTTAATTTTTAGAAAGCAGCTTTCACTATTCTACTGTGCCTTCAGATTTCAGGGTTGCATTTTCTGTCTTCTGTTAAAACACTTCTGAGATATTTAAATTCTTGTACTTGTTTCATTTTGGTATCTACAATTTGTAATTTGCATGTTGGGCTCTTCCTTTTGCATGTCACCTCGTATTCTATATTCTTGCAATTGATATTTCATTCTTTATTCTAACTTTCTTTCACTAATTTCTTTAGGAGTTTTTGTACTTTCTTTTCTATGTCTGGTATGAACACTGTGTCATCTTATGTTGTTAAGACTGTTACTGCCAATAATGAATCCTGGTAGAACATCTAATTCTTAGGCTACTCATCATCATAACTTATTGAAAGAAGGCATTTTTAAAATCCTAAATTCAAAATGTCTTGCATCCCACAGCTAGGTCCACTTCATGATATAAATCCTGTTGAACATGGCTGAATCAGTTTTGTTGATGAAATAAAAGCTATTAAAAAAACAACAAAAGGAGCTTTGTAATTTCAAAACAGCTTCATAAGATATTCCTGAAGAGAAGATAGAAAATCTAGGAAATTCAATGTTTGACAGAATAATAACTCAAGACTCTAATAGCAGGTTGAATAAATTTTAATTTGCATATTAAAATATTTTAGAAATGTATTGAATACCCTTCTTGTTTGAGAGTAAATATGTCAAGCAAAAAGAAATTGCATCCTTTTCATGGACCATATATCTCTGTGACACGCAATGAAAATATACAATGAAACAACTTATTCAAAAAGACTTTCACTTTCATGCTATGAATTATGACTGGGTAATTTTGGCTCATGAAGATTAGGAAGAACTTTTAGAAAAAATTTCTTTTGAATAATGTATTTTGTTTTTACTACAACCTGGTAGGATATTCTGCAAGAGAAACAAGTAGATCTCATAAATTGTGTTCTTTGTAGTGTTGTTTCAACAGCTTCTGCTGATAGTGGTTGCTTTCTTTTGACAGTGAAGATGTTTAATGCTAATCCCCTTTAGAGTAAAGAAAAGCTGATGTTGTAGCCAAGGTCAGATGTGAGAAAAGCTAACGAAATTTTGCTGTTATATCAAAATAAGGAAATAAACAACACCATTTAACAATTTGAATACAATTTAATAACAAAAATGGTGATAATTAAGTGAACAAGAAAAGGTGTTCTTACAAGGTTTAAAGTAACTTCATAAAAGGTCTATTGAAATAAAATTCGAAAAAACAAATATCCATATATATATATATATATATATATATATATATATATATATACAGATGTGTGATTGTGATTATTTGTAGGTATTAATACATACATAGACATGCACACACACATACGTACATATATATATATATATATATATATATATATATATATATATTTAAACTCGGTGGTGAAAAAACCTGATAAAAACAATTTTTAAATAAATTTGTATCCAAGGAAAAATGTTAAAAAAAAGAAATTACCAGAAACCTCCAAACAGGGCACAAAAATATCGTCCAGTACCTTAAATCTCTGGTGCAAAGAAAAAAAAAACAGCAAGTAATTAGTTAAAACAAAGAGTGCTCAATACACTAAGTAGAGCAAATATAAAATAAATAAATCCTAATGAACCAGGTACTACCTACCTAGGTTTCACCACATGGGAAAACCAGGGTGAATATACACACACACACACACACACACATATATATATATATATATATATATATATATATTGTGTGTGTGAGTGCATGTGTATGCATATAAGGATAAAAGTAACTCACTTAGAAGGTTTCTTTTCCTACGGTCAGCGTATTTCTTGTTTTGGGGTAAAACTTTTATCATGCTTGGGTTGTTCTAAATGAGTGCCTGAATACATCCCACATGCTGTTGTGGGTGGTTCCTATGGGTACTTTTTTGCATGCTCACTGTAAGTCACCAGAGTGACTCTCAGCATGTTCTTAAATAGGTTGGAGATATGCTCCAAATGAAAGCCAAAATTTATTATTTTTTGTCATGTTCACATGGATTACGTAGGGACATATAACTTGCTTATTGCTGCATCTACATTTAGTGACAGCAAGTTATTTTCCTAGACTCAATGAAATTGCAGTTTGAAAATTTTATTTTGTATATTGTCCAACTGATCCAACTGTAGAATGAAAATTTTGAAATCTTCAAGTAAGTAATCTATCAGATTTCAATTTGCCTTATAAAGTTTAGTGTTTTTTTCATTAAAGAAGGTTTCTATTTTTAAAGAAAAAGTCTCATCTAACATTTCAAAAAAAGAAACCTCTATATAAATACAAAAAAGGTGAACAAAATGAAACCTAAATAGAGAAAATTTCTTGCACTTGGTAGATATTTTTTCCAGTTTGTCTCCCAACTTTTAGACAAACTCTCTTTACAGAAAAAAAAAAGCTTTGAAGAAACGAGGCTTACATAAAAGTTCATTCATCCCGAAGCGAAAAAACTAATATATATTGTGTAAGCAGAATTAAATAATCTAAGATATTCTTATTCCCAAAAATGGTGAAAAATATCAGTAGTTTTATTAAGTGAAAGATTTTTCAGAATATTGTTTCATTTGTTATCTGTCAAAATGATCTAAGTTTGATAACTTTTTCAATACAGTTTACAACATCATAAAAATAAGGTCGGCTTTAACACTGACCATGATATTCTCTGTTATAATAATAATAATAATAATGATAATAATCCAATTTATCAAGGGAGATAACTGCAGTTATATTAGATGCTAATTATAGAATTTTTTTCTCTTCTTTTAAATATCATATCCCTTCTGGATGTAGATAATTGTTTCTACACAGACTGTATATTTTTTATTGTCCATGAATTATCATCAGTTATTTGAAAAGATAGTAAAATGACTTTCAGTTGACTTCTCAAAGATTATGAGTACACAATGCTCCTTCTCCTAGACTGGCTAACAGCCAAGGCTAGAGAGTCCACTTTACTATTTAACCCATAGCTCAACAGATGGTCTCAGACTTTTTCCAAGGACCTTACTGTAGAAGTAAAAGTAACTGACCAGGATTTGTAACCAGCTTACAGAATCCAATTGTGGCACATTGATAACCATTAAAATAAGTTCACCATTTTTCCCAATAATTAATTATTTATCTTCTAATAATTTTTGATTTTATACTATATTTCTGTATAACTGACCCTTCTTGTAATCCTGTACAAGAGCTAAATCAGGCTGAAAATAGAGTATAGTTGCTATATATGAGCAGGAGCTGCTCAGCCTTTACTTTTGAGTCTTGATAGTGTCCGAAAACGTTTTCACATCCTTGTAGGGAACAAACTATTTTCCACACTATAGTCCCTTTCAAAGATAAAATGCACCAAGCCTCTCACTGCTTTATTTCTATTTCCATGGAAAGTGTTCAGACAAACTACATTCCTTAGTTCACCAGTTCTAACCTTTACAACTAAGACTTGCCACGTCATACACATTGTAGCAAATCATCCACATTCCTTTTATATTCCATTGGTGAGATATAAGTTACTCTCAAGCAACTTGTTCCCATGATCCACTGTTTGGTGGAACTGATTCCCAAGAGGATGCTTACCTGATCATAACAATCTTAACCTGTTCAAGTTTAGGGTTAACCATTATCTTCTTTACATAAATTGTTTTTCTTATGCTGTAACCCTCTACCTCAACTGTCTCTTGTGTTCAAGGTGAACATCACTGTAAAAAAAAAAATGTTTGTTCTAACAGAGCAAAAACAACATTATAGCATTATTTCCATTGGCACAATATTATTAAAAACACCTAAATTTGATGATAAAGCAATTTCCAAACCAATTTGCAGGTTAATCATGTGGAGTTTGCATTTATTCTCACACTGAATGATTCAAGTTCCCAAGGAGGCTAACTATTAATATTTTGAATGTTATTTATGATATTAGTTATTTATTTGTTTATGCATAATTATAATATAGATCATGAGATAATGATATATAAATTTTTATATATCAATAACAATATTAGAGGACAAAAATATATGACAAAGTGGAAAAAGTTTTCATGTGATACGTTTTGTTCTTTAGGACAAAACGCATCACACAGAAACTTGTTTTACTTTGTTATATCTTCCCCAACAAATATAATTTATATAAATACAAGGTACTTGGTATTGAGCTTAAAGCCAAAATTTTATCAAATTTTTTCTTGTCAGCTTGGAAAGAATAACTACATTTGAAAAATATAAACTTAGTGACTGGCAGAAAATAGCAAAACATGGGATGTTTTTTTTAACCATTTGGTGAATATATTTTGAGGCAGATGGATGGAAAAATATTCCTCTAGCTCCAAAATTTGCTCTTTAATCTAACACTGTCTGGTATGGAATGAAATGAAGCAGCAATCTCTGAGCATCCAGGTATCACAAAGTGTTAATATCACTTAGCCTAGTATCAGGATGCAGGCCTGTTCGTAACGAAAAGGGAAAATTTTTTTAATTTATAGTTACAACTATTTTGGAGAACATTCCAAGAACTTTTTTTTTAACTTAAATATATACTTTGTCTTTCATAGCATCATAATTACTCTTGCTTTCTACAGTAGTTAAAAAAAAACATCTGCCTTTTTTTAAGCATCATTTGAATAGGCACATGATGTCTCAAAATGACTTTAAAGTTTATTTAAACAGAATCTGTTCTTAGACCACTTGCATGATACCCATCAAAACTTAGATTATTATATTGGGATCAACATTTTATTGAAGTTTATATAATAAATTACTTCCTGGCCCTCAACATAATATCTGTGTACTCTGCCTAAAATCAGAATATTGCTCCCTGGCCATCTGTTCTTCGAAAATTATTTATGCTCATCACCTGGAAGTGTCCAACAGACCCTGCTATATTCTATCTTTATAAGAGACAAATCAGATCAAAATTGGAGTGTTTCTGCCATATCTGGCTTGGCGCTACCCAGTCCTTGCTTGCCTAGCTTGATAGTGTTCAAAAGAATCAATGTGGATTTGTAGGGGATAAATTATTTTCTACTCTACACCTTGTTTCCTGCAGATAAAATACTGCGAGATTCTCATTGTTCTATTGTTGCTTCTATCGCATGTTTACTCAGACCCACCACCCCAAAACTTTACAATTGGGACCTGCCATGCCACATAGAAAAGTATGTTCATCCCACTCCCTTCATATTCCATGAGTAAGAAGTTCTATTCAGACAGATTCTCCCCAAGAACTGCTACTTTGCGGAACAGACTATCAATAATATGCAATTCCAATCACTACAATCTAGGCCACTTTAAGTTTAGTCAGTTATGTGCCATTGTGGAATCGTGCATGGATTCCACCTTTTTGTGCGTGCGTGCGTATTGCACCCCTCCCTTTCACATTCGGTTAGATATAGCAGTAAAACAGCCGATGTGAGGAGGTTGCTTACTGGCTACTACTGATTCCAGCTAGAATCAGAATTTGAAGTTTTCCTGCGCATTTCTCTGACGTCACTGACAAACTTTGTTTTTCAAGTCAGTCGCTGCCTGATTTTCAAAACTAGAAGGTCGACTCATTTATTCCGTGCTCCTAAACCATACGCGGACCGGAATATCTTAACTAACCAAAACTTCAACATGTCGTGTGATTACAACTTTTCTTCAAACAACTTGTTTGAACTTACCTCCGTTTTTCTACTAGAAATCGTAGAGTTATGACACTGTCATCATCACACTTTTCCAAGACTAATTCCTCGTCTTGAAGTGAACAACATGTTCGAACCTTCCTCCATTTTCTACCAGAGTCTACGACACGGTCGTCGTCATACTTTTCCAAGACTAATTCCTTGTCTTGAAGTGAACAACTTGTTCGACCTTGCCTTCATTCACTACCAGGGGATGCAGAATTTTCCTTCACTGAAGATTGATGAGCTTTTCATACACTTCTTTTGATTTCTAACCTTTACGAACCAGTTTAAAAAAGATAACAATACACACATATTATTAAACCTCGCAGTGAGTATTTTTCCTTGTTGTGTATGCTTACACCTTTTGTACAAGAAGACTGCATTCCAGAACCTTCCTTTTTTGAAGAAACTTTTCCCACCTTAGCCATTTTGATTTTCATTTTGGCACGGAACATTAACTTCCTACTTGTCACTACACTATACAATTTACCTACTGGCTAAGAACAGCCTTTGCTTTGCTGATGGTCCCCACTGGGTGAGACCAAATATTTGTTATTAAAATAAAGTTTCGTGTTTGTTTTCCACCAGACTCGTTTTGTCGTTTCCTCCTGGCTATCTATATTTTACTATTTTTATGCACGTGTTAAATGACCCTTTTTCCTCACTAAAGATTACACATTTATTTTTTTTTACTTTGTTAGTGGATTCGGTAGTCGTAAGTAGTGTCTGGCACAAGGCCACCTTTTCGTAGGCCAGCACTGCATGCTACTGGGGCCTCTACACCATGTGTGATACACGCTTAGGCGATCATGTATCTTTCAATACATGAAAGACAAAGCAGATTTTTTTCCTGCAGTAGGTTGTCATTTCTTTCTGCAGTAGACCAGTTGCCATCTAAGGCTATAGAACCTAGTCTGTCCTGCTACTTACCCACAGCTGGGAGAGAAGAAGAGGATTTATACCTTTCCCAAGGGTATTAGCACATAAGTCGAATGTAATGGATTTGACTGGAATTGAAACTCAACTCACTGATTCTTCAATCCAAGCCACTATCCATTACTCAACCGTGCCTCCTTAAGTTTAAGGTAAACCATTACCTTTCCTGCATAGCCCAAATGAACTTCACTTCTTGCCTTTTCTTATGCTCATACAACAACACACAGTAACACTCTACCTCGAGCGGTTCTTGTGCCTTGCATCAGGTAATCATGGATATTGTCTTATTCTTCTTTATGAATGATTAAGATTTAAAATATGCAAAGAAAGGAAACATAAATCAATAGCAATAGTTAATAAATATATTTAAAAAAAAAATTAATGCTATTTACAGTGTGATAATATGTGGGAAACAGCAGTTATGAGTGCAAGAAGTGAAATCAAAGACCAGAGTTAAAATTTCAGTCTCACCTTCGGCATTCAGTTATATACTCAGGCCTTTTGAAAAGTATGAATCCATCTATTCTCCACCCAGCTATGGGTTAAATGGCAAGATAGACTTGAGCCTCTAGACTTAGGTAGCAGCCAGTCAAGGACTGAATTCAAAACCATGATGAAGGAAATGGAAAACCACTCCACTATCTTCCCTAATTATTCATATCAGTTTATAGATAATAACGAAATGGAAGCTGTGAAGAGCCATGATTTCCTATGTTTTGAAGAGATAGGGCACTTAAAAAAGGATCTTTAATTAGTATCTAATATAACTTGAGTTACCTCCCTTGGGAAAAATGGTTTATAATGATATAAAACATCTATGCATAGTCTCATTTTAGATTAAGGTCTCATCAGCACTTGATGAAAAAAATCATATTTCTTAAATTTTTTTCTCTATTTGCACCCTTTGCTCTTACAGTTATGAAAGAATAATAATTTTTGGATGGTGTTGAGTAACAGATTCATGCTTAATCTTTACTGACATTTTATATTTGTTAAGTAAAAGATTTCTTACAATACCAAGCTAACTTAATAATAGTAAAAAAAAATATATTCTATTACAGTCATTTTTTAAAAAAATCTTATTACTCTGTCATGTTTGATAAAACTGCCTTATTGCTGATGAGTTTATACATGTACTAGCTTCTTTGTCTTTTGTCATCCTTTGAATTACATCATAATTTACTTATATCAGCTCTTGTTTTAGAGAATACTATTTACTTATTTAATGACATTACAAACACCAGAAGCAAATATAATTTTCATGCATATCAGAAGATATCAACCATGTTTAAATGCAGCAGCATCATGGTAACTAGACTTTATGAATTTAAGCGCAGTACTAGACTGGCATTGAGATCTCATCAATTTACAGTTGAGCTGGATAGATGTAGCCCAAAGTTCTATGCTAAAGTTTATTTTCTCACACTTCTTACTTGTAGAACTCCCTTCAGGTTCCATGCTTTCCAAACAACTTTAATCTGCAAAAATTTAAATGCAGTGTCAAATGCTATCTACTGACCTCCTGATTACTCTTTTCTCTTTATGCCCATTACTAATGTTTCTGTTCCTAATTACTCCACATCCTGTAACCACTTGTACCTTAGTGTCTGTACTGCATTGTTTGGGGTGATACTGACGACTTTAAAAAAAACTTGTCTTGATCAAATAAGGAACAATTAAGAAAACCTTTATAAATTTAATGTGTTTTGGAATAGTGTTTTCTTGATTACTCTTCTTGTATTGTTCTAGCTCCTTAATGTTTTTCTTATTCTTCCACACTCAGTAACCCCTTGTGGCTTTAATACCTTTTTGGGGGTGAAATAATTAAAAGCAAAAATCATTATTTTATATATTTACACCATTATATTTGATAGGTCCTGATCTGGCATCTAGTGTACAGTAACTTTCTCACAGGCATATCATGGCTTCCCTCTGTCTCTTCTACAAGTATTTTCACAGCAACTGTTCCAACAAGCTACTTTTGCTAGTTCCCAGACTGCATGAATTTAAGCAAGTTACTAGGCTGGCATCTCGGTCCCACCCTTTCACTGTCAAAACTGTTAAATGTAATCATCTCTTCTTCTCAAACAGCTTCTTCTCTTGCACTTCCTGACTGTGGAACTCCCTACCCCTGACTTGCTTCACTGATAAATATAATCTAATATTCAAGTGTAATGTCAATCGACATCTGATACCTTGATCTTGTTCCCTATCCTCTGTTCCTTTCCCCAAACAAGCTTCTTTACTCTTGTTCCCAGTCCTCTGTAACCCCTTGCATGCTAGTGGCACTCCCACTTGAGGTGAATTGCTTTAAAAAAAAGAAAAAATTATAAATTTAACATGTTTTCTGTTTATTTAGTTTTATCAACGATTTTGGAAGTGGAGTTGTTTTGATTTTTAAATTCTGTGTTGTTTTGTTTTCAGTGTATTTGTAGACATCATATATTGATTTTATCATATCAATTACTTATCATGTATGAATTTTGTTATATGGGCACCACTTATATAACTCATCATGTCTGTGTTTAATTCTTCAGATGTTCCTGTAATTTAAGTGTCTATTAAAAATTTGGTATATTAGTATATCTTATGTGTATGATAAATATTGATGGAGAATGTGCAGTACAAGTTTACATCATACAGACATTTAAATTTATGTTTTATGAATATTGGTGATAAGAAGAAATGCATATTGATTATTTATTAATATTATTTCTTTATATTATTTATATAATAGGTTCTATTTATTTTTATTTATTTTTTTTAACAAAAGTAGTATTTTTATTATTTCACCTCAAGCAAGGTGATAATGCTGCAAAGAGACAAGAAGTTAAAGTGAATTAGAAGACTTTAGTGAGGAGAAAGTACAATAAAAGAACGTGATTCAGGAAGACAGAAGATTATGACTGACATTACATTTAAAATTTTGAAGGTTTTTGGTGGCAAGGGAGCCAGAAACTGAAAAACATTTCCCCAGAGAACTGCAAGAAAAGAAATTATCAGAGCACAACTTAAGTTTACATCTACCCATTTCAACTGTAAAATGATGAAACCTTGAAAGCAAGAAGCTGGAACAGAGTTCCACAAGCAAGAAATGCAAAAAAAAAACGTTAACATAGAACTTAGTTACATTTAGATATTTCAACATTAAAACAATGAAACCTATTTGCCAATGTAGTAGTATGCTCAAATTCATGCAGTTGAGTTACCAAGGAAGCAAGCTTATTAGAACAACTGCTTTGAAAATATTTTAGAAAAGACAAAGGAAAACCATATCATGGTGGTGGAGAAGGTGACTGAAGTCAAGATGTCAGGTCAGGACCAATAACCTTTACAGACCCTTCTTTGAATTTTGTCAAGAACCTTGAGATATATAGCAAGGGCACAAGACCAAATCTGATTTTTTTAATCATTTCATCCTCAGCCAAGGCAACAATACCATTAGAGCGCAGGGTCGACAGGGAGCAAAAGTAAAATAGAATGAGAAATCTGAGAATGAGGACTGAGAAAAGGACAAAAAAAGGAACAGCATTCAAGTCAGAAGATTCAATGTAGAGATCAATGGTAGATTTATAAATGTGTAAGATGGATTCTGATGAGAAAAAGTGACTAACATAATACAGTGAACCATATTTCTAGAAGCAGGCTTTGCAATTGCTTCAATATAATCACCCCACCTCATTTCAGTGAAAAAACAAAACCAAAAAGTTATAATTAGTTGCTCTCCTAAAGATTAACACCAGCTATGCTGATGGGACACAAAATCTCTGTGGTAATTATAAGATAACAATTTCATTTTGTAGGCATCAAAATTTACAAACCATTTCTTGCCCCATTTAACAACTGATTTGAGGCAATTTTCAACAGCAGCTGCCAGTTTTACTTTATCAGATCTATCAGTCTTACTCTTAAGAGAGAAGTAAATAGTTGTTTCATCAGCATAAATACCAAGTTGGGAACTGATGACATAAGGAACGTTGTTAATGAAATTAAGAAACAATATCAGTCCAAGAATAGAGACTTGGGGGACTAAAATTATGGCTAATTTTGTTTCCATGTAATACTAAAGAATTTAATGAGTTTTCCCATCTAAAAATTCATTTACGATCACAGAAAAAACCTCCATTGGGAAAACTCATTAAATTCTTTAGTATTACATGGAAACAAAATTAGCCCCAATTTTCCCCACTTAATACCATATTTCAGCATGAAAACCTTACTAATAATGACAAATACATCAAAGACTTAGTACTTATAGTAACTATTTAGAAGGTAATAATTAGAAGAAAAGTTAAAGTGCATCATACCAGTGAAACCTAACCTTACTACAGCCTGACATTCTCATTAATCACTCACCTTAAACTTAGAATTCCCATCACTGACCTTTGATTTCTAGGATGTAGGATGTTTTTTTGAGATCTTTTATAGGAAACAAAATGTGTCTTAGGAGCAGCAGAACATGGTGAATATTTTTGAGTTCACTGGATACAGAGTTTATTAGAAGAGTTATTAACATAGTATTTTTGATGTTGGCAGTACTTATTTTTAAGCTTATAAATTTTGTGTACTTTTCTTCTTACATTTTGCATGCATCATAATATACTTAAGTTCCTGTTTCAGAGAATAATATTTATATAGTCACATTATAATCATCACAAATATAATTTTTCTCCACATCTGAAAATAAACAGATATGTTTGAGTGCAATATACTAACAGGCATGTTTTGCACCCCTTGCTATGAACCCCTCCACTCATTCCCCATTTTGTTAGATATATATGCATAGCAAACACATTACTGAAGTCAGTGACTTTTATTAAGTCTTTTTCTTTCTGGATAAACTTTGATATGTTTCTGTATTCTGATTTTATGATAAATATGATGAAACTTAGAAGTGAATTTGTTATACTAGGTTACATAGTCTGAAATTGTTTACATCTTGTATTTTTTAAGTATAGGTTTTATGGTGGGTATTTATTGTATCTTGATTATTTATTAATGTTCCTTCTAGGTATTTTCTCTCTAATAGACCTGTCTTGCATCACAAAAGAGTGTGGACACCTCTACCCAGAGCCCATTGCATTAAACATATAAGGATAGCAAACACATTAGTACAGTGAAAATGACTTTTATTCAACTTCTCTTTTCTCGGATAAAGTTTCTTCTCTTCTAGCAATTGTTATCAATGGAATTCTAAAAAACATTCTTTCAAATAATGTTAGTAGCACTATGGAACTGTCAAATCAAAGATCAGTGAGTGGAAAAATATTAAGGAAGAAAAATCAATATTTTTCTAGTGTAAGAAGAATGTAAGAAATATATAAGGCAAAGTTATGTGGCATGACTTTACACAGCTGTCAGAAGAGAGGATAACGCTTGTCTAAAATCAGGAAAAAAAAACAACAGCTATTATTTTTTTTACCTATCTTCTATTAGAGTAATCAGTGTAAGTAACTGATATGACATATTCTAAGAGAGAAATGAAAATGACAAAAATAAAAAGATTTTCACTTTTTTTTTATTTCTGTTAATTTTCCAAAATTTTAAAGAAATAAATTTAAGTACATGGTCAATAAAGAAAATGAATAAAAATACAAATTTTTAAAATGTGTTGAATTTTTTGTTAGTCAATTTAAGGATTGTTTTAATCAACAAAATATTATGCTTTTTTACTATTGCAATTTATGAGGAGATGCTGAAAAATTCTCAGATAAACTGGGAAGCCCTTACAAAAAATCTGATGTTTAGAAATTTGGTTAAATTTCTGCAAAGAAATTTTCAGCACCATTCATATCATTTTATGCATAATGTTAAAAATTTAAGTGAGAGTATAGTGTTAGATGTTAAAATATGTTTGTGTCATAAGATTATAATATATATAATTAACAAATATATGATAATAGATATTCTTGCAAAATATATTTGATAACATTTCAGAAAAAGGTTTCTGTAAAAAAATTATTCAGTGAAGACATTTTAAAAATATAATAGTGATTTTTTTTTTAAATGCTATCTATCTCTCTTCCTGAAGAAGGAAATCATGGTTTTCTGTTGTCTCTTTATTTTTTAAATATAAATTTTGTCAGGATTGTAAAAAAAACTCTCTCAGGGTTGTTTCCCATTGCCTTCTCAAAAGAAAATTAAGAAAAATAGTAGTTTCCAATTGTCCTTCTCCTACACATGTTGCTCTATCAAGGTAAAAGAGACCAGTGTGCACTATCATTTTATCTATCAATTGGAGAAAAGGAAGATGAACTTGTCACTTTCCAAAAAGCATTTATAAAAAGTGAACACAACAGCTTTGACCAGATTTTGAACTTGGCCTGCTGATTCCATTTCCTACAACAATAACCATTTATGCTACCACATATAATATTGAAATGCCAGGTGTGGAGACAAGAAGAATAAACACAACAGATAATTATCAATAAATTTTAAATTGAGTTGATTGGGATTATTATTTTCTAATTAATTATTACCTGTTGATATGCATATATATTTGGACAGATATATACACTTGATTTGAGTATATGTGCATGTGAACTCCCTGAGTTAATTATTCTGAGGTAAGAAATTGAAGAAACTTTGATGTTGTTCATTACTAAATGTAGAAAATTCATTTGGTTGAGTTATTATAAATGAGAACAGAGTGAGAATACCATTGTAACAACACATCAGAATTTATTAAAACACCACCAACAACAACAACATGGACTTAAAAGATAAAACTTTTATTGTTTGCTCGTAAGCATGTGTGTATTATGCAGAGCATGAACAACATTTTACAACCATTAGTGGTGCAGAAGGAAAAACAGCCCATCTATTCCATATATGCAGAAGAGAGTATATTAGTGATTATTATTATTATGTAGATATAAAGTCTGGTTTCAACATATTGTTCTCACCATCAGCAACAAGATATAACAAGAAAATATTGGTTTACAGATCAAAGAAGGATTTATATATTAAAAATATGAGGAAGTCAACATCCAGATTCTCTTTTAGAAGGCAGGCATCTCTGTGAAGAGTTTCAGCACAAAATCACTTATGTACAAGACTTGCTGCAAAAAAATTTATTAATTTGGATGTTCAGTGAATGATTCAATTTCTTATTTCATATTTTTTTTATTAATGGTGATGTAATGGATAGTGGCTAAGAATGAGAAGTCTGATAGCTGAATTTGATTTCCACTAAAGTTCATTAAATTCATTTATGCCTTAATACCTAAGGAAAAGGTATGAATTATCATGCACCCACTCAGCTATGTGTTAAATTGTAGAGCAGAATGGAATCTTCAGTCTTGGTTGGCAACCAGTCTAGGAGAACAATCCTGAATTTAAAAATGCATATCTAACCTTGACAGAGCACATATTATATGCAACTAATGAAAGGCTCGTGGAGTTCATAATGACTACAATCGCAGCTGCAGTTGGCCTTATTTTTTTTAAAACCATATCTTTCAGGATGTCAGCTTTTCACAGATTCCTTTTCCTTATTATCTTTGAACTGCCATGACAACTTGGAAAAATAGTGGAGGGGGTTCTTGCTAATGTCTCCACAGTTTTGAATTGAGAATTGTTTTCCTCTTAGACTGGCTGCCAGCTGGGAGATTCCAGTCTACTTTACTATTTAACTCACAGCTGAGGGAAGAAAGGACAATTTCATACTTTTCCCAGAGTAATTAATGCAAAAGTGAATATGACAAACTAGCAAAGACTTAAAATTGGCTTACCAATTCCACTTTTCACAGCCATTTTACTAGCCACACATCATTTGATTTTTTAATCAATCATCCCAAGTAAAGCAATAAAGCCACTAAGAAACAACAGCTTACTGAGTATGAAAGAATATGAGAAAAATAAAACATTATTGAAGAAAGAGAAGAATAAAAAAAATAGGAATTAAGAAAACAGTAGAAAATAATTGACATTGCATTTAAATTTTTGAAAATCAAAGTTGACTGGAAAGCAAGAATTCGGAAGAGATTTTTCACATACAAGTGCAAGAGCAGAAACTGTTAGCATAAAACTTATGGTAATTTGTAGCCATTTCAACTGTAAGATGATAAAACCTTGCCACAAATCTAGTATAATGCTTAAATTCATAAAGCCAAGGTACCAAAGAGGAAATTCATCAGAACACTTACCATGAAAATATCTATAGGGAAGCCATGTCATGCTAGTGGGAAAGTGACCGAAGTCAAGATGCCAGGTCAGCATCATTTATATTACAGACCCTTTTTGGATTTTGTCAAGAATCTTGAGATGCATAACAGAAGCACTAAGCCAGATTCAATGCATAGAAGAATGGTAGACTTGTAAATGTGTAAAATAGATTGTCTAGCCAAACACAGTGAAGAAAAATTTTTAGCAGCAGACCTAGCAATTGCTTCAATATAATTTTTCCACTTCATGTCAGTAGATAACGTTAGCCTAAGGAGTCACTCTCCTGAAGGTTAGCATCAGCCATGCTGCTGGAAGGCAAGAAAGGTTCTCTCAGACAATTATACAGAAGATTAGTATTGAAAATGAAAGTTTCCTATGTTGTGATCAATATTTTGCATAGATTTATTCTTGAGTGAAAAATAGCATAAAACTGTTTTGAATATGTATAATAAAGATAAATTTGATTTGTAACAGTATACAAAGGCTGAACAGAAAATATCAAGCCTTTTTAACTATATCAAAAACTTGTTAAGTGTTCTTGATGTAACTTTGAAGCTATTCAGATGAGACTTTAGTGTATATACATTAACACTCTCCAGTCATTAGGGAGAGGCAATTAACTCTGCTTTAGTCACCTCAGCTTTCCAAAAATTGATAGTCCCCTGGTGTCTGCCTCCCACAACAACTGTGCTACAACTGCGGTACACCAAATGCTACATGCTCTCACTGAGAAACAATTTGCCAACTAGGAATTATGAGTACTTTAAAAAATTTGGTGATAACAAAACACCCCATGAGACTAATGCAGGGTTAACTGAGCTTGCATACTGTGTGGCCTCTAACATTCGAAATGATAATACTACTAAGACAAAAGGAGCTACTGGGAGTGAAAGAGAATGAGACTTTAGAAAGAACTGGAAATCCAATCCTAAGCATTAAACAATACTCAACTCCTGCCCAAAAGTGAGGGGATATGTGTGAACCCAACAATAGACAAGCCTACCTACTGAGAATAAAGATTAAATAAAAAAACAAATGGAACATAATATTTTTTTTAAGTTTTTAGTGGAGATGTTAGAAGTATGTAGTTGAAGTAGACATTAGAACTGGAAACTCAATCCTAAACTGGAAACAAGGGATAAACCTCTACTCCTATTCAAAAGACCAGCAAGTAGTGTGAAGCAGATGATAGGCAACCTATCTACTAAGGATTGAATTTGAAATTACCTGAAGCTTAGCTCAATCAAATGATACCTGAAAAAGGCCACAGGCTGCAATATAGTGATAATAAAACAAAGATGAGAATACATTAGTCCAAATGTAAATAATGTATATATTTATCAACATATAAATTTTTTTTTTTTAGCTTCTGTTCAATGTGATTAAGAAGTATTTATGCTTTTGTGATCAGGTTATTTATTCACCTACCCCATGAGGGCAAATTTGGCATATGGTTAGGTGTAATTATGGTTCTTTAGGCATAAGATTAAAAAATGTCTAGTTGCCTAGCCTTACTTTTTGGTATACTAAAAGCATCAAGTAATAACTCTTGACATTATATCTTTTTGTGCAATGAGGAAGTATAGAACAAGACTTGAAATATTTTGGGATATCAGGGAAATCCTTTACTATTATGATAAGTAAGTGCTAAGTGTCCTTTGTTGGCAATAAGTACTAAGTGTCCTTTGCTGGCAGTAATTACTAAATATCCTTTGTTGACAGTAAGTAATGCCTCTTGTTGACAATAGCTATAGTAGTTTCTTATTAGAATATTGATTAATCACTAAGTTTTAGTAACAAACATTTATTTTAAGTCTTTCTAACAAATTTATTCAACATTTGGAATATTGTTTAGGTTATAAGAAATAGGGAAGTCAATCAGACACCTTCATGCAATGGTTAGAGTCAGCAACGACATCAAAGAATGGTTAATTCTTGCATAGAAATATCTTGGACTTATATAGGATGACATGCTCTTCTGTAAAAAAGAAAAATGTATTTTTGAATCCGTTGAAGAAATTGTTTTTATCATTTCACCCCAAGTAAGGCGATAATGTCACTAAGAGGCAGAGAGTTAGTGGGAGTTAAAGCAGACTTTAATCAGGAGAAAAACAATAAAAGAACTGAATTCAGAAAGACAGATGACAATTGGCATTGTATTTAAATTGTAAGTGAGAGGGAGACAAGAAATTAGACATGAGTTCTGCAATCAAGAAGGACAAAAACTTAAACTATTAGAAGAGAAGACATTGTCAGAATTTTGAAGCAATGCTGTAATTTTAAGTTCTACTGTTTTTATTTCTTTCTAGTGTTGTCATATGTGAACTGATGCTGATAGACAGAATGACTAAATAGGATTTTGTTTACAAGCTATAATTATTTTTATAATAATTACTTCCTATGATGTTGTCATTGACAGCCTGATTACTTCTTCATGAATTCTGTAGAAAAGTAATGCAAGGACATTTGTTGAAATGATTCAAAGCTAAATCAAGAATTTGGTGTAGTAAATAACAATTTATTAAGTTAAAGTTGGCAAGTGTTGAAGGATGTGTGGGAAAATGAAATATGACTAATAAATATTTTCCCCTGATGCAAATTATAAAGAAACTGGAAAGGGTTTTTGGTCACATGCATGATTTTATGACCCCACTTCTGGAAAGGACACAGTTTTTCTATTTTCCACTTATCAACAACACCATTCAGATATGTTTTGGCGGCTTTACTCATGAATTATGTGAATTGGTTGAATTGTGCTCACCTATTTTAACCATTGTTATTTTAACATTTCTGGACCTAAAAGGAAAATGAACCTACCCAAGATACATTGTTTCACTACAGTCACTATAAAAAGAATAAGCATCTGTAGTAGAAACTCAAGTTTTGTGTACTTCTATCTTGTTTTGTTTACATATTGAACACACACTTTCATCTAAAATACACAACCTCCATAGATGCAATTCTTATTTGAAAATATTTATGTATGTAACATTTATCATTCGATAACAAAAAGGAATGGAATTAGTCCTATAGCAAAAAAATCATGATCACGAGACCCACAACCCATGAGAGTCATAGGGGAACCACATGTACTGCAGCTGCAGTAGCAACCCTCTCCAGGCTGGTTTTTGTTTACAAAAATTTTCTTTCTCCTAGACCTGTTGCCAGCCAAGGGTATAGGATCCAGATTGTTCTGCTGTTTATGCATAGCTGGGGATAGAATAGTTGGATGCACACCTTTCTCAAGAGTATTAGCACATAAGTAAATATAATGAAGTTGACTAGAATTAAAACTTGGCTCTCCAATTCCTCAATCCAAGCCACTATCCATTACTCCACCATTCAAACAGAATGGATGTAATTAAAAAGAGGATAAAAAAAAAGGAAAAACATTTGCAGTAGTTTAATATGAAAGAAGAGAGACTAAAATATGTTTAAAAAAAATGATAAGCACACCGGTTATTGTTCCTCATTCTGAAGAACTCAATTTAGGAAAATGCAATTTTGAGGCTCAACCAACTAAATAGAAACATGAAATTGAAACTACACTGCATTGATAATATAGACAGGTTTATTTTTTAAAGAGAAACTACATTGAGTCCCAGCAAACCATTTTTATGTTTATCTTAGTTTGTTTTGACTTGATGAAAATACTTTCTAGGAGTTTTTGATGATAATTTGATTGTCTTGGATTTTTCTTTAAGAATAAAAGAAAATTAATAAAGCTAAGCAGGATAGATAGTGTTAAAATGTCGAGAAAAGCAAAAAAATCACAATAATATCATACAGTCAAAACCAAAACAAGAAATTTCCTGGTCTCAAAAAACATTTTGTATCCCATTTCAACTATGAGCACACTAAACTAAAAATGCTTGCAGCAATAGAACATATACCAATATATATCCGATCATTACAAAGTCTGTCTCCAAACATAAACAATAATGAATGTACTGATAAAGAAATTAAGAAAACAATTAAAAGAGAATGAAGTTTTGAAAATAGCTTACTTTCTCTTTGAACTCAATAGGTTTCTCAATTTTATGACAGAAGTCTGGAATCAGAAATCCCAAAAAGTGGTGTTTATCATGTATTAAAATATTAATAGCCTTTAATACTCTCACACACAAAGAGGTATCTCAGTTGAATTCACTATGGTGACAGTATTAGTGAATATTGTAATAACTAGACACTCATCCTTTTTTGAAAGTCAACTGGTCACAACTCGCTTGGGTTTTCGTTCTGATAAGGGATGTAATGATGGCATATATGTCCTCAGACAACTCCAGGAAATTGCATACCACTCCAATAGTAAACTGCATACCAGCTATGTTGACCTTGTAGTGGTATGTGACTACATCAATAGATATAGACTTTCTCTTCTCATCCATTAGAAACCATCTTCCAAATTTTTAATTCACAGAATGCATCAGTTTAATGGAGTAACAACAAAATTTTATATCTGGTAAGGACCCCAATACAGAAATAATTCCAATTTCATCAGGACTACAACAAAGAAAACATTTCAAACTTTATCAGGAGTATAACAAAGAAGAAATGATAGCTCCAGTTTACTTAAGAATCAGCCCAGCACATTTACAAGCATATATATATGAAGACATGGGCACTAATCCTTTAAGCATTCCAAACTGCATACCAAATGAATCTACTAATAGAAGATATCTTGCTTTTTTCATCAAGGCCAATGTACTGATGATCAGGAGATCTATGCCGATGACATAGGTGTTTATTGGAATAAAAATGAACTTGAACAGAAAATCAATACCTTCTACAAAGTATTCTAAGAAACAAGACTCAAGATAAACATTTCCAAAACAGAAACTATGATCCAGAGTTGAAATGAAAGTAATGATGGCACATACCCTGAATCCATCATTAAAATTCAGAATGTGTATTTAATAAATACTTAACACTTCAAACTTGTCAAAGACCACGCTTATTTGAACAAGAATCACAAAGAACTAAACTAAATAATAGAAACCACATCACTCGAGGACTGCCAACAGCAGCAACAATTAAAATGGATAGCACCTGTAACTTGAAGAGAAAATAATGACATAATCAAGATATTAATGTTCCACACTATTTTTAAGAAAAGTTAGAAAACTGCCATCAATGCTGCAAAGTGCAACATCTGCTACTGTACTTGTGAAACCTATTTTCCTGGGAAATTGTGAAAGATTTTATGAATTTAAACAGTACTAGATACTCAGTTAATGAATGCTAAATGTTTCCTCATAAGGTACCAGCCAATATTACTATACTACTGTTTTACATAAATATATATATGGGAAAATATATATGACAAAGTGGAAAAAGTTTTCTTGTGAAACATTTCATCCTTTGAAGTCCTAAAGGATGAAATGTATCATAAGAAAACTTTTCACTTTGTCATATATTTTTCTACAACACACACACACACACATATATATTGAACAATAAAAAATATTAAAAAATTAAAATCTTTAGACACACTGGCTTGTAGATTTATATTCTCTCATTTTTTTATTATTATTTCATTTAGATTCCTCAACTAGTTTCGACCAAAATGGCCATCATTGGGAGGAGAAATATTTCTGCTTGCTGGTAGCAGTAAACTACAGAAATATATATAATTTTTAAATTAGCTGTGTAGACAATGTAGATTAATAGTGCTTTTTTGTTTCATTTATAAAAAATCTCTAATTTTCAGGTCTTATGCACTATATTAATTCTTTCTTCATTGTCTCTCATATTAATATTAATAATATTTTTTTAATATTTATAGTTTTTTGTTTCAATTCTGAGTAATGCACTTTAAGATTTTCTCAGTTTTTGTAGGCAGATTCTCATGAAGAAATGAAAGATTTCAAAAAGCATTTTTCTTTTTTATGAGTTAACGTTGTTTCATGCTTGTTTAGCATGAAGGAAATGTAAATAGCTGAAATAATTGACAAGATTTGTGATTCCAGATTCCTTTAATTTATTTTTTAGACTTCAGTAATTTCTTCCTGAGCAGATGTTTGATCATAAATCAGACAACATGTTGCCCAAACCAAGAATTATTTCCAGTTTTGTGAATTTCTTGATTCTTCAGGATAAATTACCATTTTAAAAAACAAATCATCTTGCTAAAGTGGCCCTTTTTAGATTTTTTAAAGCTTATGAATTCTTTGCTTTTATATACATATATAATATTATATATTAATAATAAATGTACAATTTTTCCTCATTGTTAACACAACTCTGAGTTTCATGCACAATACAATCATCAAGTGCTGATTGAAATCTGACTACTATATAATTTAAATAAATATATATATATATATATATACATATATATAGAGAGAGAAAAAATTGCAAATTAAAAAATAATAATGTTTTTTATGAAAGTATTTATTTATATATATATATTTGATATTTCAGATTGACCTCAATCTTTCTTCAGAAATAACTGTTTGTTTACAAGTAGCATTTGTCGCAAGATGCGGATGTCACATGATATGGAACACCACTGTGTTCAAATATTCTTAACGTATATCTAACTGTAATAATATTTTAGATGTTGTTTAAAAAAAAAAAAAAAATTTTAACTATATATAAAAAAATGTTTAACTATTGAAATATATATATATATATATATATATATATATATATATATATATATATGTGTGTGTGTGTGTATATATGTGTGTGTGTGTATATATATATATATATATATATATATATATATATATATATATGCTGGACTATAGTAATAGTGGAGCATTCCATATGAGTTACAAGTTTTTTTTTTTTTTTAATCAAACCCCATAAATAATATGGTCTACTGCACTATTACTATAATCTAGTATATCTATCAAAGTTTAAATTATGTAACAGTATTTAATCAGTACCTGAACACTGTATTGTACATAAAACTTGGAGTTGTGCTACCAGTGAGAAAAAAAAATGTATACTTATTATTAATATGTGATTTATAGCTCTGTTATTCTACATTGAGCACTGCTTTATTAACAACAGCCCTCTATGTGTGATATTATATATACATATATAATATTTATATATACTTCACAGAATGGGTACATAGTTGTGAGTTTAGAACACATATATTCTAATTATAAAACACAAGTGCAAATGTCATCATGGTGAATTTATCAGGAAGGTGTCTTCGTGATGTTATTGGTTTGGTGTTATGATCCAAGAGTGTAGCATATTTGGAAAGTGCCTGAAAACCTTAACCACAAATTGTTGCCATGTCTTGTGAATGAAACTGGTTATATGGAACAGTTCAAAAGCCATGGAAGTCACAAGTCATTGTGACTAAGGGTTTGAGTGCACTGGCCTTGTTCAACAAATTGATCACAGATTATGTGCTCTCTCCCAGAAACTGTAGCTAAGATCTGCTCAGGATATTTACAGTGTAAATGGCAGGTGTGCTCTGTGGGTGGAACAGGTGTCTGGTTTGGCATTCTGGCAGACGGGTGTGCTTGGAAATGAATAGTTGCTGGTCATTATGCCTCACACATAAATGCATGAGTTATGTATACATATACAGTATGTGCAAGTATTTGTATATGCATATATAATTTATATATGATGGTGATAAATTAATTGTTTTTAATGATAATTAAAAATGTATACAACAAGAATGACATGAAAAGAAACTAAAAGACTCTCATTAGATATAGAGAATATATATATATATATATATATATATATATATATATATATATATATATATATATATATATATGTGTGCATGTGTCTGTGATTTATATCTTCCTTTTTCATATGTATATAAGAGTGCTCTATGTTAAATACTTTTAAAAGCCCATTTTAATACATGCAAATACTTTTTTTGATTATTTACCTATTAACAGCCTCTTTCATGCTGTGTGATTTTTTAAATGGGTGTTTGTTTCTTTTGACAAATGAAAAAGAACTACAGAGCTTGGGTAGTTTCCCCCAAAATATGAGAAACCAATTTTGAAAATCACACAGCATGAACAAAAAAATCAAAAGATATCTTTTTTATATATATATATATATGCATGGGGACAAGAAATACCTGACATGAGTTACATTCAATGTGTGTGTTTAACCCTTTAGCATTCATCTGGTAAAGCCATCAAAAAACAAATCAAGCAGTCAAAATCTTGTAGTGATATCTTGCAATAGTCATACTCTAAAACAAACTTGCAAGTATTATGTATGTGCATGCATGCATATATATATATAAAATTATTACTATATATATATATATATATATATATATATATATAGTAATAATTTTATAAGTATAAGAAATTATACTCATTCGGAAAACCTTCGGTGTCTTGATTTGCAAATAATCAAACCAACACCAAAGGGTAAAAAAAGTTATAAAAATTGTGTGTGTGTGTATATATATATATATATATATAATATATATATATAAAGAGAAAGAGGTTATATTAGTTCCAATGAGAGAAATGTGTGTATATTAAAAAGAAGAGAGAAACAGCAAATGTGTTTGGTTGTAATGTGGATTTTTAAAATAAATCATAATGTATTTAAAAAAAAATCTACATTGCCACCAGAATTGTCTGCAGTTTCTTTCTTCATTTTAATATATATATATATATATATATATATATGACATTTTTTGTGATATTTTAAAAAATGGGTGACTACTTCTTAATAGTTTTAACAGAATTGAAAAGCTCTTTCAAGAGAATTTAAAATTGAGCCCTTGTCTGTCAGAAATGTATGTACAATTTATATACATATATATGTAAAAAAGAATAAAGTGAGAAACAAGATGGAAAAGCCATATTAATGATGCTTTCTGAGAAGAAAATTCATCAGATTAATTGCATCTTTATTGATAGAGTCGGTTTTCTATATTAAGTGGTGAAAGAAATACAACAAATTCAGATTTATTTTTGTCTTTTTTTAATCAATTAGCCCCAAGCAAGTCTACAATGCCACTAAGATGCAACAGTCTACTGGAAGTGAAGTAGAATGAAAAGATTTTACAAGGAACTGGAAAGCTGATCCTAAACACGGTATAAACCTCTACTCCTATTCAAAAGATTGAGGAAGGGTGTGAATCAGACAGAAGGTGAACCTATCTAATATTGAATAAAAAAAAAATAATTAGTAAATAAAATTTCAGAGTTCAGACCGAGGCGTTAGAAGTATAGAGTTGAAGTAGATTTTAGAAGGAACCGGAAACCCAATACTAAACAGGAAACAAGGGATAAGCCAAATGACTAGACAGGTATATGAACTGAATGATAGACAAACCTATCTACTTTTATTGATTATATCAAGAGATGCAATAGACACTCAAACTTTAAATTAAAATTTCTGATATTCACTCACTGAACATAACTGAGAGTGGTACATTCTGTTCTCTTTAATTCAGTGCCCTTGGGACCAGGCCATGACAAGACCATATAAAATGCCAGATAACAAAAACAACCTCAAGAAAAACCCTATATAAACAGTGTTGCCAGCCAATTCCATATATATATATATATATATATATATATATTGCTGTGTTATGAAAGGAAGAACAAAGCTAAAAAAAGGAAATAAAAAAAATCATTAATGCTTCCAAACAAGGTTTTTATTGCTTCATCCAATACTAAATACTAAAACCAAAAAACAATATGCATACTGTCATGAATGGATATATAAGAAATGAACAAGACTGTATCAACAAAACACTCTGCTTTTGTTGGCTGCTGCAGAAAATTATAAATGATATGTGGTGCTAATATCGTAGCTGCTCAGTGAAATAATGGTTGCTCATTGAAAAAGAATGGCTGATCATGAAGTGCAAGATAAAAACAGGTTGGCCTAGAGTGGCAAGTTTATTTAAATTTAACTGTCTTGTTTGTTTTAATAATTATTATTCTTAATATATCTTATGCAACAAAGATAATTAGGTATTGGTATTTTATCACTGTCATAAATTGTTTGTCTATTCTTTGAGGGCAGCTATGCAAACATTACCTGAATAAGCCCTTGAATATATCACAGTCATCACTTAAGGTTGATAATGAACACTTAAGTTTGAAATTTTGGATTGTCATTCTCATAGACTAGTTCACAACCATGCTAAAAGAGCCAAGTAGTATTGGCTGCTCAGTTAATGAATGTCGGTTGCTTTCTCATAAGGAAAAAGCTGATATTGCCATTGGTTCATGCCACAAGGGCTCCACTTAATGCTAATATTATTTTCTCTCCATGGACGTCTCATTATTGTGAGCAACTAATGCATTTGATACATTGTTTTGTAAAATGTCCCTTTTGTGTTTATATAATATTTTATTTAATCTTCTTCAGACTTCTCCAATGTATTCTTTGTGGCAATCTTTAGAGGTGATACAGTAAACTCCTCCAAGTTCTGGTTTGCTGTTTTGTTTTGTATATTGATAAAGTTTTTATCTTTTTATATGCTGTTGTGACAAATTTTATACTGAGTTTAGATAAATTCTTTTCATTTGTAGTTGTGATAGAGTTTGTGGGTTGAACAACATATTTTCTGATTCATCTGGTTTGTCAGGAGAATCAACTTTTTATTTTTGAATATTTTTTGAACTTTTTATTTTGCATTGAATATGAAATAGTTAGGGCATTGGAGGAGCTTAAAAGTATTTTAAAAATTATTTCTCTTCTTCATGTAAATATTGAAGGTTGAAAATTCTGAGTTCTCTTAAGTAGAATCTGATGATTATTCCAGATTGTACTTTGTTGTTATGATGGAAATAAAAATTTATTAGACCATTTTTATTTGTTGATTTTTGGTTGACACTTAAGTTTTAAGCTGCTGTTAATGCGATGTAGCATGATATCAAGGATAGGTAAAGTTTTCTTACATTTCATATGTAAATTCTATTGTATTTTCAACTTCTTTTGGTTTATCTACAAGAGCCAGTAAATCAGTATTACAGAGGTATATTATTAGAGTACCATCAGTATAATGGAAGTATGTTGGGTGTTTAGACAAAATATTTTGTAAAGGACCAGATTCAAGAAATTCTAAGAAAGTACATGTCATTACTACACTAAGAGGGGATCCCATTGGTAATCAACATTTTTGTTTATAAAATTATTATTAAGTGTGAAATAGCATTGATTGGTGATGAGATGGCAGATTTTGATTATTTTAGCTATTGGTACAGAGAAGTTTAGCTTTGATTGTGTTAGATGCTTTTTTAAGAGATTTAAGCCTTTGTCAACTGGGATTTTATAACTTTTATAGCCATGAAATTGTCAGTCATACTTGTTTCCCTTAGTTTTTCAACTGTTTTGCCTGAATTTTTTATATGTGATGGACTGATTTTTCTGAGGAGAGGGGTTAAAATACCTTTTATGGCTTTTGCAACCTTGTGGTAAGTGTACTCTATTGTTGAAATAATGGGGCACATTTGGATGCCTGTTTTGTATATATTAGGGAGACTGTAAAGTTTCGATATTCTAGGGTGATATTCTATTAGTCTATACTATGATATATCTTCAGTCTTAATTAGTTTCCTAATCGCATTACTAAATTTTTGTGCTTCAGTAATTATTTTCTGTTTGTTTATTTTTTCATGTGTCAGTATCACTAAGTAGTGAATTGATTTTTTTCATTGTCTGAGTTCTTATTCATGATGACAATCCCATTTTCCTTGTCCGAGGTAGTAATGTAGATTTCCTTATTTATTGCTAGGTTACTGAGTGCAGTTAAGTGTCTCTGTGGTAATGTTTTTCGTTATCTGTTTATATAGTGGCAGTGATTATTCCTTGCCTGAAGTTTTTGATGAATTCTGTGTTATTTTGTTTATATGTATATATGTATATATACAGGGAGCAAAAGTTAAATTGTTACCATTTTATATTTTTAATTTCATGCATGTGCATTGTCTGTTTTTGTTGACTGCACAGTAAAGTAAGGTCAGTTGAGTACTATCTGTGAGGAAAAAAAACACCATGACATAATTCACTCTGCCAGAAATTTCAAAATGGCATGCTGTACTGCTTAGTATTCATGCCAGAAGCTTGAATACAAACATTTCAGTGTGTTTCAGTGTCAATCTGAAGTCATTGCAGAGGATTCAGAAAGAGTTGGATGATATATCCAGTCAACATCATGGTGTTTGGAGTGATCACTGGTGATGGCATTGTTATGCCTCCATTCATTTTCCCACAGGGTCTCAGACTCAACATGGAGGCCTACATCAAGTGCCTTGAGGAGGTAGTGGTAAACTAAGTCAAAAGGGTGGCTACTGGAAGAACATATGTCTGGCAACAGGACTATGTCTCTCTCTCTCTCTCTCTATATATATATATATATATATATATATATATACACGTACTATGCCACGCAATCAGGGGAAACTCTCAAATCTGGCCACCTAACTCCCCAGGCTGCAAACCCGTTGATTATTATGTGTGGGGCTCATTTGAGCAAGAGACCAATGATACTCCTTGTAACACCAAAGATGAACTGAAGAGAAGGATTATGGTAACATTCATCAACTGTGATTGAGATTTACTTTTTAGTATTTCAAGATATTTTTGTGTTATGTTGGTGGTAAACATATATGTTAAAATGACAAATCAGTGTTATTTTCATTTTTTAGACAAATAGACAATATATATATATATATATATATATATATATATATATCATCAGTGATAGAATTTTTGAGGAATTAGAATAATCAGTATGGTAATTTAACAAATCTAGAAGAATCATCAGCAGAATGCAGAAAGCAGTGGACGGCTGTTTCATCCTATTTGGGACGCATTAGCAGTGCGCTTTCACTACCGAGAATGATTAGTATAGTTGGTATGATGTTTGCATTGTATAGAAATAGTCTGGGTTTCATTCTTGGTAGTGGATTTATATATATATATATATATATATATATATATATATATATACTCAATATAATATACTAATATATATATATATATATATATATATATATTTTATATATCCATTATATATATATATATATATATAGACTCAATGAATTATATATATATATATATATATATATATATTTATATCCATTACTTGCTTATATATATATATATATATATATATATATATATATATATATATATATAATGAATATATATATATATATATATATATATATATAGACTCATATATATATATATATATATATATATATATATATATATATATATATATATATATATAGACTCAATGAATTACTATATATATATATATATATATATATATATATATATATATATATATATATTTGAGTCTGTTACATATATATGTACTCTATATTTTATATATAACTGTGCAACAGTTTTTTGAACTGAACAGCCAATGTACCTGTACATATTATTTGATTTCTAATGATGAAAGCTTGTGCAGAACCAACAACAAATTTTTGAAGAACAAAATACCAAGAACTGGTACACATAATATGACACAAGGTCTCCAAACAGTCCTCTTCAGGTTTTGAATTCAGAGTTATCCTTCTTGTAGATTGGTTTCCAAACAAGGCCTGAAAGAGTACAATATACTTTACTATTTAACCCATCAATAAGGAAAAATAGATTTCTACCTTTACAAGCATATTTGTGCATATGCAAATATAAGGAACTCAACTGGAATTTGAACTCAGCTCTCCAAATTCTCATTCAAAGTCACTATCTATTACAGTACCCACACATCTATATGTATATCAAGAGAGATAGATATATAGTGTGAACTTACAAACCAACACTTTATGGTGACTATTGGTTTCATGCCTAAATTGCTCTTGAGCTGTGAAATGAAATCATCATGAAGTGTTGATTCCTATGTCCACATTCTTTATTTCTACAAGTAATCAAATATTATGTTCTTTTGCCCCCAAAATATAGCAGACTTTAAACATATATAAGATAATGTGGCTGGCTACTCATTTCCAAGCACAGATGTTTTCCAGAGTGGCTAAACAATGCCTGTCACATATGCCTTATCTGGCACATTTCTGTTTTTTCAACACCCACAAAGTTTGCAAGTGGTTTATACTTCAAGTATGTTGAGTGGCCCTTAGCGCCAGATTTTTGGAGAGTGTGTATAATCTGACTTGATCAACAGTTTCATCAAACCCACAATGGCCTAGCATCCAGTAGACACTCTTCCCCAGATTTTTGAACAAGAATAGGGCTTTATCCCTCGTTTCTTGTTTAAGATTAGGTTTTCATTTCCTTCTAAAGTCTTCTCATTCTCTTTCTGTCTCAGTAACCCCTTGCATCTTAGTAGCATTATCACTTTGCTTGGGGTTAATTCATTAAAAACACCCACTTATTACACCATTTTTCTCCACAAGATTAAAACTTTCTTTAAACTAAAGCTATTATAATAAGATTCAAATCTTAGATCAGTTAATTAGTATGTCTTTGTGAAATTTCCAATTTCTAAACTGATCTTCAGTCTTCAAGTTTGATTAGAAATGATTTCCTTTTTTTCAAACCCTTAGATGAATAACTGGTATGACTTCTTTGCTGTGTAGCCATTATCCTGCATCTACAATATCAGTCTATCAGATGTGGAAATAACAAACTCGCCCGCTTTGAATATATTACCTATAAAATGGTATTTTAGTTTATAAACTTATGTCAAATACGTAGCACTCTCAAAGTGACATCAAAGCATTTTCAAATATCAATAAAATCTTTCCTTCTATTCCCCAACCTCCAAAAAATGAAAAAGAAAATACGCTGATTAATTATTTATAAGTATCTAAAAACCATTACCCAGTGATCACACTCGTCAACTGTGGGCCATATATTATCAGATTAATATATGAATTTATTATTGGTTCAATGTGTTTGCATTAATGACTCTCCGAGGCTTAAAAATGTACCTTGGTATATTTCTGTATGATTAATTAATAGTCAAAGAGGAGAGAATTGTGTAATATTCCTTTATTTTTTCATTTATTTTTAACGATTAAAAATTTAAAAATTAATGATTTTATTTTCACTGTGGATAATTTATTTGTGACTTGTGCATTGTGATCATCACACACATAATTAAAAAATAGTTATAATTTTCACATTGGCTGCAAATTCAATTCTACTATATGTGGCATCCATTGGTTTCAAGAAACTTTGGATTTGCATGTGTAAATCTATTTTATAAGTTTTATATTTATATATATATATATATATATATATATATATATATATATATATATCTTTATGTAGTTATGTTATATGAATGTATGCATTATATGTATATATGTATTATATATATGTATGCATTATATGTATATATGTATTATATATATGTATGCATTATATATATATATGTATGTATGTATGCATTTTATATATATATGTGTGTGTGTGTTTACATAAATATGTCAGATTTACATCTTATCCTCATTATTTATACCAGATTGCAGTTGTGTTTTCTGATAAACACTATTAAACCCTATTTCAAAGATTTCTTCATATTTATGAATGTTAAAACTTTTGTATTTATTTCATTTTATTGATGGAATTTTTAAATTATTTTATCAGATACTTTATTTGAAAAAAAGTCCCTACACTCATCTTAAAATGTTGTTGGAATCAAATGTCTGTTAATTTAATGATCAAAATTTTATTAAGTGAAAATTTATTTAGAAAACATTGAACTGCTTAATATAGTGTAACATTTTATGAAAGGAAAATATAAGTGTTTTGAATGAATGCACTATGTAAATAAGAATAATACACATTTTATAATATACATTTATAGAATCCATATAATACATGCTTTTCATTATATATTTTTAATCAATAATCATCTTTTATATGCCATGTCCCTTTAATATTTAGATGATTATGGCTTTCAATAATTTCCTGTCCTTTGTAGCTCTTAGTAACTTTTATCTGTTTATGTCTCCTAAAACCTTTTTTGCCACTGATTTATTCAGTTTATTTTGTCTATATAACAGTACACATATTTAAATAAATGTTTGGACTACATAAGATATATACTGACATAAATATAATTAAAACAAGCTCACCCAATTAAAACACATAAAAGAATACAATGAAAATTTCCTAATTTTTTGCATACTATTGTTTACTTGACATCTAAATTCAGAAATATATATACATAACATCATACCATCTATTGTTGAAGTAATTCTGTATAATTTATGGATCTTTGAAGAGCAATAAAAATCTTTTGTATAACATTTTTGTTTAATTGTGTTTGTTTTGGCAGTTTTTGAATGTCACATCTTTATATGTTGGCAGGTATCATGTCACCCACTGATTCATAAATTCATGATACTTGAAAAAAATTGACATGATACCAATGGAAGCAAAAGAAAATTTCTGTGTTTAAGATGTTTGCAACCATAGTTCCACACAGTTTCCTGTCTTTTGTAGATCTTAAAATATTTTCTCTTTTTTTTATCTTTCCTAAACCTTGTTCTGCCATCCATTTACTCAGATTGGCCATGCAGGTTATGTGTTCTTTTCCTCCACTCTTCTTGCCTATAATATACCCTGTGAGTATCAAACTTTCTAAGCCCTTTTTTCCCCTTATGTGCTCCAGGAATATCAACTATCTCTTTCAAATGCAAAGTATAAGTATCCTTTCTCTTTCCATTATCTGTAAAACTTCACCATTGCTGACATGTTTGGTACTTGTCATTGTCTTCTTATCATGATACTTGGAAAAACTGACATGATACCAACTGAAGCAAAAGAGGAAAAGTTTATCCGTATGCCATGTCCCTTCAGGAGGCTGTCGATCATGACTATCTACAATTTTCTGTTTTTTATAGCTGTCATTAAATTTTGCCTTTTGTTATATCACCTAAACTCTGTTCCACTATCCACTTACTGAAGCTTGCCATATAGGTTATGCCTTGTTTTCATGTTGGTCTTGCCTTGAGTCTGTCCTGTGAGTATTAAATTTTCTAAGTCCTCTTTCATAATTATGTACCATAGATATTTCAACTCACTTTCTGATTTTAACTATAAGTGTCCTTTTTGTTTCCATTTTGTCTAAAACTGTGTTGTTGCTCACATGTTTGGTCCATTGTATTCTCAGCATTCTCCTGTAGAATCACATTTCTGGTGTTTCAAGTCTTTTTCATCTGTGAAAAGATGGAAATGATTTTTTTAAGTTCAGCTCAATAATAGCTGCAGACAAGAGGAAAATATTTTAAATAATATATTTATGTGTTACCTCTTCTTTAAATATTTTGTAACACTATTTAAAACTTGTCTGTGCAAGCATTATGTGCATAGATCTTGCAAAACAATCAATAATCATAGAAATCATATTCATATATTAATGCCAAAATCTTCAAAAAGATTTTTATCATTTTAAATAGCTGAGTTTTTTTTTTTTTGTTTTTTGTTTTGTTTTGATCTGACAGAAATAGAGTTGCTCTATTGACTGTTAAGTGATGAACTGGTCAGTTAAATTGACCAGCTCTGTGTTCAATTGATGTTCCTCAATTTAGCTCTGTCTCTAGCAGAATGAGATCAACATTATTATCTGCACCATTAGCATTACTAAAAGACTAAAAGATGGTAAAAATGTCTGCAATGATTTCATAGACTCACAGTTGGCACAAACAAATCATCAATCATCGCTACTGCTAGAATTTGATTCTTTACTCAAATCAAACTAAATTGCAATCAATTATCATGATACAAATTGATTACTTCAGTAAGACTTTTGATTAGATTTCTTTCCACTGATGAATACCAATCAAAATATTTTCTTCTTCTCTGATGTGCCATGCCCCTAAAAGATGTGGATGGTCATGGCTCTTGACAACATCCTATTCTTTGTAGCTCTTTGTATGATTTGTCTTTTCACCATCCCTTTGATATGGTATATAAAAGAACAATTTAGAAAACTTGTTAAATCTGCCAATACAAACTGATGAATGGCTAATATCCCATGAGAATAGAAACCCAGTTTTATTTGCTGATTGGATGTGATATGTATAACTTATGGCAAGATGAGTGAGTTGTAAAAAGAAGGGTGACTACTGGTGGAAAACTTTGATTGCAGTAAACTAGTGAAGATTGAACTCACTAGTAATAGACTAAAAGCTTTCTAACCACATCTTTACATTAAGGCATTCTGTGTACACTGAATACAAAGCCCAAAAGCCACTTAAGGTAGAGGGTTACTAAATGCTAGTGGTAATATTAGCCTTTTTCAGCAAGGAACTGCCCTGTTAGCTAGGTCTTCAGAATACACCGACAGCACATTTGCAAAGGGGTGACCCTCCCACTTCCAATGAGGCCACCTGTTTGGTGTGGGTGGCCGACTCATAATGTCTGGGGACAGGTTCCTGGTAGCTGAAGACTTCAAGAGTCAGGATTAGATACTTCTGACTCCTGACACACCAATTTAGCCCTTACTTGGACTAGAGAGGTAGTCAGAGAGGCAGAAGGAATCATTCAGCTGCTCATGCCAATCTCTAATGCCTATAACTATATCAATTTATGGAGTCCTTTATAACTAAATAGAATACCCCAGATATACACTAGGATAAAATACCATCTTTCTCCAATTTAAAGGCATTAGAAGGTGTTGGTTCAAAGAGATCTAGACTTAGACATGTGTGCAGACATATCAGTTTATGCACTTATTTGAGAAGTGCAACAAATGGTTTAACGGGTGCTCAGAGTCTCTCCTGAATATGAGTATACTGGTTTGTGTAGCCCTGACCTGTCAAAGCAATTTGGTTTCCCCCTTGACATGTCCTAATGTCAGGCTCTGAGGTAGGTGTGGAGCACAGGCGGTAATTTTTTTTCTTTATCAAAATAATGAACAACCAAAATAAAAAACTCAAAAGCTAACTTTCAGGCTCTGATTCTGAAAAAGAAATGTTATGACTACCCTAGATATTTAGTGCTCACATCCCTAGAGAAAACTCATCTGGCAAAACTTTCCCCTTTCTTAATTGAAAAGGTGTTATCTGGCAGGATTAACCCCAAAACAGTTAAGAAATTGAGAAATGGCAATTTGCTGATAGAGGTAGAAAATAGGAAACATGTCAAAAGTTTTATCAAGACGAAGATTTTCATAAACTCAAAATAAAAACCTTCCCCTATAAAAGGCTGAACACTTTTAAGGTAGTTATTAGAAGTAGAGAGTTGTCTCTGGCCACACCTAAGGAAATTACATTTGCCTTAGGAAGCCAGGGGGTCAGTAATTACGATCAACTCACAATGAGAAAGAAAGGAAAAACCATCACAACAGACACATATATCCTTACTTTTGTCACACCTCAAATCCCCCCCAAAATAAAAGTAGGGTACAATATTTATCCAGTGGAACAATATATTCCTGCCCCACTGAGGTGCTTCAAATGCCAAAGATTTGGGCATCATAGGGATAGTTGCAAGAGTCACTAAACATGTGGAAAATGTGACCAAAGTGATTCAAACCACATGGAAGAAGAATGCCACTATGAAGTAAGTTGTGCTAGCTGCCAGGAAAACCATCCAGCATACTCCTGATTATATGGCTTCTGGAAAAGGGAAAAAGAGATATTCGAGGTGGAACATAATAAAATATCTCATTCTTGGAGACAACACGATTTGTAGAAAGCTACAGGAAATGCTCTTCCTATGCAAAAATAAATCAAGGAATGACCACACTGAATTCCATTCAACCTAACAAATAAGAGCCTTCATTGAGAAGCTTGTACACTTAGGACCAAATGACTGGCCCAATTTCAAAATTACCTGAAAGGTATCTACTCCAAAGAAATAGTGCAGACTGAATTCCAAAAGAAAGCCAATGAAAGAATCAAAATAATAAATAAAGAAAAAATAAATACAAAATCTACCACTCAAACACAAACCTTTCCTTCAAAGAAAAGGTTACAGTGATCTCCTATCCATGCACCAAAAACCATCAAAGATAGACTTAAAAACTTATCTCCCAAAAAAGCAACCAGTCAAACAAAAACCAGATATTTAAAGTGACCAAATTCCTACCAAAGCTGATTTGATAAACTAGAAGAAAATGAGGTGGAAAGCCAGAACCCACAAAAGGCTAGAACCTCTAAACTCAAAACCTAGAAAATTTAAACACAACTACATCCTAAGCTAAAGCCCCAAAACAATTAGAAATCATATATCAATGGAATAAAGGCAACTGCTTCTACTAATAACAGACCTATCACCAGCAGTTTTGCCTTCAGGAAATATTCCTTAAAAAATGACAAACTGAATATAAAATAATACCATCAATACAACTAGACACATAACCCTGGGCTTTGAGTATCAGATGGTGCATCCATCCTAGTTAAGAATGATGTACCTCAAAGTAAAATAAATTTAACAACTACTTTACAGGCAATAAACATTTGCTCAGTATATAACCCACAGAATGAACCAGTAAATGAAGCTAAAATTCATGAAATCATGAGGCAACTCCCTGCCACTTTTATGATACTAGTGGACTTTAACTGTCACAGCACCATATGGGGCTGTAAAGACACAAACCAAAAGGACCTTAGAAATGATAAAACCCCGACTTACATAAATCTATTTTCTGACAGCTACTCTGCAATAGACTTACCCCTATGTCATCCATCAATTTATATGGATTTCTCTTAGAAAGTACTGGTAGTGACCACTTGTCAATCATCCTGCAAAATTCAGAACATAATGACAAAAATCCTTTCCATTGGAATTTGGGTGGAGCAAACTGGAAAGAATTTAAAAACTAATGCTCTGAAAAACTAGTTGAAGGAAAAAGCATGAAGGTTTTAAAACATTTTAAGGAAATACTCATCTCTATAGTCAAAAAATGCATTCCAAAAAATATAGCACCAAAAAAGAAGCAGTCCTTGGTACAATGAAAAATGTAAAAAAGTTTCAGTCTAAGAAGAGAAGCTCCAAGAGAATTCAACAAACAACCTACAACCTCTAATTTGCTACAATTTAAGCAACTCCAAGCAGAAACACAGAAAATAATTAAGGAAACTAAAGAATGCTGGAAAAAGCTATATCAACAGATTCAATTCTGCTACAAAAACAAAATCTGTCTGGAATATGATAAAGAAAATAGCAGGCAAATTCGAAACAAGCAATCTAAAACACATAATAAAATAACTGTAAAATAACCAGTAAAAAGGATATGCTGACCAAATAGCCAAAATAATCTCTAAAAATTTATCTGACAAGAATGCTAACCAGCAATTTCTTTTGCTCAAACAAAAACTAAACTTTAAATTAAATAATGCCAAGAGCTATAATCTACGATTCACTCTGGATGAACTAAATAAATCTTTATAGAAAACCTACAATTCATCTGCGGGCCCAGATGATATCCACTATGAATTTATAAAACAGTTACCCAATAAATCATTACAACTGTGGTAAGATTGTATAAAAACATATGGACAAGTGGCAACTTCTCAGAAATATGGAGACAGTCATTCATCATTCCTATTCCAAAACCTGAAAAGGATGACACAGACACTGAAAACTACAGACTGATAGCATTAACCAGTTGTCTATGTAAAATTATAGAGAGTATAGTCAACAACAGTTTGACTTGGCACCTGGAAATTAAAGGCTTAATCAACGATTTCCAATGTGCCTTTTTCAAAAAAAAAGAGAATTACTATGGACCATTTAATACTCCTAGAAACCTTTGTAAGGAAAGCCTTCATTAAGAAGGAACATCTCACAGCAGTCTTTTGTGACATACAAAAGGCATATTACACAACATGGAAATTTGGTAGCTTGAAAGATCTGCATCAACTGGGTTTAAAAGGAAGGATGATCCAATTCATAGAGGATTTCCTGGAAGACTGAAGATTTCAAGTCTGTATAGGAACTATGCTATCAAAACTACAAAACTAAGTAGAAGGGGTTCCACTTTATGTGTCAAAATTAACTCCATTGTTAAATCTCAAAGCCCAGAAATGAGTTGCTCTCTATATGTCAATGATGTTCTAAAAATGTACACATCACGGCATATATATACCATAGAAAGACGACTTCAATGATGCTTTAATAAAGTACACAAATAAGCCAGAGAAAACGGTTTTACCTTTTCCAAAATGAAAACCAAATGCCAACATTTCTGTAAATTAGAGACCTTATGCACAGAAACTAATGAAACACATCCATATTTAAGGGATGCTAAACTATGTCAAAATAAAATATATATAGCATTACTTTTAAACCTAATTATTGTGATCTATTCCAACGAAATGACAATACAACCTTCTGGATTAAGAATGAAATCCATTGCTGAAGAGTTAGGGACCTCACTTTCAAATATACAAGAAATGACTGCAGCCAGTATTCCATTATGGACAATCAAGCATGCTGAAGTCTTGCTCAAAGTAAATAAACCTCATAAAGAAAAGATGCACACACTCACATTCCAGAACAGGTTTCAGGACTTTGGAAAACTACCTTAATAATACACCCATTTCTTACAAAGAATACATATTCTATTCATACACATCTATTGTAAGATTTTTGTCGGCATTAAATAATTCATTGAGGTTGATATGCTACAAAATAAACCAAACCAACAAGGAAAGATTTGGCATTCATTGACCGAGCAGCCAGTATTGCTTTTGGTTGAAATTTATAAAATCTTTCTCTTAAAAAAATATTTTGTTGGGTAACAGGTTTTGCAAGTCCAATCACTGATATTGCTCTTTCTAGTACTGATGGGGGTTTTCTTCCTAACCTTTGTTATTGATTTGAATCAATCCACAACAAAGGAAAAGGTGAGAAAGTTTTTTTTTAAATATAAAAATAAAAAACATATTAAATTTTCATGTTTTTACAACTAAATTTTTCTCAGCCTGTATGAATGTTAAAGTTCTTGTGTTTAGCTGTTTATTAATATGAATAAAATATGATTTCTTTATGTGTGAAAAAGAAAAGCAAGGAATAAAGTGAGTAGGAAAGTGTAAGTTTCACATAGCTTGGTGAGGAAGATGGGTGAATGAGTAAGAGAATATATTTGAAGCTACTGTCATGCACTGTAGAATTCCTTACTGGCTTGTCTGTTCTAGAAGCTTTGATTAAATACTCTTCAAAGGGATCATGAAGCATATTTTTTATTGTCAGCGGGAATGTGACCTGTTAGTTGAAAAATGTTGAATAATTATTTTCAAATGATTCGTTTATTAACCAAAAGGATGCATAGTTACACTCAGAAATCATTTTTTGTCATTTGATGATTGAACATCTTGCTGTTTATTTTCACCTTGACTCCACACCTTTTATTTGAAGTAGTGTGGAATGTTAACATCTTGATTATGTCATTATTTTCTCTTTGAGTTACATGTGCTATCCATTTTAATTGTTGTTACTGTTGGTAGTCCTCAGGTGACATGGTTTCTGTTTTTTGGTACAGTTCATGAGGTTATTGTATGATTGTAAGAAGTGGTGTTAAGAAGTACAGATTATGAGGATATGTAGGAAGGATAACATTTGACCCTACATTTGAAGTTTAAGATTGTCATGATCAGAGAAGCAGCCACTCTTGAGTTTGTTCCATAAAGTATCAGTTCTTGGGAAGAAGCTGTTCAAATGGAACTTCCTTCTTACCAATAAGTGAATGTAGATCATTTGGCCCATTGAACATGGCATTAACATATGAACTAATGAAACAAATGAATATATCTCAGCAGAACCCTTGGAATAGAAATAGCAATAGAATAGTGACATTTATACTGTGGGGAAACAGGTGGTAGAGTTGAAAACAATTCATTATTCACAAGATCACATAAATAGGCATATACACACACATACATAGATATAAGGAAAGCTAGCTCAATACCCACTTGATCCTTGAATTGATTTCAGAGGAAATAGATACAAATATATTTTTTCAATATATTTTAAGAAGAAAGTAATATTTATTTAATATTCAAAACTGATTTTCATGGACTTCTCCATTTCTGTAATGGCTGGTTTATTTTTGGAAGATTTTTAATTACAAAATTCAGATTTTTTTCTTTTAGGAGACATCAATCATTGCATAATCAAAGTTAATTTTGGATGACTAAAATTGACATTAAGCCCACCTAAAACCTGTTCTATGTCGGCAAAGAGCATTTCTATTTTTTAATTGCTAATGTTATGCTATTTTCTAGCAATTGAAACCAAAATTAAAAATTCAAGATAGATATTCAAATTAATGCAAAACTTTATACATTTTAAATTAAGAGTCTGTGATCATCACTACATTTTGTAAAGTTTTGATACATACAAAGTCAGAATGAGCAACTTATACATTATACTATTTGATGCAGATGCCTACTCATTATATGAGGATAAAATGTACCAAAAGAATATTGGCTCATTTTATTTTAATTTGTTTAAAACACTATGATTGTTACTAACTTGCTTTATTTATGTATTATCACATAATATATTGAATTTTAGTATATAAATAAGTGCTCTTAAAATATTTCTAATATTTTATGACCCTTCTTGTTTCAGTCTGTCATGTAAATTGTTTTCAAATTAATTATTTTTATTGATAGTCTTCTGAATCTGTTTCTTTTATGCTAGCTGAGTTCAGATTTAAATATCAAATAAGTTTTATTTTTTAACATTAAATATTTTTTAAATTTCTTCTGTTTTTAATTTTTCCTTTTAATGAGTAAACATAAGAAAAAAAATTAGAATTATCTAATTATATATAAGAAAATTTCATCATGTAAAAAATCAAGGAAAATTGTTTAGAACAATGTTACTCAGTTTAATACAAATAACTAACATGGACATTTCTGTTATATTAATAAATAATAGATAAAACAATATACCAATTGATCAGTGCCAAAGTGTATGATCCAAGGAGATCATTTCTAATGTTACATTCCAGTTACCAAAAAGTACAGCATTGTTGAAAAAATAATGAACAAATTCTCCAAGCACTGGCATAGGCACCATAAATTTATAGAAGATTTCTTAATCAAATTTGGCATTTATACTCAAAATGTGCCAATAATGCAAGGGTTATAAGCTTTGGAAATGAAATAGGCAAACTTTAAATTTTAACTAAAGTTGTTAATTTAACATTGTATTACTACCATTGAAAAAGGTGTGAACTAATATGTTCTTCTAGTTATAAGTAAAATAGAAGACAGACTTGGCTGTTTAGCCTTGATAGGTGGACAACTTTGAATTCAAAATGAATTACAAATTATAGCATCCAAAAATAACAAGCAAAACTGTAAATATAAACGTGCATTATAAATTGACTTAATATGAAGACAGAGTAATAATAAGACATTCACAGGCTATGGCTTTATTAATTACGTCTGAACACCTATGACCACAGGTCTTCACTAATTTGTCACATTGTTCAGGCATAATTTAATCCCATTCTTCCTGGAACTTCTGTCATTAATCAGTCACTATTGTCATTTTTCTGACCCTAACATTATTGTTTATGATTTTGTAAAGATTCTAAATTGTCACAAGATCTGGACTTTAGACAAATATTTTCAACCTTCAAAAAATTGTTTAGCATTTTTTTAATATGACAAGGGAGATTATGAAACATAAAAGTAGTCCTCAGGACAAGAGAGGTTCTCAGAAAAGCAGCAGCATGTTTTTCAATAATATTCTGAAAAACCGCAGCAGTTACTGCACCATCTTAATAAATGAGTAGGCAAACACTTGTACCTGTGAATATCCAATACATCAATCTTTTCACTACGTCCAAATTTAACTCATTTTTTTCATTCTTTTTTTTAAAAGCACAACGATAATGGCACTAGGACACAAGTGGTTACTGGGAGTGAAAGAGAATGAGAAAAATTTAATGAGAAGGAAAGGACAATAAAGGAACAGAGGTCAGGAAGTAAGGAGATTGCAGTTGACATTGCATTTAAATTTTTGAAGCTTGTAGGTGGCAAGGAAGCAAGAAATTGGAAGGGAGTTCCACTGGCAAAACGTGTGAGAAAAAAAACTATGACAATAGAATATGTGGTTGCAGCAAGTTCAACAGTAAAACAGTGAAACCTAGTTGCCAATCTAGGAGCACGCTTAAATTCATGCAGTCAAGGGATCAAGAAAGAAAACTCATCAGAACAGTTTCCATGAAAATATTTGTAGAAAAGACAGAGGGAAGCCAAATCCTGTCAGTGAGAAAGTAATTGAAGTCAAGATGCCAGGTGAGGACTGATTACATTATAGACCCTTATTGAATTTTGTCAAGAATCTCTAGATATATAGTAGAAGCACCAGGCCATATATGGCAGCAACATTCAAGACATGAATGAATGGTAGAAACACTCATGTTCATGCCATGTGGCATACTGCCTGTTAAATAAAAGCCAGTTATATTAACCTTATTTTCATTGCACTTGAACAATTCATATTGATCTAGACAGTGTTATTTTTTTTGTTCTTTTTACTGATAAGGGTTTTGACTGCAAAAAACTAGCCTGAAGATCTGCTTCTCATAAGCATGGCACTCACGTCCACAAAATTTTGATGTTCAATTCTGTACTGACCTGATACACAATGCCTGCTACTGTGTCAAAATGGTCTGATATAGAAAGTGATTGAATCACCCATTTGTCCTGAGGAATCATTTTAATACTGAAGAATTTTCATTGTTAGTTCTATTGACATCCTTTGAGTTTTTAGTGGGACAAACTGTTTGTTCCTATCAAAAAATTGCTGCAGATAAATAAGGAAGCAAAGCTGAATAGTACCGTATAATATTGAGCTTTGGTTGGTTGGTGACATCCATCATGGCCGAGTGGATCTAAGAATGTTGGATCTAACAACAGTTTTTCCAGCAAAGAGGAATGCAGTTTTTAATCTTGCTGATCAGCACATATTTTCTTTTATAAGATTTGTCAATTATTCAGTCCAGTAGATGAAAATAAATATACTGTTTAATAAATAAACCAAATTTACTCCAATATGAGTATCCACTAAAGTAAAAATAATGTTTAAGTGATAAAATCTGTCAAGTTAATAAAAATAAAAAATCCATTACTGTATAAAGTGTCATTCTGGAATCTATAAAACATTTAAGTCAAACTCTGTGTCAAGCCATGAATCATCTAGGCACTATTATATATATATATATATATATATATATATGTGTGTGTGTGTGTGTGTAAAATATTTTTATAGTAAAAATACCAGGAATACATTTCTATGAAAAAAAATACAAACTATACATTTTTCTAGTGACATTACCAGCAATACATTTTTATAAAAACAAATTATTACTAATAAAACATTTTTATAGAAAAATAACAATCAATATGACATCAAAAAAAATATAATCCATTTTTATAGTAAAATTACCAGCAATGCATTAAAAGCAATATTATCAACAATACATTTTATTATTTACAAACTATATATTTAAAAAATACACTTTTGCCATGAAAGTATAAAATGTACAAAATATTTGTAGTTGAAAATATAAAATTGCCTAAAAAAGTATTTAGATTTTGGCAGTAAATAACCCATAGATGTATTGATATGCCACTAAGCAAGATCCCTCAACCAAACTGTATATATTCAAGGATATCACCATTCAGAATAACTTATCTCATATAACTTGATCCTAGTGTATTTATGACAATCTAATGAACATATATTATCAATATTGTATGAATAATAAGAGATAACTTTTCCATTTTCTAAAAAGTGTGTATATGACAGAGTGGAAGTTTGATTCTTAGAAACAGTATTTCATCATTAGTTGGAGAGTAAGGATAAAAAATGGGAGGGCCTGGAAATAACTGAATTGCTTGATGTGTGGAAGTTGATCTGTTAAGTTTTTCTTTGCCAATACTTGTGCTTGTCTGGCCAGAATAGAGTGATTTTCTACAGAATCAGTTAACTCTATGAAGAATGCCTTTATATAGCCACTTAAAAGAAGGATGTGATAGGAGATTCTGATAACTTGGACATTTGAGTGATGGACTAGCTGACCTTGGTCCAGTCTCTGATATTTGCTATTTCTGGACATATCTTGGAGGATAAGAAAGGACAAAATAAGTGGAAAGAAACAAAATGGAAAAAAAAGCAAAATAAAAAAAAATATTAGAGTAATGAACCAGCAAGTAAAAATCTAGATGATATCAAAAGGGAGAATGTGGACGAGATAAGTGGGTTGAGAAAGAAGATAGAGTAAAAGAAAAAAAAAAAAATGAATGAAAAAGAAAAGAGAAAACAAAGGATAAGATCAAATAGCATAAATTTGTTGGGAATTAGAAGAAAACAAGAAGAAGCAGAGAAATAGGAATAAGTACTGAATGAAAAAGAAAAAACTCAAGAGAAGTGGGGGGAAAAAAGAAGAAGGAGAGAAAAATAAAATGAAGGAGAGAATGAATAAGAATAGACAATGAAGCAGAAAAATAGGAAGAGAGACTGAAGGGAAAGAAAAAAGCATTTAAAATAAAGAGGAAATAAGAAAAAGAGAATGAAAGTAAGATGAAAGAAAGAGAGAAAAAGAAAATGAAGGAAAGAATGAATAAGAATACAGACAATGAAGCAGAAAAATAGGAATAGAGACTGAATAGGAAAGAAAAAAGAATTTGAGAGAGAGAAAAAGAGAAACAAGATGAAAGGACAAGAGAAAAAGAAAATGAAAGAAAAACAAAATAGAATATAGATGATGAAGAGTGAAATAAGCTGAATTGAAAAACAGGAAACCAATAAAGTCAAAGTAACAAAGAAAAGCTGTATACTGAAGAAAGCTTTGAATTCAGTAAAAAGAAGTTATTTTATGCAAAAAATATCCTTAGAAAAAGCACTGACCTCAAATAATCCTTGCAATTGAGACATTTGCATACTTGTAAAATATATAATAATTGAATAGTAAAATAAAAAAATGATTTAAAATAATACAAAAATTGAGAATGTAAGAATACAACAAAAACATTGAGTGAGAAATCATATGAGTTGTTGAATCAATGTAGAATTAAGATTCCAAGAGCTGCACCAAGAAAAAAGCAGAGAGTAAGAAAAAAAAAAGAAAATACATGGAGAAAATAGGAGTTAATCGAACTCACCTTTGTCCTTCTTTTACATGAACCAGCTAGTATTTTCACTTCAAATTTCATTCAGAGTTAAAGGCTCTTTTTTCAGAGGACATAGGCCAGTATTTGTCAGTATTTCATTCTGTCTCTGTATTGAAAGAAGCAAATCAATAATTGGCAATGTTGACTTGGAGGTTTTAAGATTAAAAAAATCTCAAAAAGTGAAAGCTGAATAAAAATAGTGGGTGATAAATTGCTACGGGGTCATGGAAAATCAAAGTAGATTACCCCAGAAAACATGTTTGTGATTATAACCCCTCAAAATATTTAGCTTTTTCCTTCATATTTTTTTTTTTTCAATTTTCTATCTGTAATAACATTGTTTAGGAGAACAGATTTAATGCAAACACCTTTTTAAAAACTTTCAACAATTTAATAATTTTCAGAACAACTGTGGAGAAATAAAAGTTCATATATAAATTCTGTCATCTTAGAAAATGATGTAATTTTTTTTCTACATATGTCATAAGAATACCAATTTAAGGGTTTAACAGCAGATGATGAAAAATGCTTTGTAGGTAATCTGTATTTAATTCAGAAGCAATCTTCACATCTAGATTTTGTTAATAATCCAGTGTTTATTCACATCTTCCTTTAAGATCTTTCATCATTACCCTCTTCACTTTCAACACTGCTCTATTGCTACTTCCATAGAAAATGCTTGGATTACATTTGTTGATCCTTCCAGTTCTAAGATTCATGTGTAGGATCGATCATACCATTCACATTGTAGCAAACCACCCACATTCACTCGGTATTCTATTAGTGAGAAGTAGAGCACCTCATTACGCCTGCTTGGTCTCACACTGTCCACTGACATAAAGTGAAATAAATACATTGAATCAATAGCATCATCTACTGCAAGAAAAGTTGGTTCTCTGTGTTGTGCCAGAAAGTTTTTCCCATCTGAGGCCATCCCTCAAATCTATAAATCAACCATCCGTCCTTGCATGAAATATTGCTGTAATACATGGTCTGGTGCTCCTGCTGTACATCTCAAGGGCCTTGACAAAATCCAGAGATGAATATGCAAGATGATAGGTCTTGATCAAGCATTTAGTCTACAATCACTATGCCACAGATGTGCTGTGGCCTCCCTCTGTCTCTTCTATACATATTTTCATGGCAACTGTTCCAACAAGCTACTGTTGCTGGTTCCCAGACTTCATGAATTTAAATATGCTACCAGGCTGGCATTTTGGTCTTACCGTTTCACTGCCAAAATGGTTAAATGTAACCGTCTCTTATTCTCAAACAACTTCTTCTCCCGCACTTCCCATCTGTCCATCTGGAACTCTTTTCCCCTTACTTGCTTCACCAATGATTATAATCTTCAAATATTCAAGTGTAATGTTCCCCGTCCTTCTCTGTATCCCTTCCTCAAACACGCCACTTTACTTTTGTTCTCAATCCTCTGTAACCTCTTGTATGCTAGTAGCACTCCCGCCTTGCTTAGGGTGAATCACCTTAAAAAAATGGTTCTACTCGAAAAGCTTCTTCTGTGGAACTGACTCCAAGAGCATGTTACCCTGGACACTACAATCTTAATCTGTTCAAATTTAGGGTTTACCATTATATTCTTCTCTTATCCACATAAACTGCCTGAATGTAACTCTTTACCTCAAGTGGTCCTCAGCCAGGCCTTGTACATGGGGTATCATACTGTATATATATATATATATATATATATATAATATATTTTATGTTAATATTCGACTTGTAAAAGGCCCAAGAACAACTCTAAGTAAAGGGTCACAGAGTAAGAAGCCCAGTCAACAGGGATATGTGGACACACACACACACATATATGGATGTATATTTATGTATTTAGGCAGCATATTTTCATTCAAATATATATATATAATATTAAGAAATACAAAAGTTGCATGGAAAAAACTTGTGGAACTGAAATTCACATAGAATGATAAAAAAAACACTAAAATGAACAAAAAATGTTTTTGAAAATTACAGAAATATGTATACACATACATAGACAATTTAACCCCCTGAAGATGATCTCAGATAAAACAGGAAGTACTTGGGAAAATAAAAATTATTTGAAAGAAAATTTTGGTATTTTTCTATGGCTACCAAGGAACTGATTTGTGGACACAAAAGAATTAAAACAAAAATAAACAAACATAGTATGTCTAAATTATTTAACCAAACCTATTTGAATGAAAATATGCTGCTGGAATACAGAAATATACATACACACACATATATATATATATATATAGATTGTCGGAATTGTCAAAGAAGAGGATACCTTGTACAAAGTCTCTCTCTCTCTCTCTCTCTCTATATATATATATATATATATATATATATATATATAGAGAGAAAGAGAGACTTTGTACAGGGTATCCTTTTCTTTGACAATTCCAACAATTCTAACCTTCATGGTGAAGATTTGCTATGTCACACGCATTGTAGCGAACCACACTTATTCTCTTTATATTCCATTGGTGAGTTGTAAGTTCCATTTGAACAGCTTCTTCCCTTGAATGTCTACTTGAAGGAACTGACTACCAAAAGGATGTTACTCTGATGTTTACAATCTTAACCTGTTCAAGTCTAGGGTTAACTGTCATCTTCTCCACATATCCTCGTAAATTATGCACCTTACCTCATATTCTCTAACCCTCTATCTCGAGTGGCTATTGGGCCTTGTAAAAAAACAAAACTATTTGCCTCTGCCTTTTGTCAACCAGGTTACATTTTTAATTAAATTTCTCAAGTTCTGAAATAGCCTTCTTACTAAATCTCAAACCCTGTGTTCATGTTTCAGATCTCTAACCATTAAGCTGGTAATCTGCTGCAGAAAAGAAATTGGTATATATTAAAAGATAAGTTGTCATCGGCAGAAGTATACTTCAGATAAAATCCACTTACAACTATTTAGAATTAAATTCTTTAGTGATAGACATTTTGTCAGCGGTTTGCATAATGTCCCTAAATGACAACATAAAGCTTGTTTGTACACCTAAACATCTAAGTGTGTATTTTGTCTAAGAGCTATTATACATAAAATTATCTACAAATGGTTCATATAGATCAGTGAGAGATGATATGTTCTGACTCAAAACTGCTTTAATATCATACAATTTATTTATTTTTATGTGAACTGGTGTGTGTATTTTTTGTTACAAATGTTTTTAAGGTTGCATGTAACAAAAAGGAAGTTCCTTCAAATTATGACAAGCGGGTGAATGTTGGGATGTTTTGTAGCGAAGAGATTGAATTCAACATCTTTTGACAGGAAGTCTGTTTTTTGGCAGGAACAGTTTCTGTTGCATGATGGAAAAATTTTTATTTTATACAATGTTTGAATGTTACTTGTTTCATTTTATTTTATTCATAATATTCATTATTGTTATTATTATATATTTATTTATTTATTTATAATAATAATGTCCTTATAAGGGTGTTGGGAATGTGACTGAAGCCGAGATACCAGGTTAGGGCCAATAAAATTTTCTTTGGATTTTCTCAAGAATCTCTAGGTAGAAGACACATCAGATCAGATGTGACAGCAATAATACGCACCATCGCCTCCCTCTGTCTGTTCTACAAATACTTTCATGGAAACTTCTCCGAGGAGCTGCATTCGCTGGTTTCCAGACGTCATGAGTTCCAGCGCCTTACGAGGCTGGCATCCCACTCTCACCCTTTCACTGTCAAAACTCCTAAATGTAGCCGTCTCTTCTACTCTAATAGCATCATGTCTCGCACCTCTCACCTGTGGAACTCCCTTCCCTTTTCCTGTTTCCCTGTGAGCTATAATCTCCAGCTATTCAAGTGTAATGTCAATCGACATCTCCAGTCGCCTTGATCTATCCACTACACTCATCCTTTCTTCTATCACTCCTATCTAATCTTGCTCTAAATTTTCTGTAATCCCTTGCATCCTAGTGGCTTCCCACCTTGCTTGGGGTGAAATGCCTAAAAAAAAAAAATATATATATATTTATGGAGGAAAAGCAGACTTATAAATGTGTAAAATAGATTCTAGTGAGAAAAATTGTCTAGAATGACGTCACATTGCTTTTAGAAAAAAAACTTCAGTAACTGAACAATCTCTCATTTCTATAAGATAATAAAAATAATGAATTCTCACTTTAATTTAAAGTAACATTCTTTCTTCCACAAGTTGTATAAGACAATAAATTTTCTTTGCAAAATGCTTGAGTCAACTAATGATTTCTTATTTTTGTATATATTTTCCTTAAGGTCTTTAGCTGATCCACCAAAAGAGGTCAGTTATATGCTTACTAATTAAGTGCAAAATTCAAGAACAAAACAAACAATATTTTGTATATATTTTATTTAAATGCAATGTTTCTCAAGGCATCAACAGTCTTGGCTTTCCACAGATACCTTTTCTTTAAAATATCTGAATTTCCCTGGTTGTTTCTGATAAAGACAGTCAGATAGTTTCTCATTAACTTCTCAACAGTTTTGTATTCAGAACTGTCCTTTTCTTATCAAGGCTAAAGAGACAAATCTGCCTTCGATTTTACCTATAGCTGGAAAAAAATGATACGACCAAATGATATTTCTAACATCATTAATACAATGTTAATATAACAGCCTCAGTTTATTCCATTTCCCATGCTTATAACCTTTGCATCATGGGCACATCTTGAGTATAAATACAACATCTGCTAAAAATAAATTTTCTATAAATTTATGGTGCCTATGCCAGAGTTTGGAAAATTTGTTTTTCATCAAAAATATTTTATCTTTTGGTAACAGGAATGCTACCTTAGAACTAATCTTGAATCATACACTTTTGCACTGATCCTGAGGTATATTTATTTATCTTATGTTTACAAATGAAACAGAAAAGTCTGTGTTAGAGTTCTTTTATCATCCTTTCTGTTTTTCTCCCAGTAACCTCTTGTATCTTAGTGGCATTTATCACCTTGCTTAGAGTGAAATGATTAGTAAAAAAAATACTGTCTGTTTAACATTGAGCCCTGTTTTACACACAATTATATGATTGCACTGAAATTAATCTTTTTTATTTAACTCTGCTTGTCCTTTATGATGTCCTTGAGTCTAATTGCAGAACAAAAGGACAATACTTCTAAATAAAAATAGATTGAAACTATCCTCTAGGCAAATTTCTTTGTTGATCTTTCTAGCCTTTGTAGAAATATGCCAAATTGGGTTATATAAAAACAACTTGGTTGAAATATAATTATGCATACTGTGCTCTTTTTTATTTTATAACAGTCGATGATTTGTAGATCTATACAGCCATTTTCAACAGCTTTTTGCACTCTTCAGAAATGGAATATTCTAACTTAAAATGGTCATGTTGAAAGAGTCCAAGTTTAGTTTTAAAATGAAGTCCCAATTGAGTGTTTCTTCCTTTCTAAGACTCGAGTCTAACAAGAATGGGGAAACATTTATGGTCCTATTCTTTATTGATGGACGCAGCACATTTCTTCATTGTTGGCATTTGATTGTGATTTGGCTCTAGATGCAAAGAAGAAACAAACGTATCCTAGATTTTATTCACTGTTTAAATATTCATAGCTTGACTACAAGATTGGTTTTTGCATTTGTAGCTAGACTGACAGTGGTACAAGATGGGTTGGTGGGATGCAGAATATGCCAACTGGTGAATGGGCAACTTCTTATACTTACTGCCAGCAAAACCATAGAAGTCTGGCATATGTTCAGCACTTTAGGCCTTTTTTTTCCCTTCCTAAAGCAGAGAACTCAAAAATGGCAGCTGTGTTGGCTTCCATTATACACTTGCATTTTGACCTATCTTGTCTAAATGTTCTCCATGCTGAACTGTCTGATTATTCATTTAGATGTACAGTGCTTTGAAATGAGAAACAAAACATGAGCAACAAACAACCACCCAAGAAACTGCACTTAATTCAGCTTTGAAGTTTATTTCAAGGCTAGATAACTTCTAGAGTTAGATATAATATTTTAAGTCAAAATAAGCACAGTAAATTTGACAGTAGAAATTATTTGGTAAACCATTTTGAAAGATATAATTGGATATACGAGTCATCTTTATATCTGAAACCAAAATATTTTGTGTTTTATGTCAAATTTTAAGTATATAATTATGATTTTGTTATATTACAAGACAAATTTTAGAGAAATTCATCAAATCAGTATGCTAAATAAAATCTAATTGAGAAGATAACCCTGATTTGCAGATATTTATGAACCAAAGTCAAAATAATCTCAGTTGAAAAGTGTGAATCAAATAAAATGCAAATGAAGCAAAGTATCCTGATCAAGGGTGGAAGGAGAACTATGATTCCTATTTTGGTAGAATTATGATCCATAATTTAGTAGAAGGAGAACTGTGATCCTTATTTTGGGTAGAAAGAGAAATGCGATCCTTATTTTCGCTAGATGTAGAACTGTAATTCTTATTGTGAGTAAAATAGGAACTATAATCCTTATTTTTAAAAGAATGGGAACAGTGATCCTTTGGGTAGAAGGGGGAACTGTGATCCATATTTGGGGTAGAAGAAGAATTGTGATCCTTATTGTGAGTAGAATAGAAACTATAATCCTTATTTTTTTAAAAGAATGGGAACAGTGATCCTTTGAGTAGAATGGGATCTGTGATCCTTATTTTGGGTAGAAGGAGAACTGTGATCCTTATTGTGAGTAGAATAGGAACTATAATCCTTATTTTTAAAACAATGGGAACAGCGATATTTTGGGTAGAGGGGGAATTTTGATCCTTATTTTGGGTAGAAGGAGAACTGTGATCCTTATTGTGAGGAGAATAGGAACTATAATCCTTACTTTTTAAAAGAATGAGAACAGTGATCCTTTGAGTAGAATGGGATTTGTGATCCTTATTTTGGGGTAGTACAAGAAGAGTATTCCTTATTTTGGGCAGTACGAGAACTAAGATTGTTAGTTTGGCTAGGAAAACTGTGATCCTTATTTTGGGAATAAGGTATATTATGATGCTTCCTTTTGAAAGAGTTTTATTGCGAATAGAAGTAGTAAGATCCTTATTGTGAGCAGAATGGTAACTAAGATGTTTATTTTGAGTGAAAGAAAATGTAGAACCTTTCTTTTGGGTACAAGAAGAACTAGGATTCTTATTTTTGTTTCTTTCATCATATTTTAATAAGTATTAGGAATTCAGTGAGCATACAGAAACATTATGTCAGTAACAATAATTTCTCTTAGAAATGCTAATAATGATAAAATATATTTAAAACAAATGAAAAAGTAATGAAATACACCTGTTTTCTCGAGATTCGAAAGATATTATTCATAAATTTAGATTTTTAATTTCTATTTTATAATCATTATGATAATTTATAATAGTTAAATTTTTTTAGTTTTGTTTTTTGTTCATACTCAGGTTATCACTACTGTGATGCTTTATGATGTCAATCCAGAAATTGTGCAACCATTTTGAATATCTCAGAAAAAGAGCAGATGGGCTTGACATAATTTGGCACCTAATCAGAGGAGGTCTTGCAAAATAGTTATGAACAGGTACTCACCATGTGATTAGTAATGAGATGCTATTTAGTTAGTTTGTCAATGTACCATTTACAATGACTAAACAAGTAAGCCAGAAAATGCTTACACAGGTTTTTAAATTCATACATTTGTGGAGAGCCATGATCACCAATGGGATATAGAGACTGTCCTTGAAAAAATACATCTCTCATTTTCAATGCAGTATATCTTAAAAATATTTATTCTTAACTGTAAATTATAAATGATGTAGTAGTCATTAAATAAAAAGCTTACCAATTTTAAATTCTTGTCAAAACTTTCAGTATTAAGAAATTAATAAGACAGTCTTGACTCCAACTTCCCTGTGTTCTATGTCTCATGAATTGTAGACAGAATACAGTTATGTCATGAACTCATCATTTCTACTGGTAGCATGTAACCAAACAAATGACCTGAACAAAAAAATCAGTGCCACCCAGAAACTACTTTCAATCACATGAAATTTAATGAAAGTCATTATGCTGAACCCTGTTAGTCCAGTCCTATAAAGTTCTCTGACAAGCTCTTCAAGCCAAAGAAAAAAAAAGAACATATTTTTTTAATCATTTCACCACGAGTAATGCTACTAAGATGCAAGAGGTTACTGAGAGTGGAAAAGAATGTGAAGACTTTCGTGAGGAGAAAGGATAATAAAAGAACAGGATTCAGGAAGACAGAAGATGGCAAGTGACAATGAATTTCAATTTTTTAAAGTTGGCAGGGAAGCATGAAAACTGGAAGAGAGTACAATGGAAAAGAGATGGAAAAAAAAAAGAAACAATTAGAATAGAAATTACAACTCTATCTAGCTGATTCGGCATTAAAAAGAGGAACTTGAGTTGCCAATCTCGGCATATGCCTAAATTCAGGTGATATTTTTTTTCTCCACTTGTATGGGGAGACTTTGTATTTTGTTTTTTTCTTTGAATATATTTTTTTACTTGAGCAAATTTCTTTAATCACTTCTGAATTACTTGCACTATCCACTATACATTTTCAGAATTAATGCATATTGTCATCAGCTTGACTCACAGAAGATGCCAAAAAGAAGTTGAAATTAACATACAACTATATTTTTATTTCTTGTTTAGTTAGAATTTTTCTTCTATACTAGTTGCCAACCAAGCCTACAGAACCCAGTTTGCCCTATTATTTTATTCATAGCTTGGAAGGGAAGACATGAATTCTTGCCTTTCCTAAAGTCATTTAATATAAAGAAATTGCAAACCGAGTTGGAATTTGATTTCAATTCAGCTCAGTGATTCCATTTTATTTCCTGCTATCAGTCCAGTAGCATCTCCCACAGGCATAAAAATGTATAAGCACAAAATTAAAGTTATTTAATCAAAATATATAATAATAGTATATGTAATTCATATATGATATATTTTTGTTGTAACCTAGGAAATGTTACTGAAGAGAATAATCACATGAAGGTATGTAATGAATGATAATACTTAGGACAAGAACAATGCATATAAGATTTTCCAGCAACATGTAGAAGTAGTCAACTGCTAGAAGTGAGTCAAATGAATTCCACAATGAATTTCCAACTGCAGACCAACATGCAGTATTTACTACTGTATTTATGCTAATGGGGACATACCCATTATCATCCGTAGGTATGCTACAACAATTATATATAATATCAGAATGATAATTTTTTTTTTAATTCCTGTGTATTCTTTTTTAATAAAATTTTTGCAGTTTAGATTCAGACATAAGGTCAGATATAAAAGAGATATTATAAAATTTAGTCTTCTTAACAACATTTTAAATAAAAAATAATGCCTGGATTCTGAGTCCACAAATGAAAGAAAAATATCAAAACTTTTTAGTTATTCGAAGAGTTTGATTCATACATTAACCAATCAAAAATGACAAAATATAAATTGTTTTGAGAGAACCATTGTCATGTGGAAACGTTTCCTCAAGATTACATGAGAAAATGTTTTATTAATAAACTTAAGCTCAGAAATCAATGTTCTTTTATTTTTTCCTTCTGTCTTTTTTTGCCTTTTTTTTTTTACATTATTTGCCTTGTTTCTGATGAATCAGACAAAACTCATTAATGAAAATATTTTTGTCATTTCTTCTTTCTCTTTCTTCCTCTGTTTATTTTCTGTCCATCAGTGAAAAATAATTGGTGAAATATTTTTTCAAAGCAATGTCAAAGTTGATGTATTGGACAGAGTAGCAGGAAAGTTGAAAAGAAAGAAAGAAAAGAGAATTAAAATAAAATCTCAAATTCCTGACATTTGAAATTAAAATCGACATGGAAATCTGCAGAGAAGATTTTCCTCCTTTATTTTTTTAAAGATCAATTTTTTGTAGTCAAGTATGAAATTTTCTTGTACATTGAGAGATAATCAAGTCACAGTTTATCTGTGGCATGCATAAAATAATTGAACCAGAGAATAAATTATGTTATTTAAATCAAACAGAAATTCTTTCTGGGTAACATCCTTAAAAAAAAAAAAAAAAGATCAAAAGCATTATTTTTTTACCTCCTGAAAACAATTGTCACAGAAGAATGTTTAAAAGAAAATTTATTTTTTCCTGCTTGGTGTCCTTTATTCTCTTCCCTATTTAGACATACATTTTTTTTTTTATATCTACAATGAATTTGGATAGCTTTTTCTATGAACTCAGAATTACATTAAATGGTATAATTATATAATTTATTGCATAATAATGTAGGAAATAAAAACAACCTGTTCTTAATAACTGTTAGTTTTGCATACACTTCTGATACAAATAAATAACAACTATAATGGGTCTCTAGCAGTAATAGTAGTTAAGGGATAACAATAGGTTGAAGTCATTTACTAAAATCCCACTCAAATTTGTAAAACTTTATTTACTTGATTTTTGGTTATCAAATTCATCAAAAAAAGAATAGAGGGTCATAAAAAAGAATCAATGCTAATATGAATGATAAAATATTTGGGCAATAAAAAAAGAGAGACCCCAATCTTGATTTCACCAACAAAATATTTGGGACATAAAAAAAGACAGAACCAATTATTGAAAAAATTGCTATCCTGCCTCTGAACAAACGTCAAATCTAACATGCTTAATATTTTCTCAGTTTTGTATCAAAAAAGAGTTTCAACAATTTATATACACTTTCACATAGAGATCTATACATATTTGCATATTTAATTAATGACTTGTGGCAAAGTAATTTTTAATTTTGATAAATATTTATTCAAAAACTGAAAATTTAAAGTAGCAGAAAATAAATTTGTTCTTTGGGATTCAAGTTCCCATGTTAACCTAAAAGTAACCCTTATGATTTCCCTCTTAAGTATATGTAACTCTTAGTCAACTCGGTATTAAGAAAATTAATTTTGTGTTGGAAATTAAATACAGTAACTACAGCCAAGTTCTGAGAAAATAAATGATATGTACATAATGTAACAAGTCTATCTTTAAAGTTTTTATCTTTTCCTTCAGTAGGTGTCATATCAGTTTTTATCAAGTATCATATCTTTATATGTCAGTGGGTGATAATTGTCTCATTTCCAGGGAAAATTTGAACATAAGTCGTCCAGTGTTTTGTGTGCATTTTCATCTTGCATAAGCCAGTATAAAAATATTTATTTTTGTCAAAAGGATTCTTTCATATATTGTTTCTTTTTTTAACTTTTTCTAACTTTTTTCTTTTGATAATTTTCATCTAGATTATACAAAAGAGTGTTAGAATCTGTCTAGCCAGGTTTTTGGTACTATCTAAATGTTGGTATTCAGTATATTTAACAACAACAGCAACACATCTTTATAAAAAATGTTGTTCACTGAAAGAAAAGTAGATGCAGAATGTTAGTTGAATTAACATTTATATAATCTTTCAAGAAATATACAATAGGAATAAAATGTTCAATTTTCCTTACAGTGAAGCTTGGTTCATATAGTAATTAAGTGTTCATAATGCAGTATGAAATCTGTGGACAGAGTTACTTTATGATGGTCATCCTAATGTGTTTGTGAGTTCATAGTCAAAGGCTTAGTAGCTAGTTGCTGGTTAATCTCTTCTGTGGTGTGCATGGACAAGGCCTTAGTTGGCAGCTGCTGGCTGTCTCTCTTCCTTTGTATGTGTGCGGTATGTTTACACATATGTAGATCAAACTAGTTTCCCAAATTGGTTTGAACCTCGAGAAGCAGTACACTTCTATTTTTATATCTCTAAGGAGATTGAAAATCTAATTTCACATAAAGGTGTGAACTTTTTGAATACAATGTTTTTGTTGGTTTGAAAATAATTTTACACTGGCTTGCAAAAATCTTTTTCTTAATTTGTGGGAGTGGTGAAAGAAATTATTTTTGTTATTTTCTAAATGGTCCAAAAATAACATCTGGTAGGTCTACAACTACATCTACAAGTATTTTGGTAGTATTTGCCCTAATAATTATTGCTTATCAAACAAAATTTTCTGATGGGATTTTATTGTTTAAAAAAATATATGTAGGATTTAATTTCTATAAGAGTATAGTTGACATACAAAGTAACTACAAGAACTCCTACAGAAGGTCGTGAAGGAATGTGAAAAGAAAGGAGTAAACATCAAAGAAATCAGAATGCATGGTTGTTAGCAAAAGGAACAGCCCAACATGCAAAATACAAATTGGGGATAACAGAATAAAAGAAGTACAAGATTTAAATATCTGGGAAGTACTTTAACAGAAGATGGAAAGTGCAACACTGAACCCCAAAGACACATTGGGATAGCAAAAGATGCCATCCAAAAAACTAACCAGAATATTAAGAAACAGAAAAATCTCATAAGAAGCAAAGAATAAGTACTGAACTGTTATGTAATATCAGTTTTCCTATATGGCAATGAATGCTGAACAATTTCCTCAAAGATAAAGAAGACACTGACAAGAACCAAACATGTCAGCAACAATAAAATTTTACCGATAATGGAAAGAGAAAGGGTACTTCTACATTGCATCCAAAAGAGATAGTTGAAATTCCTAGGGCACATAAAGGGAAAAGAGGGCTTGGAAAATTTGATACTCACAGGGCAAATTAAAGTCAAGAGGAATAGAGGAAAAGAACACTTTACCTGCATAGCCAACTTCAGTAAATGGATGGCAGAACACAGTTTAAGAGAGATAAAAAAAGAGAAAATTTATTAAGATCTACAAAGGACAGGAAATTGTGGAGAGCCATGACAGCAAACGTCTTGAAGAGAGACAGCAGATAGAAATTTTCTTTTGCTTCAGTTGATACCATGTCACTTTTTTCAAATATAATCTATTGATGCATCCTGTGGGTGACATGATGATATCTGCCAATGCATAAAGATGTGACACTCAAAAACTTCCAAAACAAACACAATTAAACAAAAATAAATGTTAAGCGAAGAATTTTTGCTGCTCTTCAAACAAATATCCATAAATTATATAGAATTATTTTGATACTAGATAGTATAATATTGTATGTGTAATTATGTATCTTAAAGATATAAGTATAGCTGCCAAGTAAACAATAGTCTACAAAAAATAGTTGCTTTTTATTGTTTTGCCTTTTATTTGTGTGTATGTATATATGTTTTTCTTTTTATATCAGTATATATTTGATATAGTCCCCAACTTTTATTTAATTATGTATACTATTACATAAACCAAAAATACTTAATGTTGTATATACCAAAAATAAGCATAATGTTATATATATATATATATATATATATATATATATATATAGTTTATGCAAAACTAGGTAATCCGTATGGGTAGACCCAAGGAGGATGATATCCAGAGAGCTCAATGTAAATTCAGAGCAAATATGTTTGAATAAAAACAGATCACTTTAAGGTTCCATGTAATAAGTTATTTCACCACAACCCTTTTAAAGGGCTCTGGATCATCAGACTTTACTTCCAAAAGTTAAAATGAAAAGAAACTTACACATTTTTGATGGACCGCACCAAGCATATGTAAAATTAACGAAGTGAGGTGGGAGAGAATATATGAGTGAGTTAGATATACCATTTTCAATTCCTTATCCTTAACCCCACTCTGTGTAGGCTAGATGCCGCTTAACTTAATGTATGCTATCTAGATACAGATGGGTAAGGGATGAGGGAGAAGACCGACTTAAAGGGGAAAGATACAGTTAACAATAAAATAATAAATTCTGTCCCTGAGAGCAAGATTCACTCAAATTCTTAGACGCTGTTATTTTGCATTACTTTAAAGGGTATATTTGGGGGTTAAAGTTATATATATGTGTGTGGGTGTGTCTTTTCTACAAATATTCATGGTAATTGCTCCAATGAGCTGCTTTCACTGGTTCCCAGACTCCATGAATTCAAGCGCCCTACGAGGCTAGCATCCCGCTGCCACCCTTACACTGTAGAAACTTTTAAATGTAGCCGTCTCTTCTACTCCAATAGCTTCATAATTCTCACCTCTCGCCTGTGGAACACCCTTTCCAATTACTGTTTCCCTGAGAGCTATAATCTCCAACTATTCAAAATTAATGTCAATCGACATCTCCAGTTACCTTGATCTATCCAATATCTCTCTCCTCATCCTTTCTACTATCACTCCTATCTGCTCTTGCTCCAAATCTTCTACAACCCCCTGCATCCTAGTGGCTTCACACCTTGCTCAGGGCGTAATGCTTAAAAAAAAAAAAAATTATTTTCTTTTTTTTCAAAATATGATTCCGTTGTGACACAGAAATTTCTATGTTTCAAAACTGAAACTAAATTCATAAATTTAATTATAAATATTAAATAACAGATGTATATGTTTGTTAGCAGGCACCCCCACCCCACCTAAATTTAAACTGCGAGTAATATATATTGGACACATAAGGTGTCTAGGGAAATTAAAACCCAACCACCACTAATCAAAATAGATTGAATTTTCCTTAACCTTACCAAATCACAATATTAATATTGTCTGCAATTATAAATTAAGTATATTTATTAGAAAGTTATTCTTAACATCGCCTGACAATGGAACAAAACTATGGATTTTAACTTTAATTTTTATAATTTATAAATTTAGTTTCAGTTTTGTAACACAGAAATTTCTGTGTTGTAATGGAATCATATTTTTAAAAAAAGAAAATAATTATAATATTTTGCTCTACTGTTTGTATAGAGCACTGTTTTTTTTTAAGAATAAATATAATTGCTAAGAACACCAGATTATATATCTTACTGTTTTTCTTATTATTTTAATATATATATATATATATATATATATATATATATATATACACACTTCTATTTACCAAATTGCATTAATAAGTCAGTACCCTAATGATGAAAAGAGCATTTAAAAAACAAATATTTGTCAATATAATCTCCTTCTATGTTAATATTATAACCAAGTATTTCACTCATTACATAAAGCAAATAATATGTGATTATAATTTATGATTAAAATTCATTTAATATATTGTTACCCCCTTGTAAATTGTAGGCTAGACTTGCCTAGCTACATCCACAGGTTTGAAACACCCTCATTCCCTACATATTCCTTTGGTAAGAACAGTGTTTCAGTCCAGAAGCTTCTTCATAAGAAAATATATTTTGTGGAACAGATACCCATATGGATACAGCCCAAAACACTACAATCTTAACTTTAAACCCAGAGGGAATCTTTATTTATCAATCATATTATCATCTTCACTTCTTACTTCCAACTGATGTACATCCCACATCTCATTTAGTAAAGATGTACATTGAGTGGCTCTCGGGCCTTGTATTGCTAAACTTCAGTCAGAAAAAAAAGCTTTACTTATTAACACATTTATTTGCATATATTTTATAGCAGGATTATTATTCTACTTCCTCGTATAAATGACCATTATGCTTTTCTACCTATTTGTCTTAGTGTAGTAAGTGCCTAATCCCCAGTGCTCCTGAGCTGGAATCAGTTACCTTTTCTGAATTAGAAACCTACATAGCAATATTAAGTGGGAAGAAATTTGGAAAAGCAGGAAAGTGGGTGAAAAGAGGAAAGGTAGAAGTTAAGAAAGCTAGAAAACAAAAAGAAAACCAAGTGAAAGAAAAAAAATAAATGTATGGCTAGGAGGAGGAGGAGGAGGACTGGAAACAAAGGAAAAACAGAGTCAATTAACAAAAGATTGAAAATCAGGTGAGGATGAAAATTTATATAAACAGAAATAAATTTAAATTCTCTTTAATTATGTGTTGTGTTCTTCCAGAATGTAAGTGATCATAGCTCTCCACAACTTCTCACCCTTTGGAGATCCTAGTAATCATTGCCTCCTTAATATTTCTCTTACTCCCTGTTCTGCCATCCCTTTACACAAGCTCATTAGGTAGATTATTCATTTTTCTGTCTGACCTCTTGTCTACAATATATCTAGGAAGTGTTAAATTCTCCAAGCCCTCTTTCCTTATTATGTCTCCCAGTGATTTTAACTCTCTTTTTCTGATTCTAACTACAAGAATCCCTCGATTAGTGCACTAATTTTTTATACCAAAATACGATTAGTGCATGCATAATACTCAATTCTTTTCTTTTTATGTCCCATGTCCTTTCAGGACGTAGGCAGTCATGGCTCTCCACTTCCCCCATCCCTTGTAGCTCTCAATAAGTTTTGTGTCTTTGCCAACTCCCCCAGACCATGTTCTGCCATCCACTTGCTTTAGCCTGCCAGATTAGTATAGTAAAACATTCTTCAGTTTAACTATAGTAATTGAAAATTGATTTTTTTATAATTGCCAATTAATTAAAAATTTTCTAAAATTTAAAAATGGAAAATGAGTAACTATTTTGTTTGTCAATTTCGTTTATATTCAATTAATGCATTTTTGATTAGTGCACATATTTTAATGTACACATTAGCTGATCTAATCAAGGGATTCCAGTAAAACTGTCTTTTTTTTTTTTGTTCCTATTTTCTGTCAGTCATTCTCAACGCTCTCCTGTTATATTCATAGTATTCTCAGCATCCTTTTGTAGAAACGCTTGCCTGAATTTTCTTTTTCATTTGTGAAAAAATGGTCAAGCATTCCCTACTATATTAGAGGATTGATATTAATTAACAGTAAAGAAAGATAAGAAGGAGAGGATACAACAGAAGATAATTCAGTATTTTCATTTTTTTTCATATATGAATCTAATTGTGGAGATATGGTGGAGTAGTGAATAGCAGCTCAGATTGAGGAATCTGAGAGCCAAGTTCAAATTGTAGTTAAGTTCACTAGATTCACTTACATGCTAATACCCTTAATAAAGGTATGAATCAATCTCCCTCCCACCATCTAGGTGTAAATAACAGAACAGAATGGGTCCTATACCTTTGGTTAACAACTGGTCTAGAATAGCAACTCTGATTCAAAACCTCAGTAGTTGAGTGGTTGCTAATTCACCTGGCTAATTCACCAGACTCTGCTCAGGTGGATTAGCCGGTAAGTGGAAACCTGGCAGCATTAAAAACAAAAGCTGTTAAAGGTTGGATGAATGCTTCAGTGTCAGCAGTCATCTGACCTAAGTGTTAAATAGCCTCACTAACCCGCATTTGGCCAAGCATGGTGAATACTGTTGTAATGGAATGTCCCACACACCCTATCACCTATGTGGACTAATTGTATCATATTATATATATATATATTATATATATAGTAAGCACAGAATATACCTGGCAGTCTTGCTTCAACAATTAGTTGAAGATTCGTCTCCTGCCGTGCTGGTCAAACTCTCTGTCTTCAGGCAGAGAGGAACATAGATGAGGCTATGCCAGAAGACAGAGTCTCATCTGGGGTGGTAGACAGCTATCCAACCCCGTGTATATGGGGTGTATAGAGAATTTTTACCCGAGCATACAGGCTCGGTTTTGCCCCACATTAAAAACGGCCTTGTGCCACATCCTGCCACACAGCGGGTAAGGTAAATATCTTTGCTTCAGGAATTACTAGCCTACTAACCAATTCCCTGTCTTTCAGTATTGTATTCTATTTTAAAATAAACCTCTCTTTCTTTCATCTATGCCCATGTTGCTGTTCCTTTCACATGAGTACCACCTTTGTCTGTTTGTAACCTTCTTTAAGGGTACAACAAGTACCAATACACCCCAGAAGACAGTCAGTCAGGGAGGGGTTCCTCTAACAATACTGAGTTGGTTGTGGATTTGGTAACTAATTTTTGTTTGTATAATATTTATAAAAATATGAACAACAAAGTTTAGAAATTATGTGGACAAAATGAGACAATATCGACATAGTAAAAGAAAAGCAGAAGTATGAGATAGAGTATAATATGCTATTAGCATCATTATAATTTCCATGAGTCCATCATTTAGTAAATAATAATGTGTATACATTATGAAGTTACCAAAATATTCTTTATTTTACATTTTATAATTGAGGACTTTGAAAATGTTCTATTTTTTATGGACAATATGATGAAATAAGCAAAACAATAAATTTGAAGACAGAATGATTTTAGCATTGCAAAGGATAATTCTGCTCTATTCTTCAGATTGGACCTTTGTATTTTGTAGACATTGACTGATGAAATTACTATAAATACAATCAGATATCTTTAAAAAAACATTCCAGCCAATATGCCCGATAAAATTTCACTAAATAGATAAAAGAAGTCTAAACAAATTGTACTAAAAAGCTGCTTTAATTTTCAGTTAAGTCATTTCTTTTCTTTCTAAATTCATATTTTTTTATACATATATTTTAATATTTTTCCACTTCAGTATTGATGTGAAAATAAGAAAATATTTGTCTTTTTTTTTAATATATTTCTTAGCAGAATTCTTCTATTTCTGTTCAGTGAAGCATGACTTCTGATTCCATGTATTAGAAAGAATAATATTCCTGAACTTAGATTTACTTCATTGAACTTTCTTCATCTTTTAGTATGGGGACAACTAAACCACTAATATGTTAAAGTAATGATTTTTATGATTTTATAGGAAAATAAAAAAGATGAAATTTACTTTTCTTTAATTTATAAAAAATGAAACATTCTCAGTCTAAGATCATTGTGTATTTAGATTATATTAAGGTTGATACATTTTCTTCAAAATTTTTCATTTTTTTATCTTGAGCATAACCAATTTTTGTTTTCTGTACTTTAGCCTAACTGTCCAGATATTGGTAAATCTATATAAGTTAAGAAAGAATTGGTTTTCATAACAAAAAACCATTCTGATTTAAGTCTGTTATGTCTGTATGTAAGCCTTATTTTATAATTCTACTACATGCTTAGTCCTGAATTTAAATGACATAAACTTTGAGCAAAATGCAGGTAAATCTATACTGCATCATGGGTAATATCATTTAGAAGCAGGAATGTTTGTAAATGTGAAATTTTATTGCTTACTTTATTGTCATTAGTCCTAGGTATTTTTGGATAAAATAAAAAAAAAATCATGATTTTTCTATATCATCATTTTCCAACCATCTTTATTTTGTGAAAAACAGAAAGAACACTTACATTCAGAATCAGGAAAAGACAGCTGAAATTCCTTGGACACTTAATGAGAATGAGGCCTTGGAAATATTAACCATCACAAGGTATACTGAAGGCAAGAGAGATAGGGAAGGGCAGCGAGCCACTTGCATGTTGAGTTGGTGTGTATGTCTGGTAAAACAGGTGTTTGGGAATGAACAACACAAGGTTGGTGAAAGTCATGCTTGCCTATGTTTCAAAACAATGTGGCACATAGAAGTTTTGATGACATGATATTTTTTTTAATTAAAGTTCACTCAAATACAAAATAGAGGGTTATTGAATAGGGCATGTAATAATGAAATAAGATAAGGCAGTAGGGAATGAAGATTATGAGAATATGTAGGATAGATAAGAATAGATTCTAGACATGAAGTGGTTAAAATTGTGGTGTTCAAAGAAGTATGCTCACAGAAGTCTGTTCTAAAATGTAGCAGTTCTTAGGAAGATGCTTTCTGAGTTGAAAATCCTTTTTCTCAATAATATTGATATCTCAGTGAACCATGTAATAAATGACAGCAATTCAGAACTGTGGATGGAGCAAGGTAAATGTTAGCTGCATAGAAAGGATGAAATATCAATTGCAAGAAGGTAGAATGCCTGGTTGTTACTAAAAGAAACAGCTCGGCATGAAAACTGGAGATACCAATATCAAACAAGTATAAAATTTAAATATCTGCGAAGTGTTTTAACAGAGGACAAAAGTGCAACACTAAAATCCAAAGGTACATGGAGATAGCAAAAGATGGCTTCAAAAAGCTAAGCAAAATATTAAGAAATGGGAAAATTTAATTAAAAACAAAGAAAGGATTACTAAAATGTTAGATAATATCAGTCCTCTTATATGACAGTGAATAGTGGACAGTCTCCTCTTCGATGAATTAGAGACTTGAAGCAAAAGAAATGTTGTTTTACAGAAGGATGCTGAGAATACCATGGACCAAACAATTGAGCAAATACCAAATTTTTGAGAAAACAGAAACAAAAAGGACAATTATACTTAACATCAAAAATAGTTAAAATTTCATGTGCACATAATAAGAAAAGAGGATTTGGAAATTTTGATACTGACAGGACAAATTGAAGTCATGATGGATAGAGGAAAGCAATGATTAAGCTAACTAGTCAGTTTGGGTAAAATGGATCATGGAGCAATGTTTAGGAGAAATAACAAAAAGTGAAAATTTCTTAAGAGATAGAAAGGAAATTGTGGAGAGCTATGATCGGCTACATCTAGACAGGACACATCACATAGAAGATGATGATTATTAATACAGAAGGGATGAAGTGAGATCTGAATATTTTTTGCCCATTTTTTATTCAAATCATAAGTATAACATTTTAATTGAAATCTTGGCTTAACATACGTTTATAGTCTTGTCTTTAAACTTTTCATGCTAAGTAAGGAAGTTATTTGTATAAAAATAGTACTGACTTAATCCTTTTATTATTCTTTGGAATTACAAGTGATGACATAATACTATGTTAACATTTCAGGCTTTCTCAGATCAGAGGCAACATCCTTCTCTTCATGTTCCTTCAACAAATGAATGCATTTATATTTGTTGTACTTTATAGGGCTCAATAATTTTTCTTTGCTTGGGAAGATTAATGGGATCTCATAGAATGTGGTGAAGCCTAAATGGATTAATTTAAAGAACACAATATTATATGGTACATGCACCAGTACTTACTCACTGAGCCAAAGACAGTGAGACACAATTCTTGGCTAAAAATGACTTTAGCCAAGCAGTGCAGTGAAATGTGATGATGTCTTATTTTTCATTTGGACATATTGGCCATAAACAGCAACAAGTCATTAATGGTTCAACCAGTGGTCAGTCCACTGCACCAAATACACATCATTCCCATTGACCACCAATTCATCCTTGTAGGTATTTGCTATATGATGAAAACCTATGTATGTATTTTCAAATCTTTCTGTTTCATCAGTTTTATTTGGTTGCCAAATTGTATACATACATCTGTCACTTTACCAATGAGTTTGTCTCACAATATTTCTACCTTGTCTATAATATGCTTCATCATGAGCATTAGAAAATTTAGTAAATAATTAAATAGTAGCTTTTTATTTCTGTCCATCAGACTAATTTCTGCATCTTCTTGTAACCAGGGCTGGTAAGTACTACCTCCAAAAACCCCCTGGCCTTTTTTGGGGGCTCCAGGTAGTGCTTTGTAACCCTTGCTGTTTTATCAACATTTGTTTTCTGCTACATACGTTTATACATGTTATGAATTAAACTTAGCACAACTGACAATTAAAGGATGAAAACTTTTTGTAAATTTTGATATCATTGTAGGGTCTTTTTTTTCATCCAAATCTATGAATTTCTTTTGCTCATGCTAAGCTAAAAAGATACAACACAACATTCACAATTTTTTATCAATAATGTCGAATGTGTTAAATTATTCAACTTTTAACAAGAACAATCTCAAGTTGATGATAAAAAATTACTGCAAAACATTGTTGATTTATTTAAGATGGAATGATCTATTATGACATGTCTCTAATTTGTATTTAGATACATTGTATTTATTTTCAATTTTTTTTAAGTGAAATGTTCACCTATATTGCATATGATCCATTACTGTACATAATTAGGCTACAATAAAATTTGTATTTGATGTGAATACTACCTTATGAAAATTGAGATATATTAGAATAGAGTACCATGTACCATAGTTTTGGGGTGACCTGTATTGACCTGATTTGGAGAGTGACATGAGATACTTGCACCAGCACTGCTTGTAACTATCACAATGTTTCAAGCCCTATGGTCTTCTTTGGGTGTCTGTCTATCCAAATAGCCTTATGGTTATTTTCAACAGAACCTTTTATTTAATCTCTGTATTTAGATTGTTATCTTTCCACAGTTCTTTTCTTGAGATATCTTGCCTTTTTCTTTCTTTTTAGTATTTCTCACTTATTGCTTGCTCTGTTCCTGTTGTCTGTACTAGCTAGCCCAAACATTGAACTCATGCCTCTAAATTCATGAACATGCAGTATTCTTTTCTTAGGAAAACACTCAAAAAAAAAAAAAGAAAACAAGATAGTGGAATAAGAACAGTCTATCCCGGTTGATTAAATAAAGAGTTCAGTTTGAAAGTTCCTTAAGGCTACCAGGATTGACAGAGACCTGAAGAATGTTGGAAACAATGACTAAAATGTGATAGTAAAAACAAAGTTGCAGTCAAACTATTGCAGCTTAAAAATTACCCTTCGGTTAGATCGTTACCCATGAGTGAAGAACAAAACAATTTCTAGGAATAAACTAGATTTTATTCTTGAGTTGTAAGTTACTGTGATAAATGAGTGAAGTAGAAATGAGGCATAAGTGAGTGGGGAGGTACACAGTTCAATGGTTGTCATTTATGTCCATTCTGTGAGGGCTACTTTGTTGCTTCTGTTTACATTTTTTGCAGGATGGTTAGTTTTATAGACAACAGTTTCTTTTGTCTTGTCATCTTCATCTAAAAAAAGGAATTGATCTTCCTTCCATCACTTTCTCTCAGTCTGAGCCACTTACTTTACACTTTGAAGTTGACTTCACTTACTGATAACCATTGGTCGAAAGTAAATGTTCATATTGAGTTGTGCAACAGGTCCTGCAGTTTTTCAATTTAACAAAACTCATATTGCTACATATGTATAGATTTTTATTATTTACCATTTAAGGAATAGATTGACAACTTGTTCTCATTGTTTTACTGCAAGTTCTAATAGTTTCTTTTCTCATCTGTGGAATTTTCTTCTAGTCTCTTGCCTTCCTACCATCTACAATAATCATAACTTTAAATGCAATGTTAATCACCATTCTGTGTCTCCCTGAATCCTGTTTTGTACTTTTCTTTCTCTTCTCAAAAATATTCTGATTCTCTTTCACTCTCAGTAACCCCTGCCATCTTAGTGGCAATATTACCTTGCTTGGGGTGAATTGATTAAAAAAAATATTTCTGTATTCCGTTATCCTGTTTCAAATATGAAATTAATATTTGTATAATGTTTACATAAATTTTATTTTATTTGTTATAAGATATTAAAAAAAATCTTTAAATATAAACTTATTGGAAAAAATCTATTTTATTTGAGTATTTTTTCATTTGAATTTTTGTTAGTCTAAAAATCAGTAGATAGTCTTTTCCTCCTGTCTGCCATCTTTCCCTATCAAGGTAGTAAAGAAAAGCATAAGAAAGAATTAACTATCAATTGTAAGAAGACAAAATGTGAGTAAGAGTAAAACACCAAGACATGATCTACAAATTGGAAATGTTGACATTAAAAATAGGTACAGAAGTTGAAATGTCTGGGAAGTGTTTAAACAGAGGATGGAAGATACAACATCAAAAATGGAACATGCATTGAAATAGTAAAAGATGCACTCAAAAAGCTCAACAAAGTACTAAAAATCAGAAAATTTTCATTAAAAACAAAGAAAAGAGTGCTGAACTGTTATGTAATATATGGCAGTGAATACTGGACAATCGTCTCACATATGGTGTCAACAGAAATATAATTCTAGGGAAGGATGCTGGGGATACCATGAACAGTGTATGTTATCAGATACACAGAATCAGAAAGAGGCAGCTGAAATTTCTTGGGCACATAATGAGGAAGGAAGGTTGGAAGAATTTGGCACTCACAGGACAGAGCGAAGGCAAAACTGACAGGGTGAGGCAGTAGACTACCTATCTGACAAGCTTGTGCAAATAAATACTAGAACAGGGATGTGAGGCATGGCAAAAAGATAAACATTACTAAGAGCTACAAAGAGATTGTGGAGAGCCATGATCGCCCACATCCTCAAGAGGACTTAAAAAACAAAAATAGAAAAAATTCAAATGACAGTTTGTTACTCTAGTGTGCATTGTAGTTGGTTATATTTCATCACATGGGAGTCATCTTTGTATCATTTCTGTGGTAAAATATTGTATTTTTTGTTATTTTTTAATACTTGTTCATTGACTGTAAATACATGAAGCTTTAGGCAAATTTCAAGGCAAAAATGTTGGATATTTATTCAGTTTTTACCCATTTTCCAAAAAATGCCTTAGTTATTCATGCTAGCAGAATGGCTGACTGATAGCTAGGGTGTGGTATATGACATTGTGTGAAGAGATAATCACTTAAAAGCGTATGTATTTTGATATTGAACAAAAGACGTGGGTTTACAAGGCAATAACAATGTAGTATGAACAATTTGTAAGGAGTCATGTGAAAATAGTAGTGATACAGGAAGGGAAATTACTGTAAGGAGAAAAGATGCATGGTGTTAAATGAGGGAGAAATACTGAATCAGAAAAAAATGAGAAAAGGAAAACTTTTGAATAAAAATAGAATGAAAAAGAGGAAAAAAAGGATTAAGTAAAAGGAAAGAAATTAAGAATAAATGTAAATGCATAAGAATATAAGCATGAATAAGAGTAAATAATGCAGAAAGGATGAATATGGATTCAAATGTGTTAATGAAGGAAAGAATATAAGTTATTAAATGAAGTAACTTGGGATGAAAAAAAAATATAGTAATACAAAAAGAGAAAAATAAATTAACAAAAGCAAAATGTAAAGTCCCCCATCAAAAAAATAGAAAAATAAAGCAATATAATTATATCAGTAAAAAAATAATAATTAGAAAATGAAATGATAAAAATAGAAAATATAGTAATAAATAATAAAAATAAAACAATAAAAAATAGCAATAAAAATAGAAAAATAAAGCAATAAAAAAATGAAAATAATGTGATATATTATAGAAAAGGAAAAAAATTAAAAAAATTAAAAGAAAACAAAAAATAGAAAAATAAATCATAAAAATGTAAGAATGAAAATAAAAAATAAAAGAATCAAAGAAAAATAAAACAATAAAAGTGAAAATAGAGTGATATATTATTAAAAAAGGAAAACATAAAAAACATATATACGAATAAATAATCAGAGAAAAGAGAGAAATGAGGAAAAAACAAGAGAAAATAATGTCCACAAAAAGAGAAAAAAAAGGCAAGAAAGAAAAGAACATAATGAAAATCATTTGAAAGAAGTGAAACCAGAAAAAAATTAAGGAGGAGAAATTTGGTGATCAAATGAGGCAGTAATAAAAAAAACATCTTAGGAAAAAACTCCTAAAAAATAAAAATAAAAAATAATCAAATCAAGACAAAAGAGAGTCAAGTCTTTACAGTAAGATATTGCAGAAAAGAAATGAAATGGATTGTTGCGTAATGTGAAAGAAAATATGCAAATCTCAGTTTACTTTTGTTCTGTGGCATTTATACAGAATCACATCTGCCTAAGTGCATGTTTGCATAATGGTAGAAGTCCATTCTGCCAAATGATTATATTCCTGACCATTCCTCATTTTAATGTTCTTATAAATGCTACAATTGTCAAGTGTTGCTATTGGTATTGCAGAACCATGTCTCAGTAACTTCCATTAAGAAATGTATGCACATAAAAGAATCTCAGTAAGAATGAGAAAAAAAAACATTTAAAGATCAGGATTTTATCAATATGAACAACTTAGTTTCATTTATCCACATTTATGCTTGTGTTGGGTGATGATATCAGAGTTCATGTCCTCTGGAGGTGGCACCAGTGTCATGTTAATTCTTTGGGTTCTTTTGATCAATCAACCTGATGCCATTCCAAAAAATTAGATATTTTATAAATAGCATTATACTTTCTTACATGACCTCAGTGCTGTCAGTAGAGTGGTATCAATGGCCCTTAAGTTTTGGAGGTTTCTACTTGATATAATGGAATATGCATACACCTGTGTTCCCCCTCACTGGAATATGATTGGCTGGTGTCCGTCATAAATACTAACAGACGTGTAGGTGAGTCAGAGCCTTAGTCTGAGAGCTAAGTCTATAACGACAACCATTGGACTATGCTATTGATCTACACTTCTTACCTGCGACTATGACGCATACCAGTCGATTACTGCTACCATATTCTACTTGGTTATAGTAGCCAAAACCACTTAGCTACTTTGCTCAAATATATCCCTTTCTGGGACATATCACTACTCCTTTGCTTTTTTAGAAGCACAGGTAGCTAAATTATTAATTGCATGAAAAATTGTTAAACTGGGTTCAAACTTCACCTGACTTTAATTTGAGGAAAGCCATAAATCCACTACTCTCTTCAGGTATTGATAAATAGTAAAGCAGTTCTAGCCCTTTAGCTCAAAAAGGCTGTCCATTTTGGACTATTTCTCTGGCTCTGTGAATTTTATTTGTGATTAAAACTGTAGCAGCATCACACAGTTCTGCTATTGCGCGATGCTTTAAATTATTTTATTATTGTACACCCAATACAAGGTCTGAGACTTCCTCAAATTATAAGTTTATTAAATGAAGTCAGAAGGACAGATTATAAGAATATGTAGGAAAGATAATAGCTGACTCAAGATTGAAAAGGTTAAAAGTGAAGCTGTCTAAATGGACCTTCTAACTTATTGGTAAAATACAAAAGGAATTCCTCCCAGTGTCCATGGTATGGGATTATGAAAACCCCTTTCAGAGATTTTGTAGCTGGAGAGTTTGTGTAGTCACACCTGTCAAAGGCTTTTGAGATTTCTAAGGCAATTGCTTTTTCTGCGTACTGACATTTAGGACCCAGAGGAGTGAAATTCATACTATTTGTTATTCAGGAGGCTGTTTCCATTGAAATTATCAACAAAAACTTTTCCCTTGCTCTGAATTGTTGTATCTAAAAATAATAAGAAAGTGACTTGTGAAATTTGTTTAAGCTGACACCAAACAAATTTTGGAAATATTTTTGTGTTTCTTCTTCTTTTATGTGGTGCATGATTTTTTTTTAGAAGGTATTTTGCAACAATTATATTAATAATCTTATGGTAAATATATGAAAAAGGGTTCCTTATATATATATATATATATATATATGGTTTTAACAGTACAAAAAAACATGGCATTAAAAGCAGGATTTTTTTTACTATAGGCCATAACAAATCTATAGCAGATCACTTGATAAATAATCTGACCTGTGCTATGGATTTCAGTGTGAACTGGTTCTCTGTTCTGGCCGGAGCACACTCGTTATTCCATCTGAGGTGTTGGAGATGCTGTTCATAAGGTCCAGGCAGCCCGCTCTTTGTAAACAAAGGTACTATTTAGTTGGGCTTGAAGTGTTGTGTCTCTAGCATCTTTGGTGTTATAACTTTTTTATTATATTTTTTTTTCTCCCTGTCCATTCATTCACATCATCCGCAACAGACTTTCTTCTCATAATTTGTTTCTTCGTTTACAGTTCTGATGAGAGGGCATGAAACCAGTTGACTTGTGTTTTGTTTTTGTTTAAAAATTTATCATGGCCTATAGTAAAAAAAAATGTCTTGCCTTTAATGCCATAATATATATATATATATATACACACACACACACACTAATGTTTACTCAAGAGCCACTCAAAGTACAGAGTTGCTGTGTGGTGTTGTAGGAGTGTAAAAACTGTGAAAGAGTGCAATTCATAAGGTTATGTAGGAAAGATAATATTTAACCCTAGAATTTAGGAGGTCAAGATTGGAAAAACACTGGTCATGCCAGGTATGTTTCACAAAGTTGTAGTTATTGGAAAGAAACTTTCCATGTGGAATTTATTATTACTAATGGAATACAAAGAGTATGAGTGTATGACATGGGAAATGGATTGAAGGGTGGAAAATAATTCATCACCCACAAGGCCACATAGACATTTTTAACTCTCCAGCAGGTAATCTCACATTTATCTCACTGATTCAAAACTTTCACCTCATAACATAACGACCAATATATGTATCTCTACATAAAGACCTTCATGAAGGAGATTTCCACTGTTGCTTAATGTTTGTGCATAAAAGTAAATATTGTACTTGATTGGATACTTGGAGAAGATGACTATCTTTTTTTTCCTTTAATGTCATCATATACTTGTAATCAATGAAAGAAAAAAATATTAACTCTATGTTCTAAAGATAATTCTAGGTATCTATTTACCAATGTACTCCCTCGGTATTAATTCATCACCCAATGTGCATACAATTTAGTACAAGGTTTTTGTTAATGTGGTAAAAAGCACAAAAAATTTGTGGATAAGTGTAAAAATAATATTGTTCTTTATACTACTGCAGGTCTCAAGGAGTAACCATGACTTATTTAGTGCAATATAGAGGTAATGCCTTGATGACAGATCCCCATAATCTCAGGTTATGCTTTTATTTAAGGTTTCCTATTACAGATAAAAATTGGTTTAGTAAAAATGTTAGACAAGTAATAAAAGGTTGTTATATATTGTATTTCATTATATGAGATGACAAAGAGTAAATTAATCACTTCAGTCCGAATCAACTGAATATTACTGATTTATTTAATTATTATCTATATTTTTAACTCGTCTTTTACTCTCATCATTTTGATAAACCTATTTCACTGAAATATATTGTGCAAAATGACAAGGTAAACAATGTCTAATATGGCTAAAATTACAAAGATTACTTATTGAGTATAAAAGAAAAAATCCCAATTTATTGTAGCTATGCAACTTAATTCACAAAATTGATTAGATTATATGGAAGAATGATTTATTCTCCCCTTTGTATTTCTCCCATTATGAGCATTATTATATCCATTATATAATAACACAGTAGTTCACAGACATAACAGAATAGCTGAAAGGAAAAGGAATAACAAACATGCTTTGTTATCAGAGAGACATTTATATCACTTAAAACAATACAAAACTATATATATATACATACATACACACAGAAACACACACACACATGTCCCACGTGGAGAATAATATATCACATATATCTACACAGTAAAGCAGAGTGTAAGGAGAAACAAAAAGGATGGATCATATAATATGGAGATACTCCTGTACCTGGATAAGCCATTTTTAGGACACCAGATTCAAAAGTGATGAATTCATCTATGTCCCAGGTGAGGACATATTACATGAATGGGGAAAATTTGAATCTTGGTTTTCTCCAAATTGAGGTCTGTGACCTGAAGTTTTATTCTCTATCTGGGAAAGATATATTTCAAGAGGTAAATGGCACCATGTGCTTGTAAGCTGATAGTGGAAACAGATTTAGCCTCAGCCTCAGCCCAGGTTAAAAAAAAACAACCTCATGTGATGGCTGCTGTAAACAAACAGAAAATTGACTGCCACTTTCGTTGCTATATGGAATGACGTCATTAAGTGGCCATCATATGACCTACATAACTAATCTCCACCAAATGGAGATAAGCACCTTTTGAATACATAAAGGATAATTCAATAATTTTAAATTTTTTATTGGGCATTGGGATAGCAAGATGTTATAAAAACTAAAAATAACCTATGAACTTGAGTAACGTTTTTAAATAACCCAGTCACATAAAAACTTTAATATGGATGTCATACATGCCACCAAACTCGTTCAGAAAGCTCTATACAACCACTCAGGTCAATGATTAAAAATGGCTTTGAAACATGTAGGTTTGAGTAGGTTTTGTTCCCATTCAAATCATCAGATTGCTCTAATAAAAATTTAAAAAATATTTTGTAATTTTATCAATGTGATTCAATAATGAAAAGCTACTCAAGAGGATTGATGTTATCTAAAACAGAAACATTGAAATTTGACTTAAAAAGTATCCAAATGCAGATATCGGACGTCTTAGAACTTGTGGCATTTAACAAAAATTATAATTTCAGGCAATAAAATATTGAAAATGGATTATCTATTAATTTTTAAAGCTCAGCTTTGTAATACTTTTTACAAGTAAATTTGAAACACAGTGAATTTTTCATTTTAGTATTTTTTTTGCCATTCAAGTTAAGTCAGTTGTTCTTTTAAAAGTATATTCTGACAACCATTCTTTTTAAGTTGACAAGACAGATAAAAGTAGTATTCAGAATCAAATCACATCATGTTTCCTTAGAAGTTTTCTCTTGTGAACTTAAAAGCATTGCAAGTGGTGTGCAATTAAACTGTGTAGTCTTTGACTAATGATCCTCTTTAAAGCAGACATTATCAGAAGTTGCTTCAATCAATTAAGATGGTCAGAAGATACACAGTATATTATCATAAAAATATATGCCATCACTTTGCTATTATAGGTATTTTTGCATGTTTGTTGTAAGCTTCCATGTTGTAAGTGATGAGATTACTCCTAGATTTTGTATATAATATATGGCAAGATGTTTATGCTTTGAAGTCTGATTGTTCAATTTCTCTTTGATTTACATGTGCTATTCATTTTAGATGTTTCTGCTTTTGAAACTCTTCAAGTGATGTGACTTGCATTATTTGGTGGCATTAGTTGTGATTCAGAAGTACCAAAGTCTTCCTAAGACCTTTAGACTTCATTTGCATGAAGCCAGTTTTAATCATTGATCTGAGTATGCAATACTTCACTAAATGCAGAACAAATCACCTCTTATCTAAAATACTAATGTTTTGACTTCAGCTCCATTGTAAGTGATATACATATTTAATGTAGAAAGTGTTTTGATGATAATAGATTTATCCAAGCATATAAAATTACATAACTTCTGGTAGGCTGGTTATTAGGATAAAGGACCTACAAAGATCCACCTCTTTAGAGATCTTGTTTCTGCTCTACTAAAGTAATAAAATGATTCACTGAAAAGGATACATATCTCCTGTAGAGACAACCACCACAAAAGGAAATAGTGACAGAGAATCATACAGGCAGAGGATTTATCAAGTAAACCCTCTTGCTAAATCAAGCAACAGAAAAAAAACAAAAAGAGAAAAGACAATTCCAGAGGCAGGAGACTTTTCTGGCTGCAAGATTCCATTTTGTCCTCACTTACCATACCAAAGCTTACAACAAACATATAAAACTCACTCAAGCTTCTAGTTTCAAAGTGATGACATATATATATATTTATATGTTAAGTCAAAACAGGTCTGAGAATATAAGCATAAATCTGAATATGATGGCTTCCCCCTTGTAATTGAGTATGGACATCTTTTTATTTATTTGCTTAAGTTAGCTCAGACATTCATGAATCTATCAGCACCAACTATCATGGCCCACCATCAAAGTCAGAAAGTTATTAGGGTAGCATCCTGTATCATAACATAGTTGTTCAGTGTCAGTGGTTGCTGGGTATCTAGAGCAGTAGATAACTGCAAGTTTTTGATTTGCTCACCATCAGTGTCCTGCAAAGTGTATTTGTGTTCTCATGACATTGAAGAAATATCAGGGATAGGTCCATAGAGCTATGATTTAGTTTGATGCTATCTCCAAGAGATGTTAAGTGTAGCTCTCAGCATCCAAATGTAGGTTGCATCAAGCTTAGCATCAAACAATTTACGTAATGTCCAAGCAGTGATACCATAGATTAAAACTGACTCTACAGAAGCTGTGTTTGAGTTTGTCTGGTAGATCAGATTTCCATATAACACAGGCTTTAGCTATGTGAATTTTGACATCCTTTTCTGTAGAATTTATTTTGTTTTCTAGATATGTAATAGATTCAGCAGATTTTATTGAATCACCTGAAACAGTTTTCATTGAATCTTTCTGGTTGAAGCTTATGAATTCAGTTTTAGAGTCCAACATTGTCAGCAGCATTTTTCTGATGAGCATCAAATGCAATAATCACAAAAAAAGTGCAAGTCTGCATCATCAGTTACTAGTATCATGCTTTTCCTATTTAAATAACTTAAAGGAGACTAAGGGGTTCAACACTCCAAGTGGGCCGTGTGCTAGATGGTCCTTAACTCTCCAAGAAAGTTTATCAACCCATGACAAATTCTTAATCCAGTTGGGTGTCTAGCCATCCTCCTCACCCCAAAAGCCTGGTCACTGATAACACAACTACGTGGCAAATATTATTGGGTTATATGGTACCAATAGAACTTACAGAGTGACCTGATGCATAAAACTGAATAGAGTGTATTGGGGCAGCAGATTATTATGTTTGATCATGAGCCATTCTATATTTTGCATAGTGGCTTTAGTTCTGGGAGAAAATGAAAACAAAAACTGTCCAACATTTGGATATTTTTTTATTATGCTAGTCCTTGATCTAAGCTTTTGGCTCACATGAGCCATCGTCAGAGTGGTTATATGGAGATTACAGCATAGACGTTCACCATCAAAGATGGCATTCTGTTATTTTTACATAGAAAATTGGTATGCATTGATAATGGTTGCAGAATAGCAGATGCAGGTTGTAAATTCATAATGCGGTTCTATGATGTCATCCATAACCATGTAAGAGAAAGAAATGTTATCAACAAAACCATGTGTTTAGATGCATTGTAATATAAACTGAATATACACACTTACATACACGCAAAATTTGTTTATGTAGTGTAATATCACCTTCTGTCATAGAAAATGGAGATACAGAGTCTACCAGACAATCGATCTCACTGATGCAAGCCACAAAAAAACAAAAAACTGTGTTGTAGTTCTGCAAACTAAATCCTCTGACAGGTGTCAAACACTCTTCAGATATTTTGAGAGTCTTGATAAAATCCAAAAGAAGAACCTGCAATGTTATTGGTCCTGACCTGACATCTTGGTTTCAGTCACTTTCCCACTGCTGTAACATAGAGTCTCTGTGCCTTTTCTATAAATGCTTTCTTGGTAATTGCTCTGATGAACCTTCTGCCATGGTACTTAGATTTTATGAATTTAAGCACAGTACTAGATTGGCAGATATGTCTCATCATTTTGTTGTTGAAATGGGTAGATGCAACTGTATATTTGATGCTAACAGTTTCTTACATCGCACTTCTTATGCTTTCAGTTTCTTGCTTCTCAGTCACCTTTGATCTTCAAAAATTTAAATGCAATTTCAGTTATCTACTGTCTCTTTAAGTCCTGTTCTTTTATTGAAATGATTTAAAATACATATATATATATATATATATATATATATAATAGATGAGCGATTAAAAATGCATTTCTTGAAAACATATTTTATTTTTACACTAAATTTCATTGAATACAAGACTCAAGAGCCACTCAAGGTAGAAACCTAAAGTTAAAACACTGTCATGATTAACAATTTTTCTTGCTAGAATTTATCTCACACTAATTTAATTCTAATGTCAGTTGTTATCTACTGTCTTCTCAATTCTGGCTCTTTTATTGTCCTCTCTCCTTAATAGTATATTTTTCTCATGTTCACTAACACACAGTAACCCTTTGCACATTAGTGGCTTTATTGCATTGCTTGGGGTGAAATGATAAAAAAAAATCTCACTGGCCACCTGATAGCTGGCAAATGGCATGGAAAGTTGAGATAACATCCTCGCTCTCAGGAATGCTTAAATGTAATCTGGCTGGCCAAATGCAAGTATATGATTTGAACTGTGGTGACCTTCATACCTCAAAAGAGTTTGTTAGCAAATGAAAAAGTTAATCCTTTCTCAATACGCTTCTAGCAAACTCTTATCAACTTAATCATTTTTATGCTTTGTCCATGGCATTACATTGGGTAATTTTCCTGAGAGCCACCTCTGGCTCTCAGGAAAATTACCCAGAAAAAAAATCATGTAGTTGTAGTATAAAAGCTGTTTCTCTTTTTAATATATTTTTTATATATATTTCATTTGCTTCTATTTACTTAGAATATCTACAGGATCATTTTGCATGTGTTTTTATATGGTGGTGTCTGACCTGTTGATTTGAAAACAAATGAAGCCTGCAAAATCTCTGGTCCAGCTCACTGAAGTATAGGATGTTGTAATGGAGTCAAATTACATTTTCTATCAGATAAAATAGGAAAAGCACTATACCACAAAATGATTATTGAATTATGACTAAGGTAATTTGAATTCACACTTGGTTTATTTATTTATTTATTTGTAAAAAATGTGTTTGCCAACCATACAGAAAAAGAATGAATAAATCTACAAGGGGAGCTGAAAGGTGCTTGACCTAACCAAGAAGGATTTCTAAAAACATTTTGATTTTTAGACATTGGAGAAGTGGGTCAAGGTGATGAATTTTAGTACCCACGTATAATAACCTCTTTGCAAAAATAATTAGAATACCATGAACAATGAATGTCTTAAAGAAACAATCAGAAGACAACACCTAAATATGCTTGGACACATAATGAAGATGAAGGCTTAGAAAACTTAGTACTCACAAGATATATCAAATCAAATGCAAAAGAGACAGGAAGAGGCAAGAAGGCACCTACTTGACAAACTTGTATGAATGGATAGCAGAACTATGATTGAGAGGTTTGACAAATGGAAAAATGTTATTAAGGGCAGAAAGAGATAGAAGGTTGTGGAGAGCAATGACTGCCCATGTCCTGAAGGCACACAGAACACAGAAGAAAAAGAAGCATCTATGCTTCAAACTTAGAAAAAAGATGTCTAACAAAACAGCCTAATTAGTAAGTGTGAATCTTCACCTTAAACGGTAACCAGAATTATTGCAATTAAAATCTCTATGGAATAGATGAAATAGGTAAATGGAAGCTACATTTCAGTGTTAGATTTTGTTTTTAACAGTATGCTTCACCCTGTACAAGGCTGGGGTTATGTTAAGGGGTGGTTGATACAGGGTACAGAACAACTCAGCACCAGCGACAGAGCGCTGGGACAATTCAGGACCAAGACAACTCAGAAAATATAGCTTTTTTTATAGCCGTATAAAAGTAATTAATTAAGGATTAAAAGCTTAATTAGTGAATATTTTTCTTCAAATAAAGCATTTGAAAAGGCATTATGTATAAAGTAAATCATATTGTAATTTATTTTTTAATCAAGTAAATCCTAATTCTTATTTTTTATTTAGTTTTCTGATCAGTTGGCAGTGATGAGTTGTCACTTCCCGGTTTATATGGATAAAAGGGAACAATAATGATTATTTCTAGACTTGAACAGGTTAAGATTGTAGTGATTGTGGAAACATCCTCTTGGGAGTCTGATTCAAAACTTTTTATCCGAACTATCATTTTTGCAGTGACACAAAGTCTGTGTTATTATTATTACTATTGTTATTTAAATGATTTAGGAAATAGCATGAACGTAATATTACCTGCAATTCAAATACAACTGCATAAGATAATGTTTTCCTCATACATTTGCATGATAGTAAAATCCAGGATAAACAAGTGGAAGAAATATTAACTTTCAGGATTTATTTTCTGTTGTCTTCACTTCAGTCCAGCAGAAAATACAGTTATTCTGTCATGATTACAGATATATCACTAAGCTTACATAAATTTCACAATATCAGCAGTGAACTTAACACAATACATGTCACAGATTAAATATCTCCTCATAAATTTTAAAATCATCCAAGTTTGGTAATATGGAATAAAACTATTTGTGAGAATTTTCTGCCTAACTCAATAATATAAATCATAAATTCATTAGAATAAACAAAGTTTTACTTACATAGGCACAAAATTTATTTAATTTTATACCAAGATTGTATCATTATATAAAAGAAAATAATTGCTGCATGTCCAGCTTGAAGTCAATGTCTAGAGACTGGAAGTAGAGATTAAGAGAATGTAGAAAATATGAAGATTGTGATGGGTGAGGGTTCAAGAGAATGTAGAAAATATGAAGATTGTGACAGGTGAGGGTACAAGAGAATGTAGAAAATATAAAGGTCGTGACGGGTGAGGGTTTAAGAGAATGTAGAAAATATAAAGGTCGTGACGGGTGAGGGTTTAAGAGAATGTAGAAAATATAAAGGTCATGACGGGTGAGGGTTTAAGAGAATGTAGAAAATATGAAGATTGTGACGGGTGAGGGTTTACGAGAATGTAGAAAATATAAAGGTTGTGATGGGTGAGGGTTTAAGAGAATGTAGAAAATATGAAGATTGTGACGGGTGAGGGTTTACGAGAATGTAGAAAATATGAAGATTGTGACGGGTGAGCGTTTAAGAGAATGTAGAAAATATGAAAGTTGTAGAAAATTCAGGTACAGAAGGACAACAGAGAAAATATGATGAGTCAGAAATTAAGGATAATATGGGAAATTTGTGAAGAGAGAAAGACAAGAAGGCTGTAGATTATATGATGAAATTGATGAGAGGAGAATAAAGAGAGAGTAGGAAATATGAACATTGTGATGAGGGAAGGATGGAGAGAATATAGATAATGTGAAAATATGATGAGAGAGACAAAGACAATATAGAAAATTTGATGAGGAATGAAGAGAATATAGAAAATATGAACTCATATGGTATGATTACTCAACATTTTCTCATTGTACTCATTTTCAATGTACTTATGAGTAACAATATACTGAACAAAAAATTATCTGGAAAGTAAAACAGAAATAAGTAAAGATTTTTTTATATACTAAACTTGAAACTGCTAGGTAACCGTGACATATTTAGGAAGGATATTAAAATAATCCAGAACTGATACAGGCAGCAAACTGCCAGTGTATGGGAAGAAAATGAACTCAGTAAATATGCAAAAATAGAAATGGTTGTAAGACAAGGATGTGTTTTCATTTGAGGACATTTGTGATTATGGCTCTCCACAATGATTTTTTTTTTCTCATCTTTCCAAAACCAGGCTTCATCATCCATTTCCTCAAGTTTGCTAGGTAGGTTGTGCATTGTTTTCCTCTATCCCTTTGCCTTTAATCTCTTCTGGGAGTATCAAAATTTCCAAGCCCTCTCTCCTCATTATGTGCCCTTGAAATGTTAGCTATCTCTTCTTTCTTGATGTTAAGCATAAGTGTTCTTTTTGTTTCCATTTTCTCTAAAACTTTGTCATTGCTCACATGTTCAGTCCACAGTATTCTCAGTACCCTTTACTACAACCACATTTCTAATGCTTCAAGTTTCTTCTGTGATGACATTGTCTAACATTCACTGTTATATAGAATACTGATATTACCTAACAGTTCATTACTCTTTTCTTTGCTTCATTTGATGTATTAAGAAGGAAATTTAGAATGAAACTTGTAGATAAGATGCAGTCAATTGATGAAAGAGGTTTTTTGTGTAAGGACACTTGGCACAGTGGATAAAGGCATTAGTTAGATCCAGTGACAAGGCCCAACGAGTGTGAATTCAATAACCAGTTAAGGCAGTAGAGAACTTGGTGAGAGGCATTAACAGGAGATAACTGACAAGAGACGTCCATTACACATGGCATGTGGAACTAGAACAGTCTACCCCAGTGAGTGAAATAAAGGGTTCAGTTCGACATTCCAACTACCTGAAGAAGGCTGGAGCAAACAATGTCCGAAACATTGTAATAAATATGGCGACAAAGATGAGGACAATAGTCTGAATAATGTAAATAGTGTACATAATACCTCGTCTCAGAAATATAGACAGATACTGAAAAATATATTTTTTCATTGATAGATTGCTTTGTTTAGATTCAAATTCAGCATTATTTTCATTTGGGAATTTTTCATTTTCAGAAAGAATTAAGTTGACCACCAATGTTCAATTTAAGATTTGATTAAAATGTTGAAATGGGTCTTGATTTTGTGCCTGTTTATTCAAATATAATTGAGAAAATGTTGCCTTATTGTGTTGGTCTGTTGGCTTAGCACCAAATCTCAGTGGGGAGTATATAAAAGATGAACTATTAAGTTTTCAGAGAAAATAAAAGACATCTATGTTGTTGTGATTGTCTTTGTATCCTTTTGGTAAGGCTGGCTCAAGAACAGTGTAAGTCTTGTTGCGGGTTAACTTCTTATTTTCAAGCCACATTGCTTACTAACATTTGTCAAATAATGATGAAAGAGTTGAAATAAAAAGCAACTAAAATGATGATGAAACACCAATCTATTCTGTGACCTACAGCTTTATTTTTTTGTATTCATGGTAACATGTATTTCTTTTTACATTGAGGTCAGAACAGTTTACTAAGTTAGCATGTTTGATGCATATTTTGGAGTTATATAAGGATTGCAACTTTTCATCATTGTATGTTTGGTTGAAGAATAACAGATGTTTATGATTTTTCTTATCTTCAGTTTGAAGCATTTTTTTTCCTACAAAAAGGTTATCCCAGCACTAGTAAAATTTAAATCAGTTTAATACTATACATACTAAATATATTTCACAACTTAAACAAAAAAGAACAAACCACAAAATGATGTTTGAAGATGCTCGACATGAATACCACTAAAAACATGCCTGCAGACACACAACCCTAACAACATGCAGAAAATGTGTTGCTAATGGCTTACAAATGCCAAAAGTGCTCAGAAGACAATTAAACAATTAATATTCAAATACTGCATTAAAACTAGGAAAATGCTCCAATTGAACTGAAAAAAGAAAAAAAATTAACATTTTGCTTGTTTTTGGCAAAACATATATAATGTGTGTAAAAATAAATATCCCATATATATATAAAAATCTAAGACATATTTAAAAAAGATGAAGCAAAAAATTTTCTAAAAGAATTTATAAAATGAGTAAACTAATACCATTGCAGCATAGTACTAGATTAGCAGTTAGGTCTCATCAATTTACAGTTGAAATAGCTAAATGTAACTGTAAGTTCTATCTAATAGTCTCTTCTCTCACACTTCTCACTTGTGGAACACTCTTCTCGCTTCTCAGTCAACTTTGATTTTCCAAAATTTAAGTGCAATGTCAATTGTCATCTTCTGTCTTAATTCCTGTTCTTTAATTGTTCTCTCACACTTAATAGTGTGTTTTTTCTCATATTCTCTAACATTCAGTAACTCCTTGTGTTTTAGTGCCATTATTGCCCATTTGTTTATTTAAATGGGTTATAAGTATGTTTTGACCAAAGAATTACTTTCTCATCTACCTAAATTCGGTGACTGCGCAGCTTTTCCCTAAGAAATACTTACCTCATTCAGTAATCTCCCTTGAGTGACTCTTTAGCCTTATATTAGGTGAACATGAATAAAAATAACAATATCTCTTGTAGCCTCCAAGTCCCCAAAGAAATATCGGGAAATGTCAGAAATCAGCCAAAAATTCAGATATTTGAGAAAATTGTTTGTTGGTGATTTTTTTTTTTCAATCAGTTGTATGCAATTGAAACAGAATATGGACAAAATAATAGAATACATTTATTGAGATGAATCACTGTATGGGATAGCCATAGAAAATAAATGATTAATGGTAGGGAGAGAGAGCTAAACACTTTTGTGATGACTAGGTCAAAGCAGGTCAGAAATAGAATTACAAAGAACCTGATATAGAAAATTAATAATCCGAGGAGTGGTGGGTAATGCCAAATTCAGGACAGGCAGCTATTGCAAAAATAGTTCTAGTATTCCTTCAGGCTCCCCTTCATTTAGGTTGGCAGGGGAGATAACTATTATACAAATAAAACAACAAAATATGAAGGTATTCATCAGTCAAACAAAAATAAACATTGAAAGAATGCAGGTAAACAGTTATAAATATTACCTGTGTATATCCGAGTTTGTCAGTCTCTTCACTTGAATGCTTATCTACAGAGGGTAAAGTAAATAGGCAAAAATGTGGCTTTTAATCAAATAAAAAGAAATCTAGTTTAAGAACATGTGCATCTTTTTCTTTTATGTGCCATGTCCTTTCAGAATATTGGTGATTATGGCTCTCCACAATTTTCCATCCTGATTATAGAAAAAGGGCATTTGTACTTAACATCAGGAAGAAACAAATGAAATTTCTAGGGCACACAATGAGGAAAGCAGGTATGAAAAATTTGATACTCACAGAAAAGACTGAAGGCAAGAGAAATACAGGAAATTGTAGAGAGCCACAATTTCCTGTATTTCTCTTGCCTTCAATCTGAAGGGACATGACACATGGAAGAAGATACAATTTTCAACAGCTTTTAAAAAAGAGTTTATTGCTATAGATAACAAATCCTAAATTGAATTAGAAGAATTAAATTTAAGATGTAACTGGTCCATGGTATTCTCAGCATTTTCCTGTAAAACTACATTTCTTTTGCTTCAAGTCACTTCTTCATCTATGAGGCAGTTATGCAGCATTCACTGCTATATAGGAGGACTGATATAATATAACAGTTCAATACTCTTTTCTTCATTTCTAATGAAATTTTCTGTTTCTTAATATTTTGCTTAGCTTTTGAAAGGCATCTTTTACAATCTCAATGCACCTTCAGATTTCAGTGTCACACTTTCAGTCCTTTATTCAAACACTTCCCAGATATTTAAATTTTTGTACTTGTTTGATTTTGGTATCTCTGATTTATAATCTTCATGTTGGGCTGTTCCTTTTGCTAACGACCATGCATACCGTCTTCTTGCACTTGATGTTTATTCCTTTCTTTTAACTTTTCCTCATTACTATCTGTAGCAGTTCTTCTAGTTGCCTTTCTGCTATCAACAGTTTGCCATCTGAATATCTAATGTCATTAATATTGTGACCACTAATAATAAATCTTGGTAGGACATCTAATTCTCTCAGAATCACTTCACTATATAAGTTTAATAAGTCTAATGAGAAGTCCTGTCTCTGTTTATGCCCCTTTCTCTTTTTGTATATTTACTGAATTTATTTTCTATCTGTATGTAAGCAGTCTGGATTATTCGAATATCTTTCTCAAATATGCATAGACATGGCAATAGTATGTATTAATATGAATGCATAATCAGCTAAAAAAAATACTTAAAATTTATGGACATTTTACAAACTTACTATGCAATAATATCACTTATAATATAGTCAGATAGCATTCAGAAGTTATAACAGGCAGTTTGCTGCTAGTAATTTCTGGATTATTCCAATATCCCTCCCAAATATATCTCTGTTACCTCAGCATTCCCTCAGTTCTTTGTGATGTCCTTTATCAAAAGCTTTTTAGAATATCAAATTTCACATTATGAAACAATCTTCTGACCGATGAAAGAATCATTTGAAGATCACTCTATAGAACTTCATTATGACTTAAAGTTCCACATTTAAATCCCACCACATGTATATCACTTGGAAAGTTATATACTTTTGCCTATACAGGTATTTCATAAGCTTCATAAAATTAGTAGATTAGTTATTCCCATTGTAAGAATTGTTCCTATTATTGATCTTGTATTTGTTGTTACCACAATTTTTTCTTGTACAGTATCCTTCAGATGTCTATTTTTTATGAAATATTAAAAGGATCAAGAACCATTCAAGGTAGAGGGTTAAGTGCGGATTATGAGCATATGTAGAATAGATAACAGCTGACCCTAAAGAATCATTTTATGAATCTGTTCCACAAAGTAACAGTTCTTAGGAAGAAGCTGTCTGAGTGGAACTTCCATCTTATCAATGGAATATTTAAAGAATAAGGGTGATTCAATCTTGTCTTTGTGGCATACATTCAGTCTGTATGGAATGAGAATGTAAATCTGAATAATGCCCAAGAATTGATTGACTGAAATGTTGTGCTTATAACAGAAACAACAAAGGGAATGAGTTCAACAGTGCAACTACTTCTTAGAATGACATTTTTCTATATTTGATTTTCTATATGATTACACTCATCAAAAATAAGAATATGGTACTAAAGTTTTTTACCAACAACTTCTGTTGTTAACAGGTGCAAGCAATTTTAACACCACAAAAAACAAAAATTGCTCTCTTTTAATCATATGAGAGGACTCTTTTTAACTTCTATCAGTATGGCTGATGCTAACCTCCAGGAGAGTGACTACATTATTTTTCAGTCTAAGGCTTTCCACTAATATAAAGTGGAAAGATGATATTGAATCAATTGCTAGGTCTGCAGCAACAAAAGTTGGTTTACTGTGTCATGCTAGACAATTTTTTTTTTATTTTTTGGCCAAAATCTGTCTTACATATTTATCAGTCTACCATTCATTCAGAGATTCTTGATGAAAGCCAAAGAAGAATCTGCAATGTTATGACTAATTTTTCGGTTGTAACCCTAACTGAAATCCATGCTAGTTTCACAAGCCTATATTTTTCCTGCTTATTTAGAGCAACTCACAAGTGAGTTTCATACTTTGGTACCAGGGTTAAAAAAACTTATACATAAACAGGTTTAAAGATAGCATATATCTTTTATAAAAGTGATTTTACTTGTGCCATGTATCACCCTAAAATTTTTATCTTTAGTATATAGATCTTATATCAGAGTTTTTCCTTTTCCTAGACAGACTGTCTTCACTACAGCTAAGAAGTTTCATTTATTTCATAAGGTAGTTATTCAACTTTAGTTCAGACCCAAAAGTTTGGAGGGCTATTTTTTATTACATGATATAGAATGGTTTCATATAATTGAATGAATAATGAATGGAGTTAAGTGCTGAAATATACTAAACAAGCTAAGCTTTAAAAATGAAGCACAATTGTTTTTTTTCAGCAGGTCAGTGATCCTAAACCTACTGCCAATGCAAGCAAAGACTTGTTAGAAAATAAGAAATCCAAATTATTGTAGTGATCAAGTCAATCCCACCCTGAATACAATTGCAAATTTCTGCCTATGCTCATCAGCCTAGTAATCTGAATGAACTGAAAAAGACGTGACCAGAAGAGTGGTTCAAAATACAAACAGAAGAGTTTTTAAACTGCCTTCTGCTTAGAGAAAGCAACTGGAGGCTGCCATTGTTAATAAATGCTGTTCAACAAAATAGGATACTCTGTGCTTTGTGTAGAGTATGAAGTGTTTTTTAGTTCTTGCTTTGTTAAATGTATCTTGTGTATTTTATGTAACTGTACTTATTAGAATGTTTGCTCAGTTTTACTCTAAAGCTGAAACCTATATATTGTGTAATTTTGAAGTAAATGCTAAATATCTAGTTAAATAATGCAATAAATGATATTCCCCCACCAACTGTAATTTTCCATAGACATTATCAGTCTTTATTCTTAAGTTATACTGCTGCCTACTTAATGATTTTAGATAAAATCATTATTTAAAAAATATTTTCACCTTTTTTGTTTCAAATTAAATTTTTCTTAATAAAGAAAAACTGTGTTAAATATCAATCAAGACTAACATTAATAGACAAAAGAAGCTTTTAAGATATATCCGTATTTAATAGTTTTAGTTCAGTAAAATGTTAAAATGTCTGTATTTAAGGAAGGTGTCTGTACTGCAGAAGCTTTTAATTCTAATGAAATGTAATGGAAAATTCACTTACTGAGATTGGGAAATCTATTTTACTTTTATTTTGAAATATGGCTTGGAATGATGTTTTCTTCATTAAATAAGTATAAAGTTTCAAGAAGCTGATATGGTGGACATGATTCCTTTCAAAGATATGTTTGAAAAATGTTTTTTATTAAAATGAAATAAAAAACTATTTGATTGTTTTATCATATTTAATAAAAACCTGCACTGATATCTGTAGTAAATTACATGTTAAATATTGATGTGATTGGTCTGAATATTCTCAGAAGCAAACTACTAATAAACTAATTAGTGAGAATGTACCAATAAGAGGTTGGCTGGTGCTGAGAAAGTAATAAAAGAGTGAAATGCTTCATCTAAGAAGAAACAATACAAAGAGAAAGTAAAAAAAAACTAATAATCATTAGGGATGAAATACATTTTGGGTGTGTGTGTATATATATATATATATATATATATATATATATATACTTTTTATCTCTCCAATAGTCACTCCTGCATGGAAATATACAAATTGTCCATCTATGTGTGTGTGTGTGTGTATATATATATATATATATATATATATATATATATATATATATATATACTCATTTCACCCCAAACAAAGTGATAAGGCAAGGAGAGAGAACAATAAAAGACCAAGAGTTATGAAGATAGACATTTGGTGACATGGTTGCCCATCAGTGTATGGTGATCCTACCAGTGCTGTATTAACCCATCTGTATGTAATCGACTCTTATGGTGATATCATTACCAGTTTGTATATGGTGGCCTCTTCCAGTGACAGATGATAAGTAGATAATTGAATTTCATGTTATATTAAATTTGATAAATAAAATATCCTAATTATTTGAGGCTGAATAGAATGTTAGTCCTTTTCTTCTCTGTTCAGGAAATACTGAAACAAACAAGAAAATGCACAAGAACATAAGGACATTTGATTTTTGCAATTCAATTGCAAAATGACTTAGTGCTGTTAGTTTTTGATGCTGTAGATAAACATTAAATAACAGTAGTGTAAATGCTTTAACTAAGAATATAAAAAATTCACAGAAACTACCCTCAGTAGATAGCAAAAGAAAAAAGCCATTCAAAGGATGAGGTGGGGGACACTGATTCTTGACAGGGCAGCTAAATACTACATATTCCAGGCACAGGGAGTGATGCATTTATCCTAAGTGTACACATATCTTAATAAGTAGAAGTGCCAATCCATGTATAAATAAATGATTCTACCTTTTGACAATTACATTATTATTTTTATTTATTAAAAAATTATTGATTGATTAATTAGTCTCCTTTGCAGGTTATTTAAAGCCAGAAAATATTTTTAGATTGTAAAAATTTTTGGGTGTTTTTTTTTTTTTATTTTAGATAATAATGGCTTTATTAATTTACACATATCTGGGTGAGAGAAGATGAAGATTCATGTCTTTCTCAGAGGTATTTGTGCATATGTGAATATAACAAACCCAGTGGAAACGAACTTGGCTCTCCGGTTAACACTGAGCCATTTTCCATTACACCACCCACACATTCAAACTTACAGCACTTTGTATTCCTAAGTGTTCAAACATTGTTAATCACTTAGATTAAATCAAATGATAAGAGCATCCCATGAATGAACTAATACAAATATATTCAAATTTCACTTTGTATTTTCAACAGCAGTCAATAAATATGAAAATATAACAATGAAGGTTTTGGATAAATTTTGATCTAAAACTTTTACGACGTATTGTTTCAACTATGGAATCAAAATGCATCACTGAATTATGTGTACTTGCAAGGAATGACAGTATATCATCAAATACTGATTGAATAAATGATTATTTTAAGTATTAAGCTAAGGACTAACTGATGTACCAACTTAGTCAAGATTATAATCTCACACAAAAGGTTATACCAAAATGGTCACTGATCAGTTTTCACCATTTTTTTTTACATCTGATGGCAAGAGCTGCTGAGGATTATAGATGCGCAGCTTCAGCAGATGGCATTACTGGCCAAGCATCTTGTTGCTTAACTTGACTGATCAACAAAGAGCCAGCTTGAATAAGATCTTTAAATAACAAAGTACTATTTGCAGAACTTTGAGAAGTAAAACTTAGTTATCCATTTTGAATAAACTGGCTAGAATATTGCTTAAATTAGCTTAAGAGATGCTGTAGGAATTGTGATCCAATGTACTGAAACTGTACTTTCCCATGAATAAATTGTTATGCTTCTACTTGACTCAGAACGACTGGCCAATGGCATGAAGTAGAATTAGGTGTTCACAAAGAGTTACTCATCTGGTACTAATAATATTTAACTTTGGGGAATAATGCAAGAACCAATTAAGCTATTGTACACTCATGTAATGGTAAAGAAAGCAAGCTGATCTAGTGGGAGTCAAGGCATATCTCCCTGCTGCTTACCCCTTCTTTAGCTCATTTCTTGGACTGAAATAAAAGCACTGGGAGGTAAAAGTTTTGTTGCACCAATGATTTCAGCTTATCATAGCAACTGACATTTAACTTAACTGATATCTCTTGACTAGAATGAGAGCAAAAAGCAACCCAGTCCATCCTCTCCTCTTTCTCTATCAGCTAGTCCATTACTTACATACTTATCATTGCATTTATCTTGGAATAGTAATTGCTGCAGTTAATCTGAACATGTGATCTTGTTGAGGTGTTAAATGTTTGCTTCTCTTATTACTTATATTATTACCTATACCTTCTTTTTATCTAGTTAATTACTTTGTTGGCAATGAATAAATAGGAATTGAAAACTAAAATACCGAAAATACTCTAGACAATGGCTTTATATAAATTTCAAATCACTTTCTTGGTGAAATAAAACACCAGTGTCTCAATTTAAATCTATGTTACTCTTAATTTATTTTTTCTCATAAAATTTATCAGCTTCATGCTAAGTTATTTTCAAATGAATTTATTGTTTTATTTTGTTCATTGCTGGCAATAACAAGTGAATGAAGAATTTATCTCGCCTTCAGATCATGCCACAATATACTTAGTGTTCATTGTCATTCAGAGAAGCTAGTTGTCTTCGTATCCACAGAGTCCAGAAACATGTGATAGTCCAGCTGAGTCTGTGATACCACATGACATAGATAGATATATAAACACCCACCCTCAGCAATAACAGTGCAGTCTCTCTCAGGCATAACACAAAAGTTGGGTTTCTGTTTCCTTCTAATGTCTACTTCAATTCAATACTCATAACATCTCCATCTGAACTTTGAAATTTTATTCTGTAATTATTGTGTTTTATACCTCTCACAATAGTACATAGATTTGCCTATCATCAGGTTCCCAATCCTTTCTGATCTTTTGGACAGGAGTAGAGGCTTATCCCTTGTTTCTTATTTAGGATTAGGTTTCTGGTTCTTTCTAAAGTCTTCTTTATACTTCTAATGTCTCTGAATGAACTCTGAGATTTTATTCAAGGTGACATATCAGATGAAGAGCCTTGGGCCACCTGAAAACACTGGCCAGGAGCAATAGACAATATACTGAAGGGAAATAAAATGATATGTTTCACATGAAAAATCCAGCTTAATGTTACCAATACAATATTTCATTGCATGAATATTGAATAATAAAACTGAACAAGACAATTTAAATAAATGCAGATTAGAAAACGGAATGTATTATTTTATAGGTATCTCAGTCCTTCTGTGTTGACTCATTTACAAATTATAGAAACATGTAAAGTCTTCAGGTTAAATATTTGAAAGCTTCCTGATTAAATTATGTCTGAAATTCAGACTTAAATTTGAAAATGCATGAATGAAGTAAAATAATTGACCAAATCATGTCAACTCCTACCTTCATTAGATCAACATTGTTAATATGACTTCACATTTTGACAATCTTTACTAATTTACTCAGAGGAATTTGGTTTTATATTGGAAAAGAGAGTGAATAATCTAAAAAAAATGCAAAGATAAAACTTATACGGGAGTTTATTAAAGTCAACTAATCTTAATTTTGTAAAAATGCCAACTAAACTAATTCTTTTAAGTCATGTTGTATTTTGTCACTTTATGGTAATTACATTTTTTGTTACCTCCCTTCTTTTATTTTTGCTACCTCTCTTCTTTTATTTTTGTTACCTCTCTTCTTTAGTGTAAATTTTCTTCTTGTTCATAAAATGTTCATTTTCATCACTTTAATAAAATTTTGTACCCCTGCAAAAATATTTCAATCTTAATTAAATTCAAGTTGAGAAAACTAATAATTGCCTGATTATTAATAACATTTCTTCTTTTTTGGTTATGTCTCTCCACAACTTCATATATTCTGTAGCTCTTAACAATGTTTTCTTATTACAGTCACTCCCCACCACCACACTTTTGTTCTGCTGGTCATTTACACAAGCTAATTATGCAAGATATTCAAGGTTTCCTTCTGCTCCTCAGTATATCCTGTCAGTGTCAAATTCTCCAATCCCTCTTTCCTTGTATTATTTACATTATTCAAACTGCTATCCTCATCTTCATTGCTATATTCACAATGTTTCAGCTGTTGTATGCTCTGGTCTTCATCAAGTGTTTGAAATTTTGAACTGAACCCTTTATTTTGTCCACCTCAAGGACACATGGTTCAGTGGATAAAGACATTGGTTAGATCCAGTGACTACACCAAATGAGTTGTGAGTTCAATACCAGGCCACAGCAGTGGTGAACCTAACTTGGGGAGTTGAGTTAAGGGAAAATAACTGCGACACCCAGAAGAGGCATGGCACATGGAAATAGAACAGTCTATCTTGAAAGACAAAATAAAGTGTTCATTCAAAATCCAATCACTTGAAGAAGGCTGGAGCATACAATGGCTGAAGCATTGTGAATATGGCAATAAAGATGAGGATAACAGTCCGAATAATGTAAATAATAAAAGTAATCATAATACCTCAAAGATATAGACAGATACCCTCTTCCCTTATTGTGCCATAGAAATTTCAGCTATCTCTAGTGATAGATCAGTAAGTTTACAGCCATATTCACCACTGAATTAGGGGCATTGACAAGGAAGGGTATTCTGTCAGAATGTAAATATCAGTTGTGCAAAATAAATGCTTTTGCATTATTAGGCGGCAAACATTTTATTTGCCTCTCTATAAATACAAATGTGTGTACATACACACAACTACCTGCACATTATTTAACACAAAAAGTAAGAGGGGCACCAAAGAAAAAGACCTCAGTGATAAAATGGCAGAGCATTTATGTTATATTATCATAATCCAGTGTATACCTGACCAAATACAACTATTAGTTTCTTACACAATAATGCACACAATCATCAGATAGTCAGTAGTTGTTTGTTCAGTGAAATGGATATTTTATACCCTCTTGGCTAGCTCAAGATGATACTATAAATGTGTAGCTTGTGAATGCATAATATGCACACACAATCTAAAGTGACCAAAAGGGAAAAATGCTCATATAGCCAAAGGTCAAACAACCAAATAATGACCATTATTTAGAGGGAAAAACATAACAAAACACCAGAATAAATTTACAAGTGTGCCTAAAAAATCCTCAGTGGCACAGGAACAACGAGAACTCAGCAAAAGAGTGTAACACTAAAAGCAGAAAAGTATGCAAGAATACAAGGTCTTTAAAAGTCCCTGTATCAGAGAATATTAATATCTCTCTCTCTAGTGTGTATATATATATATATATATATATATATATATATATATATATATATATATATATATATATATATAATTTTTATTTCATTACCTAAACTCAGGTAGTGTGAAAAAAAAAAAAACAGATAATACAATTTTGTAAATAAAAAATATTAAACAAACTTATATCAGGGCAAAAAATTTCAAGAAGAAAAGAAAAGACTAAAAACATCTGTGCTGCTTGAAAATAATCAACCAGCACTGCAATGTCTAGCCAAAAGAAAAAACACTGACAGAGTAACCTAAGTTAAAATGTAAAAGTGCTCAATGCACTAAGTAGAGCCAAAACTAAAAACCTAACGAGCTAGAACCTAACTAGCTCGGTTTCACATAATGGATCCAATATTAAAATGGGAGAATATAGAAAAATTATGCAAATATAAGGCTTGTGATATGTATGGAGGAAAATATAATAACCCTAATATATTACTCAACCAGAGCCTGGAAATACTTAATTGTTGTAGACATAAAAACGCCTGGTTACTTGAATAATAGAATTTGGGTGGGAGACTGTTTTACCAATAAAATTTCATTTGGGCCAACCTTCCTTTATTTTCCTTTGTTTTTATCCTAATTTTTTAATCTTTCTGGTGGCCATTTTTACAATAAAATGTCATTTGGGTCAACCGTCTTTAGCCAGAGGTATTTTGTGTGTGTATGTATGTACGTGTGTATATATATATATATATATATATATATATATATATATATATATATGATTTACTTATTTACACTATTTATTATACTGCTTATGGAATTTGTTGGCAAAACATAAGATAATTGCTAATCAATTCAAACTTTATAAAATAGTCATAAGGATTACTTTATAGTTGCTTCACACATTTTAATAATTTAGTAAATGTTTATAAATAAAAAATTGTTTTCATATTTAATGCTTTATGAATTGGTAAATGAAAAATGTTGCATTGCATTAGTTTTAATAAAATAATATTACATTTTAGAATGTAGTAAATATAAAATTATTCTTATAACTAAACAAACTAATAAATAAATAGTGCTTAATATTTTTGTTGTAAATTTTCAAGAATAAAAAAATCTATAAATTGACTTTCATCATATGTTTAGGCTTATTACAATTCTAATCATCACTTCTTAAAACAATAAACATTGTTGAGGAGTGAAGGTAGCTAAAATAATAGTGGTGTCAAGGTAAAAACAATCCTTTTGACACTTTGCAGGCATGAAGGTGTAAGACGGCCAGAATAATTATTTTTTTGAATTGTAAGTTTAACTGATAAATTTATGTATAACTCAAAATCAATATGATTTTCAGTGTTCTTTTTTACAGTGACGTTAAAGTTCATATATGAAATTATGGATAAAACCAAGCTAAAATCTAGCTATTTCTTAGAAATTACTTTTGGGTTTGAAAAAAATACCAACTAAATTTAGAGACAGAGAACAAAGTCAAAACAAATTGATTATTCTTAAGCCCAGTTTCAGAATTGAACATTTGCATTAAAAGTGAAATTTAATTTTTTTTATTTGCACTTTTTCTGTCTAATGGCTTCTCTGAATTCATTTCTACGTCATTGATGTTAACATTTATTGCTCATTCTGTTAAAAATGTTAGACTGATTACTTTAAAAAGTGTCATTTGCTTTTATTAGAAAGAAAGGCTTTTGTTAAAGAAAATTGTGACAAAGAAAACCTCATCTAATGGAATATTTATAATGAAAATCCTGATTTCTTTAGCAATAGGGCTCTATTACATAATTTTCATACAAATGTACCAAACTATATTGATTAATTTTTGAGACATGAATTTGGATCTCACCAAGAACTTTTTATTTCTAATCCATGCTGTTTTATGCATACCCATAAAACAATCTTCTTAGTAAATTTAGTACTAGTTAAAAATAAAAAAAAAATGTGCTGGCAACAAAACTTGAGAAAATCTGAAGACACAGTTAGATTTAAAGCTCTGCTTAAGATAAAATTCCTTGAAGCTCAGATAGTAAGGGCAGCTTGTATAATAAACTAGGCTCCCTAGAATTTCACCAAGAATATATTCTTTATTGTTCCTTAATTGATCTGTGCTGTTTGACTGACAATCCAAGTAAAGCTGTTATAAAAAGCAACTTGTTGTGAATCATACGAGATTTTCAGTTATACTCCATCTACTTCTACAGGGTGGTTCAAAAGTCTTGTCACCTCTACATAATATAATTTTCTCTCCTTTATAATACCCCACAGAATGTTGAAATAGAGTTTCACATTAATGATACCAAAATACCTATCAGTTGAAGGATACTGTTTGGAGAGCCTTTGTGGCAATCAACTAAGTACAGCTTTATAAAATATCACACAGGACATGGCACCACATCATTTTGAACCATGAAAATGATAGTGTTCATATAGACCTTCTTGATGTGTGACAGCATCAATGAAAGTGAATAAATTGAATCCATTATATGTGCTTTGTAATACTGTATTACTTGTTCTGATAATGTTTTTGTAGTGGTGACAACTTTCGGACCACACTTTATATAGACAAAATAAGGAAGTGTCAAGGAGTCTGATCAAATAAAAAATAAGTTGTATAGATAAAAAGAAACTCTCTTTTTTGTTTGAATTTAACAAGGATAACATTTTACTTGAAATAACAAAATGTATATGCATACACAAAGTGAATAATATTCATAAGAAAACTTTATAAGATAGGTCCAAAAAGTTGTTTGAAGCAAGAGTCTGTATATGTCTCCTTTGAAAATCAAAGTCTCTAACAATAAGTTCATGTATGTTAATGTGACTTAAGGGAAAGAGAGGAACAAGCAAATGAACATAATGGAAATATATACTCAATTATATGTGTGTTAGAATTTCTTGTGTGGAGACTTGAAGACCCGTTGTGCTTCTGCTGACTGACGTGAAATGGACAATTTCTAGTGCTGAGAATACTCTCCTTTAAGTAGGCTCTAAGAGGTGCCACACAGTTTTGGGGGTGAATTTTATTTTATTTGAAAGGAATTATTGGGTGAAAGATGTAATGCAGTATGCTTTCAACTATGTCTGCACTGGAAATATATGACTGAATTTATTTTTGAAAGATACCTGTTCATGAGTTTCAGTTTAAGTACAGGTGAACTGGAACTCATGAACATAAAGCAAAATGATGTTTTATCTAAAATTAATAAAAGATAATAAAGTTGTTTCATCAGTTAAACTTCTGAAATACAGTTTACATACTTCAATGTTAGGTTATTCACATTTATTGCTCATTGCATTGTTAAAAATATTGATTGCTTTAAAAATTGTCATTTGCTTCAATTCATAATTAGGGATTTCATTCAAGGAAATTCTGATAAAGTAAACCTCATCTAATGGAGGATATAATAAAAAACCCAATTTCTTCAGCCAAAAGTCACCAGCAAAAATTGCTCAAACAAATGTAAAAAACTATATAGTTTAATGAAGGGAAGATGAGTTTACCAAAACCTTTTTTCTTTATTTCCAATCCATGCTATTCAATAGTTGAACTTCAATTTTCATCTTTCTTAAAGCAAACATGTATATATAAAAGGCTGACAAAATCCATTTCATTTCCAATTTTTCCTCAGATTTAATATAGAATTCAATTGGCTAACATGTTACTAACTATATTATAACAAAATAGATATCAATGAAACTTTTTATAAATTTTTCTCTTCAAAAAAAATCATGAATTTATTTGTAATCAGAAATGTAAATTTTTATAATTATTTTTACATAATACAAGTTCACAGAATATACAATTTTAGAATCGTGTTCCTGAATTTTAAAAAGTGCTCTGGAAATATGAGAAATATTTATTTAAACATTTCACAAAGTTGATTTGAATATTTTTAAACATTAAATCACATTTTGAGTATAAATAAAAGATTAAGTGCTGCTCTCAACAATTTTTTTTAATCAAAGAAATTAAGAAAGCAAAATTGACAAACAATATAAAATATAAAAAGAAAAAAACAATAACTTTGAAGGAGAGAAAAATGAGGGGAAAAAACAGAAAAGAGATGAAAGAGAAAATGAATGATTTGCTGTATACTCATTGCAAGTAAAAAGGTTGCCTTCATTATTAAAATGGATTTAAATTAGACAAAATATTCAGAAAGGAAACTGAAGTTATAATGGATACTACACATAAAGTTTCTATGATTTTGTTTTACACAAAAACCCAACTATTAAAGAAATAAAATTGTTATTAACAGGAATAGCAAGGTCATGTGATGCCTTGACATACTGGCTTTAGCTTCTTTATCATTTTGTAGGAGTCTCTCAGAGTTTCGTATGTTGGTTTTCAGTATAAAAGTAAGATATCTTCTAAGGCTTGTGTCTTAAAATAGCATTGGATTCAATATAATTTAACTAATACAATAAAAAGTATAATTACTTCGGGATACACAGATTTAATGAGAAACATTCATCATCAGTCTAGGTAGAGTTGTTGAGTTGTTGTAAAGCTGAGCTTCAGGCAAGTTCCTATCATATATCTGAGTTGAAAACCAGAGAGGTATTCATTCATGTTTAGCATGTCCCAGGCAAGAAAACCTGGTGGAGCCTATCCCTCTCCAAATCAAACCACAGCTGATGCCTTCCAGCCTTTGAAGGCTTATCTTAGCTATGGACATATGGGTGTTGATTCCATTGGGAGAACTCTCTACCTTTGGCCATTGACTTCAGTCTATGAAAGGAAAAGTTATTATGTCAAGTTATTCACAACATTGGACACTTTGGGATTTCTTTTCCTAGTGTTTGTGACTAATTGTACAAAGAAAATGGTAAACTGTTTTATTTCTAAAAATATTAGTTTATGTATAGGTTTGAATAATGTATATGAATGAAAGTGTAAACAAAAAATGACATTACTCAGTAAGGAAATCCATCAAACATACAACAGATATATTTCTGACCAGTATAGTTTACAATGAATACATCCGTTTGTAGTGGCATTGACCAATTTGTTGAAGAGAGATATTTTCTTTTTTTTATACTATTGTCATACTAAACTTCAAATTATTATCTCTTTCTGATTCACTTTACATGTTGGCCATATGTAAATAATAAAAAAGTAAAAACCAAATATAAAAAAATAATCTCTGTGCAGACACTCTGATGATTACATTGGACCCACAAAACAAATCTCCTCAACAAATATAAAATACAACATAAAGGAAACCAATCACAAACGTTGCTGCAAAAGAAAAAATGAAAAAAAGATGAGTCTAGGTACCACTACAATTTGCATTTAAGAAAGCCGCTCATAAATGACTGTTACAGAATTATGACAAAAGGGTCAGCTGTCAATGCTCGACAAGCTCTCAGCATCACCACTCATGACCTTGGTTAACCAACCCAACAAATGCATCAACTCTAGGCCCTACCAACTCTACTGTCCCTCCAAGTCACTTCCCTTACCCACAAAGAGACATTCCACTCGCATCCTCTTTAACACTAATACAAAGAATTTCATATTAACAATTATTGTCTTCTTTCCCTTTCACCTCACCAGTGGTAGTTGTTATTTTGTTTATTTTTTCATGTTACTATATACATCTTTATAACATATTTTTCATCCAATACAAAGCCCATGAGCCACTCAAGATAGAAGATTATTGAATGAGGTTGTTGTACGTGCATGTAAGGAGGGAGTAAGAGGTGTATATTATGAAGGTATGTAGAATAGATAACAGTTGACCCTAGAGAAAAGGTTATGATTGCAGTGATCAGGGAAGCATCCTTTTATGAGTATGTTCTACAACATAACAGTTATGGCGAAGAAGCTCTTCCTACTTACTAATGTTATATGAAGGAATGAGGATGAGTTGATTCTGTGTATATAGCAGGTTGGTCTGGACTAGTGTATCTAAGGAATGTAGCACATTTGAACAGCTTTCATGAAAATAATAATAGAGTTGTGAGAGGCTAATGATATCTTGTCTGTGGGAAAGGGATTGCCAGGTGGAAACCCATTCATCAAACACAAGGCTGTGTAGTTAGAGCAAAATGTTTATTTATCTCATAGATTATTGTGAAAATATTATTGTGGTTGCATTAGACTTATTTTGAAACAGTAGATTGTATTGTGATAATATTGTGTTGTATGCAACATGTGGTTTACTGGGAATGACAAGGATGAGGATAAAATAATAACATGTCTTTAGGCTATTCTATTGTGAGAAATAGACAAATGAGCATATACTTAAAATCAGAAAGTGACATTTGTAATTTCTGGGGCACATAATGAGAAAGGAAAGCTTGGAAAATTTAATACTTGCAAGAAGTATTTAGAGAAGGTGGGTGTGATAATAAAATAAGCAGATCCCATCTCCCCTCTTGCTCGTAACCATCCACTATAATAAATGTTTTCAGTGCTAAAGCTGAATTAGTCAAATAAAGCTTTATAAGCTTCTCCTTAGAGTTGTTGCTAAATCACAGACAGTAAACAGAAAAAGTGAGTAACTGTTATGGGACCTTACCCATAATAAAATAATGGACTATTCTATATATAATAAATACTGCGCCTCAAGAGGAAGCAGAGAGTTCGGTCTGAAGTCTGGAGTGAGGTCCGTCTGGAGTCTGTCAGTCAGAGCGAGCAAGTCAATCAGTCGAGTCAGAGGCAGAAACAGTCGCGTTCAGACAATTACTAATAAACCTGATTGTTCGTACTAACATTCTTCTACCTCTCTGTATATATTCCTGTTTGTAATATATCTGTGTTATTCCATATCCGTATTCGAGTTCTTCTTTATTGGTTTTACCTTGGACCCTCACCGTAGTACAAGGAACTGGACTGTAACAGTAACTTACTTCATGGATTAGGGTAAATAGATGATTCAGTAAGGACAAGAACGGGGATGGTAAAAAGTCAGATATTGCTTAGAGCTATAAGAGACCAGAAGTTGTGGAGAGCCATGATTCACACTGTACAGAATGAACATGATATAGAAATGATGACAGTGATAACTTAAGGTGATAAACTTAGACAGCTACACAAGTAATGGTGAGATTAACTGTTTCCTTATAAAGAAACATTCATCATAAATCATGCAAACAGTATTACTATCAGTTGAAATTTTTAAGAATCTTTCTCTTAAAAATGTTATTGCTCTTACTAGTAATGAGGAGTTTCCTTCCTAACCTTTTGTTTAATGTAGTGTGGAAACCTGACATCTTGATTATGTCATTATTTTCACTTTGATTAACTTGTGCAATCTATTTCAGTTGTTGATACTATTGAAAGTTTTCAAAGGATATTGTTTCTGTGATTTGGTACAGTTCTTTGTTTCTGATGAAAGATAGTCTTCTTTAAGAAGAGCTGGATCAGGCTGAAAAAGATGTATTGCTGCCCAGTCCTCACTTTTCACTCTTTTTAGAGCCCAAAAACATCACCGCTAGCTTGTGGCTGAGGAATTATTTTCCACACTGCAAGATCTTTTCCGCAGATGAAAAATTTGCAAGATTCTCACTACTCTATTGCTATTTCCATGGAAAGTGTTTAGACAAACTATATTCATTAGTTTTACCATTTCTAAATTTCACGGCTAAGAGCCACCATGTCACATGTATTGTAGCAAAACACATTCATCCCCTTTATAAATCATGGGCAAGATGTAAATTCCATCTGAACAGCTTCTTTTCACAAATCACTACTTTATGGAACTGACTCCCAAAAGGATGCTTCCCTGATAATTACAGTCTTAACCCATTCAAGTCTAAGATTAAACATTATCTTCCCCATATATCCCCATAAACTTTACCTCTTTCCCTGTAACCCTCTACATTGGGTTTTGTAAAGATTGAACTTACTGTTGGCATAGATGTTAGAATAGTAATTATAAATGTCTCCATAAGTTTATACATATATATTTGATTTCTTACACATATGCGTGAAGATGTTTTTGTATTTATAGCTGTGCACAAGAATGTAAGTGTCTTTTATATGTATATGTTAGCATTTTTGCTGTATGCATATAAATTTTTTTTTATATAAATATATCCATATCAGTATTTATGAACACAGGTGTTCAAATTTTGCTTTATTAGATAGACACGGTAGTATGAATACTCTGGCATAAATATATTCATTTTTAATACAATGATAAAAAAGTTCTTTGCCTCACTAAGAAGACATAGAAAATAAATTCTGGTGTTTGGTTAGAATTTGAGATGTGTTTGGCATTGAGGATTTTCAGTACCCCCTTGAAGACATGATAATATACATTTATTTTGGTTGTACAGAAAATGTGAATAGTTTTCATTGAAGGAAAGATTAAAGAGATCATTTCATGGAATTGTTTTTTGTAAAAGACTTACCTTTTACAATTTGCATTTGAATTTCATACATCACAGAAAGGTATTCAATAAAGTCTAATACAAAAGATATTTTGGAGCTTGATTAAAGCTTGATCTACAGAGGAAGGATATATGAATAACTCATTACCAGCTTTTATGAGAATTGACAATAAATTGAGTGAGTAGATCAAAATTGAAAAGAGGAGTATCACAATGACATGTTTTTCTCATTTTATATACTTATCAATCTTGCTATTCAGCAAGATGATTCCAAGAGAATAAAAAGCCTTCTATTATGTGGCGATCACGGACTTCCACATCTTCTTCTTCCTTGTAGCTTTTAAATTTTGTCTTGTTATTTCTCTCAAACCATGTTCTAACATCCATTTATTCAAGCTCATCAAGTATATTACACACTGCTTTTCTTGGTACTTCTGTGAGTATTGGATGGAAAAGGGTTTACTAGGACTTATTAATGACAGACTTAGCCTTTACAAAAATAATCTGACAGATTCAAAAAGAAAGCTTAAAGACATTCAAAATAAAATACTTCTTGAAAATAATAACAAAAGTCATTATGGTGATGAGCAAAAGGTATACATCAGGAGCATGAAAATTAAACAATTGTGGAAATTCATTTTATTATTATTTTTTTCAAACAGTATCACCCCATGTGGAGGTTTGGTGGAGTAATGGATAGCAGCTCGAATTGAGGAACCGGAGAGCTGAGTTCGAATTCCAGTTAAATCCATTACATTCACTTATATGCTAATACCCTTGGGAATGGTATGAATCAGCTTCTTCTCTCCCCAGCTATGGGTAAATAGCAGGACAGACTGGGTTCTATAGCCTTGGATGGTAACTGGTCTACTGCAGAAAGAAATGGCAACATACTACAGGAAAAAATCTGCCTTATCAGTCATGTATCGAAAGATACATGATCGCCTAATCATGTGTTATGCATGGCACATAACTGACTGACTGATTACCCAATGCAAGCAGTAAAGCCACTAAGACACAAGAATAAGAATCAGAAACATTTATAATGGTCAGGACGATGAAATAGTAATCAAACAGTAGATAGCAATGAACATTGCACTTCAATTTTTGCAGATTAAATTTGGCTGGAAAACATGGAGTCGGAAGAGAGTTTCACAAGTGAGAAGTGCAAGGAAAGAAACTGTTAAAATAGAATTTATGGCTACATCTAGCCAGCTCAGCTGTCATTATCTTGACTGTATAAAATATATTGGTTGATAAAAAGAAATAGTTATTTTAACAAGCTGTTTAAAATTTGATATAATAAATGTATTATTTATAAGGATACACAGGCCCAATACCTGGCATCATAGTTCTTTGGCTCACTAAGTGCTATGGGAATGTTCAAGAAAAAAATCAGAACCAGTAACATATTAACCTGGATATTGCTAATTTTAAAGTGAGTTTGAAATCGGGCTAAAAGACATGCCTAAGATCACAACATTGGCCTCAGCAATATATATATTGACATAATATATTTAAAATATGACTTTTTTTGAGAAAATATTTCCCACTTGTATTAGAGACAATTGCTACTATAACAATTTGATATGAATAATGTATAACTTAATAATGAAAGGTTAAATGTTAAGCAATTAGAGCAGTCAAAATTGTCAGGGGAGTGTTTTAGAATGTTAATACATGATAATGATTTATAGAAGAAATAGAGGATAAAAATAAAACAGAAAAAAAAAATTATTCAATAATAGAGAATAAATGTAAGACAATAAAAAAGAAATTTTATTGCTTGGATATACATAAAACAAAGAAACTAAATTAATTACAAAACCATAACAGTTCTAATTCAGATAGTCAGTAAAAAATAGAATAACATGAAAAATTTAATGAGTAGAGAAAATAGAAAGGGAAATGAAAGGATAGATATAAAATGTAATTAGTTGATAAAAGTGAATAAAACATCATCAATAAAAAAAAAAACTATAGTAATAAAATCCAAAGAAAATGTGTGCACTGTAAAAATCATAGCGAACTTTATAAAATAAAGGCAATAAAAATGGAAAAAATAGAAATGAAAATTAGTGATAAAATCAAATACATCCTGATAAAACTTTGAAAAAAATGAAAGGAAAACACCCCCCCACACACACACACACATGTATATATGAGAGAGATAGATGTTTAAAAATTTGTATCCCGACCAATTTCCTAAAAACTACCCACATGATCATATATAAGAATTTTTTACAGTTGAACTGAAAAAAAAAAGTTTTTCAATATTTTTTCTTTCTTTAAAACATTTTACCCCTGGCAAGGCAATAAAGACATTACTGAGAGTGAAAGAATAAGAGAAAAAGAAAAACATTTGTCTATATCTCTGAGATGAGGTATTATGATTGTTTACATTACTTACATTATTTGGACTGTTATCCTTATCTTCAAAGAGTTGTGAGTTCAATACCAGGCTACAGCAGTGGTGAACCAAAATACTTGAAGAGATGAATAAAAGGGAATTAACTGAGACATCTGGAAGAGGAACTAGAACAATCTACCACAGTGGTCGAAATAAAGAGTTTAGTTTGAAATTCCAATCAACCGAAGAAGGCCGGAGCTTATAATGGCCGAAACATTGTGAACATGGCAATGAAGATGAGGATAACAGTCCAAATAATGTAAGTAATGTAAGAAAAACATTATTAAGCAGATAAAACAATAAAAGAACAGAAATTAGAAGAAAAAAGATAGCAATTGATATTGCATTTAAACTTTTGAAGATCAAATTTGACTGAGAAGACAGAAGAGAGTTCCACAAGCAAAAAGCGCAAGAGAAGAAACTGTTAGCATAGAACTAGCAATTTCAAATGTAAAATGATGTGACCTTGTTGCCAATCTAGTACTGTGCATAAATTCATAAAGTCTAGGAAACAGAAAAAAGTACATCAGAACAATGACCATGAAAGTATTCATAGAAAGGCACAGAGAAGCTACATTATGGCAACAGGAAAGGGACTGAAGCTGAGATTCCAGTTCAATACCAATAACATTTCATTTCATCAAGAATCTCTGAATGAATGATAGACTAAATGATGAGACCTAGCTATCAATCAAGTACTGCATGTAAATTCGTGAACTTAAAGTACCACAGAGTAAAGCTTCTTAGAATATTTACCATGAAAATATTTATTTGTACCTGAATATTGTCTGTCATTTTCATAGAAATCAGTTTTATCACTGCAAAAATGGGAAAAATATGCCAAATGAGCATGTCAACTTACACCCTTTTTTAATCATACAGTGGTATTCTGCTTAGGATCAGAGTGTAGCATCTATGCATACTGTGAAAAATGTTACATATGGGGTCTAATTGTAAAGTATTTGAATTGGTGCTATAAAGAGAAAACAACACGCATCAATTTGGCATTTAAGATTCTTTAAATTAATCACCTTTTGAATCCTCAGATTTTATCCAGCATCATTTTCTCATGTCCATAAAGAAATACATAAATAAAAAATAATAGTACTGTAAGGGTGTCATGTCCATAAAAAATAAATAAAAATTAACTATGGCATCAAAAATAATTATAATAAATAAATTATAACCACTGTAATTATTATTAATTCACTGATTCTAAATCAATGAGAATCAGACCAACTTTTCTCAAACATGTGACATTCTCACTATCAGACAAGCAATTCACATGGACAGGTCAAGAACACGTGTATCAACAAAAATTTCACCTCCTTTACCTTTTCAGGTCATAATAGCAACATTTATCCTTTAGCACTCAACAAAAATTTGAGGTAAGAAAACCCCAGATACTTCATGTATTTTCTCAGTAAGTTACCTGGATACTCATTATACACATCTATAAAAAAAAAACAAAAAAAAAAAAAAAGAATGACTGTATACATTTTGCTTACTCTTTATTTTATCATTCTCCCAGATTCTGATCCATATTTGATCTACATTTGAACCTAAACTCACGATTTTACTCACTTTTAGTGTCTTTCAGATAATAAATAATACTCATGTTGTTGTTTCCACGTCTAACTGTTTCTCATGAGTATTTTTGTCTCTATAAATGTTGGGCTTTATAATTATTTACTCATAGTAACAACTCCCCTACAGTTTCTATTGATGAAAGAATTTTTAGAACATCTATTTTGGGATAGTAGTTATCTGCCTCATTGCATTCTCTTTGATTTCTTCAAATTCTTGAAACCTTGTTCTTTTCAATTGTGAATTGATTTTTGAAAAGAAAAATGTTGCAAGTTTCAGATCTGGGGAATGTTGGACTTGCCTTAAAACTGCTTTATAAGCAAAGGTCACTGTTGGAACTTCTGTGATGTGGTGAGATGACCACACTCTACACACTTTCCTTCCAAGCACTACTATAAACAACAGAAGTGAATGAGAATGTTCTAACTTATGGTGTATGTACAACAGAGTTCAAGATCAGTCTGTGCCCAGCATCTTCACTCTGCGTACATTAGCACAGTTAGTATAGCAACAGTCCTGATAATTTTTGTTTAGACCTCATGCACAATATATATATATATATATATATATATATATATATACCTGTATTTTTATTTTGGGAAGGATTGCATATGTGCCATGTTATGCTCTTTTCAGAAACTGTGTTTGTTTCTTCTGCTGGTATGTGAACAGGGGATAAGACACATTGAAACATGCTATAAACTGAAACTTTCATGAATAAAAGTAACACCTGACAAATAGGCACCTTGGTAGAAAGTTCTCACATTCTGTAATCACAGAGTACATATTTATATTCTCATGATAGACAGCACCCTCATCTCATGGAGTCCTCAAAAAACTGATGATAGCTAACTCTTTCAATCCAAGAGCAAATACCAAGTCAATCTACGACACAACACCACTAATCATATGTTAACTATTCTTACTAGGAGGCAGTTAACGTCTATGTCTCGGCAAAATTCAAGAACAAGTGTCTTTAGTTTACTGAGAGGAATGGTGGTCTCACATGTCAGAGAAACATAAAGTACTAATACCAAAACTAAATTGGGTAGAAGCTTCAGAATTTGGTTGACATATCATTTCAACATGCTATTCTCACTACCTATTATTTGAAAGTTTACAACCCACAGCTGTCACATTATTTTGTCTTCAATGTAATGCTCACTACCTTTAAAATTTTGTGCAAGAACACTAACATCATTTTCAAACCCATGCAATAGACCTTTTTATGACATGTCATCTAATACAAGGCCCGTGAGCCACTCAAGTTAAAGAGATACTGAATGAGGTGTGCAATATGAACATTAAAGAAAAAAAAAAGAAAATGAAGATTGTAAGAATATGGTAGATAGATAATGACTGACCCGAGATTGAAGAGGGTTAAGAGTGTAGAATTCTGGTAAACAACCTCTTGGGATTCTGTTACACAAAGTATCAGTTCTTTGTAATGAGTTTTCAGAGTGGCACAAACTATAATCAAAGGAATATATAGGCAATGAGGATGATTAAGCCCTATTGACTTAGGAAGGCAGGTTTTGGCTGTAAATGACTGAGCTGGTGGTTGCGCTAAAGAATAGGACCTGTCAGAACATTTGCGATGGAAGTAGTGATAGGCTTGTAGTGTTGTTATTGTGAGAAAAGGGCTTGTGAGGTGGAAAATAAGCTGTGTGAAAGTGAAGATTCGGCAGCCCTATATTTTTTTTCTAATCTAACTCTTGTAAAGATAAAACTTGGCAAAGGAATCAAGTACAAGGAACTAACCATTTTTCCAGCATCTTTTGCTATTGATTGTATATATGTGTTGCCCTTGAGATCTGGAGTGAACTTTAGCCATAATAGACATTCAAAGCAAGGACACTGATTAAGAGTGTAACAGTTCATCATTCAGAGTCTGCTTGATGAAGTGTCCTTTTTCTATTCAAATTCATCTTCTTTACTGTATGTTAAGTTAAGCCATTTGAGGATGGATTATGTGGAGCTATAAGCATATGCTAAATTGAATTGAAGTTTAGAAATCAATTTGAATTTTCACTGATGAAATATGGATCACTATCACTTACTGATATCATGGCCATTGTGAACATTCCTCTCAGTTCCTCACTTGTAGCAAAGGCAGCAGATGACTTTATAGCATACATCTTAGTTCATTTTGTGTACAACAATAAAAGACTTAGTTCTTATCAATAGACCAGTGAAATTCACATGTATTATTCTTCATGACTTACTCAGATATTCACAGCCAAGTATTAGTCAACTTATTCCAATTTCTCTGACTCTGAATTCCCAATTTGCAAGATGTACATGTCCATTTATTATCAGCATCCAGGTTTGGCCACCACATAGCACTGAACAACACCCTTCATCTGTTATATTTTTACCAAGCTCCATAATATTATATATTCTTATGTAGGCCTATAATATTATATATAGACATATAATGTATTATATCTATCTGTATGCATATATATATATATATATATAAAAATAAAAAGAAAGAACAGTAAGATATATAATCCGCTGTTCTTATAGATATTTTTATTTTTACAAATGTAAATTTACAGAGCATTAATATTATAAATTAATTGATTTAAAATGTTTTTTTGGCTACACAGTTCTAACCATGTTTCAAAAATGGAAGCTGAAAGCTTCGAATTTAATTTTGTAATTAAATTAAAGACATTAGTTCCATTTCATCCTCAAGCAAATTTTGGAGTAATGGAACTAATGTCTTTAATTTAATTACAAAATTAAATTTGAAGCTTTCAGCTTCCATTTTTGAAACATGGTTAGAACTGTGTAGCGAAAAAAAAACATATTTTAAATCAATTAATTTATAATATTATACACACACACAAACACATAGAGAGGATCTAATAAAAAAATTATAGGGAATGATGCTATAAAAAGAAATCTACAACACATTTGAGATTTAAACTCCTTCGGAATAGTTCTTTTCTAAATCCACACACTTTATACAGTATCATTTCTATTGATGGAATCATTCCTGGAACTTGGATTTCCTCAGTGTCTTGAAATCATGGGATTTGATTAATGGAAAGAGGAAAAGTTGCAACGGGTGAGATATGGGGATTATGGTTGTTTCACAAGTCATGGTCACTGTTGGAACATCTTTCGTGTGGTAAAGTCTACACATTCTACACACTCTCCTTCCAAGCACTGCTATAAACAATGGAAGTGAGAGAGAAAGTTACAACTTAATATGTGTGACAGTTCAAGGTTAAATCTGTACTAAGTGGCTTCACTGTCTACTTTAGCTCTGTTACCATAGCCATAGTCTAAATAATTTTTGATCAAACCATATATATATATATATATATATATATATTTACTCTTGTAAAATCTATCTCTACATAAAATGACTGATCACCTAGTTTTCTCACTGAATGAAACTAACTTGATTCTTTTCACTTCTTAAAGTATTGCTTTAATTCAGAAAATGAAACGTGATTTCCCTTGCCATTCATAGTCAGTTCGTATACCCAGATCACAACAGGATGCTTTCTAGTTTCCAAATGTACTCCCGCTATCATCACAGGGGAAATAACAAAATCCATCAAATGACCTTCATTTTCTGAACCTGAACAATCCTCCACAAAGGTATTTGATGGAAGATGACTGAGTCAATGTGTATGACTGTAGGAGGACCCAGTATAATACTCTAATTTTTAGTTATTGGCAGCTACAAATACTAACAAACATTGTTCTCAGGTCCTAGAAAGATGAGGAATGGGTTTACTATTTTTAAACATTCTGTGGTTGATATACACAGTGAAAGGATGTGTGGGTGGTGTAATAGTTATTGGAAAGAAAAGAGGACCCTATAAGCTGAGTTGTGTCCTAGTCAGTTGTGTTCACTTTACTCTGAAACCCTTGAGAACAGCATGAATCTATTTCTTTTCCATTATGGATTAAATAGCAGTGTAGACTGGGCTATCTAGCCTTGTTTGACAGTCAATCTTGAAAGAGGACAGTTTTGAAGTCAGAATCATGGAGAAACATCACAATATTTCTTCACAGTCTTTACCAAAACATTATAGCATAATAATCAAATGGAGTTTGTGATGAGTCAGTCATGGTCACTTATTTCCTCAAGAGATATGGCATTTAAAAAAAAAATTGTAATGTAGGTGCTGATAAATTTTTTTTTGCCAGCAAGCATAAGTGCCTGTTCTTCATTTGGGTCTCTATTTTCTCTGCAGCCAGCTACGTCTATGAATGCTAACACACTGACTTTTCACACTCATTAACCATTTTTGTGAGCCATTACATTTCATATTCTGTAGGAAGAAGCATCTAAATGGTTTTGAAAGGTTGAAATGTGTCAGCAAAAGCACAGTGTCTTGGTATCATTTCCAGGTTTTCTCCCTACAACTAAGATTTTTCCTCAGTTAGCAAACAATACAGTGATTCAATAACAGTTGGCAAATTAGGTCATTAACATATACAATTCAATTTTTAAGAAAAACAGTAACATTTTTTTCACAATGATGTTCAACCTGTACAAGGCATGAGAGTCACTCGAGCTGGAGAGTTACAGAGTAAGAGGCAGATTTTATGCAGATATGTGTGGGAAGATAATGGTTAACACTAAACATGAACAGATTAAGATTGCAGTGATTAAAAAAGCATCCTCTTGGGAGTCATTTCCAAAAAGAAGCAGTTTGTGAGAAGCTACTGCTCAAGTAGATCTTACATCTCACCAATTGAATATGCAGAGAATGAAGGTATTATAGACAAGAGTATGGTTGCAAGAAAGAAATACAACAACAGCAAAAATAGATTTATGTGATTTATTTCAATAGAACATGTGGTTTTGGAACAGCTACCTTGTGGTATAGTTCATAAGCCGGCTGCCGATCTCTCATAGTAGTTCTCACTGGTTGGTGTGGCACTCCACCTGCTGACTGCTGCTGACTGCCCAGACTGACCGTGACAGATCTCTTCCCTGGCCTCCTGTTGACTGAACTTGTACTTCCCCATGTGACCCCTTTTATGGCGTTTTTTTATGGCTTAACAGGCTCGAAAAATGATGCGAGTATAATTAGGAGGGAAGCATTTTTATTGGTTGAGAAATAAGAGCACTTTAAAATATTATTTTATTTTTCGACCGGAACATGTGTGTTGGGCCTATGCGTAAACGACGATAATGGTCATTTCGTGACGGGGCCTTGTCCTGTTCACATCCGGCTCTCGCTCTTGAGTATGTTAGTTTATTTGCCTGCAAATCAGCTGAGATATGTCTTATTTTATTTTATAACAAAGGTGATTTGCTACAATGGGCATAGCTTGGTGGGTTTTATCTGTGAAGCTTAGAAATGGCGGAACTAATGAATGTAGTCTGTCAGAAGTCTTTCCATGAAAATAACAATAGAGCAGCAAGAGGCTTGTGAGAAAGAGGTTGCAGGGTGGAAAATAATTTGTTACCCACAAGGATGTGGAGATGCTTTTAAACTCTATCAAAAGTGGAAAGTGAAAACGGGGTAGCTCCTGCCCATATATGTATGGGCAGGAGCTTCACTTTACAGTACTACAAAACATATGAGTAACAACAAGTTTTTCAAGAGAATAAAAAGCAGACATACTTAATACCAGAAAGTGGCAGCTGAAATTTCTGGGGCACATAATTCAGAAGAAGGGCTTGGAGAATCTGATACTCACAGGAGAGATTGAGAGACAGAAGAAAGAGCAAGTAACATACTTGATGAGCTTGAATAAATGGATGGTAGAGAACCCCTTTTTAACAAGCCTCTTGCTGCTTTATTGCTATTTTCATGGAAAGTCTTCAGACAGACTATATTCATTAATTCTGCCATTTCTAAGTTTCACAGATAAAACCCCCCAAGCTAGCACATTGTAGCAAATCACCTTCATTCTCTTCCTGTTCCATTGATGAGATGTAAGATCTACTTGAGAGAAATAACAAATTGACAAATCTCATTAAGAGATAGAAGGGACAGGAAGATGTGGAGGACTATGATCACTTACATCCTGAAGGGATACGGCATATAAAAGGAGACAGCATATTTGGCCTGATGTGATTCTTGTAAAAGTTCTTCTCTTGTTCTTCTTGTAACGGCATTCACCCTAGGTGGGTTGAGCCAGCTCCAATATTGGAGTTTCATGGGAATTTGGAATTCACAAGCGGTCCCCAACCCACATGTATAGCACATTTGATTTAGTGGTGAAGGTTTCGTGCAGGACCATCCACACTTTTTGAAGGGCCGATTACAGAGACTTGGTGCACTATGTGCCACAAGGTCCCCAAACGACCCTCCGCAGGTTTTGAATTTAGAGTTTTCCTTCTCCTAGACCAGTTGCCATCCAAGGCTATAGAACCCAGACTGTCCTGCTATTTACCCATAGCTGGAGGGAGAAAAGAATTCACACCTTTCCCAAGGGTATTAGCACGTAAGTGAATGTAATGGATTCGACTGGAATTCGAACTCGGGTCTCTGATTCCTTAATCCAAGCCGATATCCATTACTCCACCGTGCCTCCTGCTTTAAAAGTAGAGGATAACAGGTGGAGTCAGGTACTTACTGGAGCAGTACAGGGTACTGATCATTTTTCCAGCATTTCCAGAGATAGATCATATGTATGAGTTTCACTTGAGCTCTGACTTTGTCCTAGTAAGTGCTCATAGCACAGGTCCTGTCTGAGTTCATCATGATTGTAATTTTGCAGACTCTCTTGCATTGCAGTAACTTTATCTGGAAGAACTATGATTTCTTTGCTGATTCCAAAGCCAAGATAAATCACCTTTATAGAAGAAGGAACTGATTTGTCCAATTCAAACAAGACTTTCTTAACATTCATAAATGATTTTGTATCATAAATTTCTCAAACTAAAATAACATCCACCCACAGTTTACAGAAAGTTACTTCATTTAACTGCTTGTCACTTTTATGTGTAAAGGTGCCTGTGGCATGATGCACACTGAACTGCAAGTGAGTGGGTTGCAGCATTGAGGTTCGATAACTCTGTCTGACCAAGAGCAGATAAGAAGTCCATCTGTACAGAATAATAAAGACAACTAATGGATTTTGTCTACATCAGATAAAAGAAAATTTTCCTCAAAAAGTTCAAAAGAAAAACAGTTCAAAATATTATGAAGAAACTAACGGTGAATAAAACATTTCTACCACATCCACAGAGTTGAATTACCTGTGTTCCCTGTGTATTCCTCTGGTAAGATGAACATTCTGCTCTAAAAGATTCTGTTTTGTCCCCAAGGTGTGTGTTTAATATATAAATAAATAAGATAGACGAAGAATACAAAAAACTTGAGTTTCTGCTACGAATGTTTATTTCATTTAAGTTAAATGAATTGAAAGAAAATTAAATGTCACTTGAGTATGTCCGTATTCCTTTTTGGTTCTGAAATTATTCATGGAAAGTAAGGATGAGAACAGGTAAAGATGGTTGAGCTCAGGTCAGCCTCACATTGAGTTGAAATGGCTGAATATCTACTTCATGAGTAGTACTACTGAAAATACGTCTGAACAATTTTTGTAGAAAGAGAAAGATTCTGTTTTTTTCTGGAAGTGATAAAATTGGACATGTGACTGAAACCTTTTGTGGTTTCTTTATAACTTGCATCATGGGAAAATGAATTTATTTATTTTATATTAGTTTTTTATTGGTTTTATTTCATTTTCTCACAGAAGTAATACCATTTGTCTAAAGAGGTAAAGGAAAGTAGCAAATACTTTGTTGACATAAATATGTATAAAGTTTGCTACAGGAAAGGAACAAAGGCTATATGTGGAAACAATGTGCAAACAGATAACACAGGATTCTATATAGAGAGATACAAATGTAAAATAAAGGCATAAAAACATGGCAACATTAAAGAAACATTCAAAGAATACCATGATAATAAATTAGACCAAAGTAAAGAGAAAGGTTTTAAAATTTACATACCAGTGTAAGAGGAGGTAAGATTAGGAGGATTAAAAAAAACTAAGAAGCCTGTGCTTGGGTTCATGTTTTTATGTCAAGGTTCTGCTGATAACTAAGGGTTAACCGGAACCAGTCAAAAACGGTGAACAATCTAAAACGTATAGACTAAAAAAGGGACAAGCAAAGTAAAAAAAAAAATACACTTTCTGTACTGTGGTAGAAAAAGAGCTTCATTCCAAGAAATGCTATTTTATAAAAACTCATTCATGAATAATTCTCAGAAGACAACAGTCTTAACCACTTCAAGTTATGCATCTATCCTTCTTATCTTCATAATTTACACTTCCTTCTGTCTCTTCTTACATTTGTATTATACCTATCATTCAGTAACTCTGTACCTGGAATGGCTTTATTTACATTATTCAGACTATTATCCTCATCTTTGTTGCCATATTTATTACAACGTTTTGGCAGTTGTATGCTCCAGCATTCTTCAGGTGATTGGAATGTCGAACTGAACCCTTTATTTTGCTCATTGGGGTAGACTGTTCTAGTTCCATGTGCCATGTTTAATGGATGTCAGTTGTCAGTTACCTCCTGTTAATTCCCCTTTTCAAGTTCTCCACTGCCTCAACCGGGTATTGAACTCACACTCTTTGGGTCCTGTCACTGGATCTAACTAACACCTTTAACCCCTGTGCCCTGTGTCCTTGAGTTAACTGACATCCATTAAACATGGCATGTGAAACTAAAACAGTCTACCCCAGTGAGCAAAATAAAGGGTTCAGTTCGACATTCCAACCATCTGAAGAATGCCAGAGTGTATAACGGCCAAAATGTTGCAATAAATATGGCGACAAAGAGGAGGACAATAGTCCAAATAATGTAAATAGTGTACATAATACCTCATCTCAGAAATATAGACAGATACTGGAATAGCTTTTGTGTCTTGTTTTGGGTGAACTTTAATAAAAAAAAAAAAGGTCACATTGAAAAATACAACTATAAACTGATAAAGCTACCTTAAAAAACCTGAATCTTTCACATAACAGAAAAGACTATTAATTCTTGTTTTTGTTTTTTTGGCATAGTGGGATCTAGGAGGTTACCAGTAAAATATAGGAATAGATTCTTACCCAGGTGCTTTTAAAGAAGATTACTTAAAGAAAAGAGTATTGCAAAACCCCTTTCTTGAGTTCCCTAGGTCTGGGGCTACTGACTAGGTATCTCATTCCACCAAACAATCTTCCCACCTTACCGACTTTGTATTTAAGGTTTGGATTTGAGAAAGTCTTAACTGGTTGAAACACCCACAGGTGTGAAGTTGGTGAGTTATCAGAAAATAAAAAGAAAGCAATTTTCAGAACAAACAACTGGTTGAGTGAAACAATAATGTAGAATTTATTCATCAAGGGCTTCATTTATAAGATGAACTCTTCCCAATTCCTTTGCGATTGGGTCTAACTAATGACAACTACTTTGTGTTAATAAGGCAGGTCGATTTTGGAACCGTGGTATTGCACTCAACTTAAAAGTTGGAGTTTCACATAGTAAATAACAACACAAAATATATTTTACAAATCACTACCATTTTTTGAGGAAATGAGTTTAAATATTAAATTAAGGTTCAAAATCGTAGTGTTGGAATTTAATTCTAGTGATCAATGAAACCTTTATAGCACAGCCTTATAAAATCTATAATTTATTGAAGCTTTATAAGTTGTGTATGGACAATATGCATGGCACAAGCACATTATACTAAACCATTGTGCCATCAAATATGACCTTCATTTACTTCAAAAGGAAATTATATTGAACAATTTAGCTACATTATGATGCAATATGTTATATAGTGTTGTCGTTTTCATGTGATTTTCAGTAAACAATGCAACTTTAAAACATTTTGTCTTATAATTTGTATCCAGCCATGTTATGGTGCTATACACACTTTTATCTATATTTGTTTTTATTATGTTCTATCAAATGATTTAACAAATCTTAGTCCTTGAATAGCCTTTTTGTTATCATTTGCAATATTTCACACAGTTTTTACTCATTGATACAATAAAGAAAATTGCATATTTTGCTTGTGGTGATTCTGGTTTGAATATATTTTCCATTAAAAGTATCTAATACAAAAGAAATTAACTTTATTTGGATTTATTCTTGAAATAGTAAAATTTTGTAGTCAGTTTGTAAGCAATGTTGAATTTCGGTATTTCTGTACACTTTTTCTGACAATCTTTAAAACTAAATGCTCAAAGGTTGATAAAAGTTATGAATCCAATTTTTGATGTTACTACCTATCACATCAAATTCCAGCTTCCACACTGAGTGCCTTGATGTTTTTTTAAAAAAAACTGAAAAATCAACCTGCCCTAGTGTGTTAATAAGTGTTAGACTTATTCATATATCACAACAACAATGATGCCCTGAACTGATGAATAGCATTTGATTCAACAGTTTAAACAGGAATTTAGTTGGTTTCCAAGACTTTCAGTAGCTGAAAAAATTACTGAGTATTATTTTGCAATGTGTGGTATAGTAGGTGGTAAAATGAGGTGGTAATAACAAGTCATCTACTAGATGTTGTTGTCTGCTAGTGTCTATTCTCTCTGACTGTATCAAACATTTTCCCTGTAGTTTAAGTTGACTGCCCTATAGTGTTGTATGATCTGTATATGAAAATGAACATGTTCCTTTCAAGTGTCTGATTAAAAGTTGATTGCATATGTACATAGTAGCAGGGAAGGGTTTTGAGGGCCTCACCCTCCTGTCACAAACTGCCCAGTTTGATCTTATTCCTAAGCTGATATCTAATTATAGTAAAAAAGGGTGAACTGGGATTAATAAAAACAAAATATAGAGCTTTATATTTTGGAATGATAGAATTTACCTTTATATCCTTATTTTTTCCTTGATAAAATGATCTTTGAAGCTTTAAAATAAAAAGTTATTTCACATTTAGACTTTTCTTAACATCATTCTGGTCTTTATGCTTGCTACTGTAGTTGCAGAAAAATCAGTTGACTTGTTTGAATGATATCTTGAAACATAATATAACTTTTTTCTAGACAAGCAAGTTGAATGAGGATTTTGCTTCATGGCAATACCTGTCCCCACTGAGCAAATGATTACTGACTTGGAATCAAGGTTCTTGTAGAGGGGTTAGGTTTATTCCCCAGACACCCACTTATTCAATTCAATGCAACACAGTTTATTTGGTTGGCAGATCTAACAATTTCAACATAATGAAAACTTTCTCAAAGAATTCATTGACTCCAAAATAGAATCATTCATTTATTATAGAATAAAGTTTAACTAAAATATAATGTCAGGTCAGAGAAATCCAAGAAAAATACTTGAATGATTGAATAGTTATAATTAATTAGAATGAAAGGGTTTGCATAATCATTATAAATATGCTGAATCTATTATTGTATCTCAAGATTAATAGGCATGTGGCTAAATGGTTAGAATGTTTGCATCTCACCATTGTCGATTTTTAGGAAATTGATTTCCTGATGTTATTGTTCTGCTGAGGTGATTTCAGCATGCAGTACTTTTAGAAAGTGCCAGAAAAACTTCACCACAGATTGACCCAAACTTTGTCAGTGAAATTAAGTAGACATAAATTATTCAGAAGCTGTGATAACAAAGTCCAAAGTCATCATGACTTAGGGTTTGAACATACTTTGCAGTGATCAAACTGCTATTCCAGAAACTGTAACTAAGATCCACTCAACATAGTTGAAGTCTCAGCAAAAGGGAATTACCTAGCCACCCTTGCCAAAAAATTGTTCGGTCATGATCTCAATATATTCGTGCAATTCTCTTCAAATATTCAGTTTTTAAATTCTTTTTAACTACATAGGAATCTGTATTGATGCAAATATATTTTTACTTGAATACTTTATAAGGAGGAGTGTCAAAACTTAGAAAAAGAAATGAACAAAGAATTAATTATAAAATTTAAATAACATGTGTGTGATACAAAATTTTATTACAGCTGAACATTTTAAAATAATTTATATTCATATAATATATATATAAATATATATATATATATATAAATATATTTCTTATTACTATAAATGTTATTCTTAGTGAGTACATGTTATAACAGGAGATAGCCATGGTAGAAAGGTTTAACCATCCATTTTATTTCTCCCCATTATGGGCATTATTATATTCATGATAGAATAACACATTACTTCACGGATAGAATGGGAAAAGAATGATAAACATACTTTGTTGTCAGAGAGTGTTTTATAAGGCTATGTCATCTGCAAAATTATATATACATATATACACATGTCCTACACAGAGAGATTATAACGTATATACAACAACAAACAGTGTGCAAAAAAAAGGAACCTTACTTGTAATATTTCCTACAGGGAAAACTTGAGTTATGTTGGTTTCTCTATGAACTATGTGGTTTTTCCTGTTAGACCTATCACTGTGGGCTTCTTCTGCAGGCTCTACATTGCAACTGTCCTTCATCACTCTATCTCTTGACATTACTCACCGGCAGTCATATGACCTTCATTACTACTTCAACAAAGGGGAGACAATCGCCTTTTCTTTCCCTACATGTTTGAGTTGCTGTCCCTGTTTTTATCTTCTTAAACAGGAAAATTAATAACAGCCGGCTTTGATCACAACGTCCTACTAAAAGAGAAATATGCCTCCTGACAGGAATTGTACCTTTTTTTCCCCATCAGGGAAACCACTCCAACAGCTTAAGCATGCCATTAAGGACAAGGATAAAATCAGGGATTAGAATTCGAATATGTGTACCTACATAAAAATAGAATTAAAATGGGGGAAAGGAAAAGCAAAGAGAAATAAAGTGAAATTTTTCACTGCAAATTGGTGAATTGTTATAAACCTGTTAGCATTCATTTTACATTGTTTTTTGTTATATTTTTCAATTCACCACTTTGCTGTGAGGAGTTTTTCTCTAAGCCCCCACCTTTGTTTTAATATATTTGTATATATTATGAGAAAATATACTCTTTTAAAATATCTTTTTATTTTAAGCCATAATAAAAGCAAAAATAAATATCTGAAAAAAAATAAAGCTTAAACACTTTAAAATATACATAAAAAAATGAGAGTTAAAAATGAATAAAACTTTAACAATAAACAAAGTTAAATATTTCTTAGAAATAGTTTCATTTATATTAAGTATATATGTATCTTCTTTCAGCATGTATAATTATTTAGGTTTAAAAAACCGGGAAGAAAGATACATGGTAAATGAAAATACAATAGAAATTAAGATGAATGAATTCTCTCAGATTAAAAAGCAATTACCATAAAGACAGGATAATTAGCATCTTGAAATTGCATCATACTAATTATATTTGCTTTGTTAATACAAAAGATGTCGTAGATTAAATTTACAAAAGCTCACAATATAAGAATTTAAATAAAAGTTTTACAAAACAAAAGTATGTTGTTTAAAACATTTTATGACCATTATTGCTTAATCTTTTGTAAAATAAAAAGCCAGCTTGCTTTTTTTTCTAAGAACAAAGCCAATGTTTGCTTATATTTAAATTTTGCAGCAAAATTACTATACATTCTATTTTTTTAATTAAATTGTGTTATGTGATTTATAACGGTGGTGTCAACACTGAAAAATCACAATGGCTTGACAAACAATAGAATTTTAAAGGTGATGTTTACAGAATGAGTGCAGTCTGTTTTCTCACTCCCTCTGTTATGTCTCTTCAGGTGATTATGGTTTTCCATAGTTTTCTACCCTTTTTTTAGCAATAAATAATATGTTTCTTTATCTTTTTTTGTCCTGCTATCCATTTATATCCTGAGAGTTTAAAATGCCTCATTATACATTTACCTCTTCATGATTATTAATACTAGTTTTTTTGTAGTTTCTATTCATAAAACTTTCTGCTTTCTCACCTGTTATATCGATAGTATTCACAAAATTAATTGGTAGAACCACACATCTGTTGCTTGAAGTTGTTCTTTTTTGTATATGAAAAGCTTCCCAGCATTCACTGCCATGTTATAGGAGATGAGGTATTACATAGCAGCCAAGCACTATTTACTTTGGCTTTTAATAGAAAATGAATTCCAGTCCATTATTTTAGGAAAAACTATGACAAATCTTTTCCACTTTGTCATAAATTTTACTAATGTGTGTGTGCAAGTATATGTGTGTGTGTGTGCAAGTGTGTGTGTGCAAGTGTGTGTGTGTAATATATATATATATATATAATTTATTTTTACTGCAATGTTGCTTTTAGTGGGAACACTAGTTTATGATGCTGTCCTTGTTTTTTTTTTAGCATGATTTCTAAGTATAGGCTGGTTGTTAATTCCAATGTTTAAAAAACTTTTAAATGGTTAGCAAGTCAAACACAGGAAGTTACTAAAAATAGTAGTAACAAGAAATAATGTTTGGCATATATAATGTGTGTGTGTCTTTACAATAACATTATATATGTGTTTACAATAAGATATATTTTTACAGTAAGATATATATATATATATACATGCTTACATTAAGATATGTATATATAACGTTTGTAGTAAGTAAGATATGTATATGTTTTACAATATTAATATAATATATATATATTTTTAATATTATATATATATATATATATATATAATGTTTACATGATACATACTATTTACAATAAGATATATATAATGTTTACATGATACATACTATTTACAATAAGATATATATATAATGTTTACATGATACATACTATTTACAATAAGATATATATATAATGTTTACATGATACATACTATTTACAATAAGATATATATATAATGTTTACATGATACATACTATTTACAATAAGATATATATATAATGTTTACATGATACATACTATTTACAATAAGATATATATATAATGTTTACATGATACATACTATTTACAATAAGATATATATATATATAATGTTTACATGATACATACTATTTACAATAAGATATATATATATATATATATATATATATATATATATATATATATATATATATATATATTTTACATGATACATACTATTTACAATAAGATATATATATATATATATATATATATATATATATATATATAATGTTTACATGATACATACTATTTACAATAAGATAGATATATATATATATATATATATATATATATATATATATATATAATATTTATATGATACATACTATTTACAATAATATATATATATATATATATATATATATATATATAATGTTTACATGATACATACTATTTACAATAAGATATATATGTATATACTAGCCAAATTACCCATGCCTTGGTCACACATGATGATTGATTTTAAATCATTGTTATAATTTGTGAAGTAAAATAATTCATTTCAATATTACCCAATGATCTTGCCAATGTGATCTCCATCTTTCTCCTTTTATATTTTTGAAAGGAGTCATTCCCTTGTTCAGATTTTGATTAAAGGGAAAATATTTTCAGTCAGAGGTTTGTGCTCCCACCCACGGGGATCCCCTTTTATCAAAATTAAACTATCCACATTCCCTGGGTATTGTAATTTCAGAATATATATGATTATCGGGCTCTATCTCCAAAATCCAACACAGAGTTTGATAACAGACAGACACGATAAAAGTATGTAGATAATGTTTACAATTAAGATAAATACATACATACATACATACATACATACTTACATACATACACACACATATATATATATATATATATATATATATATATATATATATATATATATGTGTATGTGTGTGTGTGTGTATATATATATATATATATATGCACACACAGACATATCAATTTTTTTCAGTTCTTTATCTTTTCCATTACCAGTGATTAATTTTTTTATAAATTGCTTGGCATGTTTCTTGAGTTAATAATTATATAGTTGAGAAAAATGACAAGTCATTAACTTGTTTAGTAAAAGAACCATGAGTCTGTTGAAGCCAGATTGTCAGCTATAACAGTACACTCAGGAATAGTAAACAAGAAATAATACCTAACTTTGTAAATTCCTTCACTATAGCTTGAACATTAAACACCTTGAGTAGACTTATTATCTCAGAAAGAATCAGGTAATTATATCAGTAATGAAATATTTTCTTATATTTTTATAAAAATGTAGAGCTTGGATGGAAATGATCGATGCTTACATTTAATTCTTCATTATTTGCCAGTGTTCTATGAGGTTTTTGATATTTTTTATTTTTATTTATTGACGCTTAAATATGTGCAAGTAATATATAAATAAAGATAAGAATATCATCTGTTTCATTCTCTAATGAAGTCCAGATGCCAAGTCAGGATCAAGTACATTGCAGATCCTTTTTGGATTTTGTCAAGAATCTCAAGATGAATAGCAGGAACACCAGGCCTGATATAGCAAAAGCATTCAATGTACAGTTGAATGGTAGATTTATAAATGTGCAAGATTGACTCTAATGAGAAAAACTTTCTGGCATGAGACAGTGAACCAACTTTCCTTGCAGTAGATGCAGCTATTGATTCAATGTAGTTGTTCCACTTCAAGGCAGTTAAAAAAAAATTGAGGTTAAGAAGGTGCATTGTTTTGCTCTCCAGGAGTCTACTATCAACTATGCTGATGGCAGGCTGAAAAGTTTCTCTATGATGGATAAATGTGAGCAGTTTCGTTTTGAAGGCATTAAAATCTACCCCAGTTAACCACTGATTGGAGGTCCTTTTCAAGAGCGGCAGCTAAGTTAAATTTCTCAGCTCTGATGGAATTTTCTCTTGACACAGGATGGTTTTATTATGGTATAAGTAATGTCTGATTTCATGTAGGTTATGACTATATTTTATGTTTTATTAATTTCTTCTCTGTGCCATGTCACTTCAGGATGTCGGCAACCATGGCTTTCCACAACGTTCGATTCCTTGTAGCTCTTAGTAATGTTTGTCTTTTTAGCATCCTGCCCAGTTTCTGTTCTGCCAACAATTTATAAATGTTCGTTAGGTAGGTTATTCAGTTTTTCTTTTCCTCGACCTTAGCCTTCAATATGTCTTGTGAGTATTTAATTTTCCTAGCTATCCTACTTCAGATACAATGTTGATAAACTTTATCTTAAAATATAGTTTTAATGTAACATGCATATTTTCCATTATTCCAAATATTTTTTTCTATTGGTACATTATTTGTCTCCCTCCAGACGCACCCTACAGTAAATTTCTCCATTGTCATTTGTATAACCTATTTTATTACAGTTTTTTTTGTTTATGTCACCGTTGTTGTAATTCACAGTTTTTTATTTTCTTTTTTTTTTCAGGTAAGTCCATTATCTCTTTGGAAAATTTTAAAGCTGACCATGTAAGTGAGTTATTATTTGAAAAATATTTGTATGTGTGTCTATACATATATATATATATATATATATATATATATATATATATATATATATGTGTGTGTGTGTGTGAACATAGAAATTAAAACTGACAGTTTCTTGCATTTAGTGTTGATTAAAATATCTGATGAACACTAAAGTAGAAACTACCAGTCACCATGCAGTGTTTGTTTCTATGTTAATGTTTATTTTTACATTTGTTGATTTACTGTCAATATCACGCTTCTTCCACAGCTATTTGATATATATATATATATATATATATATATATATATATATATATATATATATATATGTGTGTGTGTGTGTGTGTGTATGTTTTAATTTTTTTAGTTTTATTTCCAGTGAATCCATTTATTATTTTATATATAACAGGGTTATGAATTTTGTAACCCTATGTTCCTGTTTTTTAACTAGATGAACTTTTATTCAAAAGTAATGAAAAAGCCAGTAATTTGTTTTAGTTCTTGAAAAAGGTCACCCCTTCCCCAAACTGAAAATTTGATTTAACCACATATTCAATAAGGGTAAATATTCCAAGTATTTAATAAACTTTATTTTTCAATTTGCTAACGATCTAATTGGATAGTTCTGGTGACCTTGTTAAGTCCAAAATAAAGACACAAGAGGGGAACTGAGTTAAACAAATATATTAACAGAAACAGTAATACAAACATATACAAATGAGAGTGTTACAGCAAGAATGTTCAGTCCGACTGTCAGAGCTGACTGCTGGAAACTTCCCTCTCCAAAAGGCAGTATCTGCTCCTATTTATAGCTGGGAGAATCCATGTGTGCATGGGTAAATTACCATAACAATAGAACTTATATATTTTTAATGCATTTAACTATTTATAATTATAGCATAACATACAAACTTACAAATAAACAAAAGCACTTTCTAGAAGTTTCCAACAAGTCATATTATTTATATACAATTTTAGAAATTTTGTGCATATATATATTTCTTAATATTTGAAATGTTAATTCTAGAGGGTACAAATTATTGGGTGGTGTATATATATATATATAAGTGGCTTGCTTGTAAATAGAATTCTTCATAACCATTTTTGGTTCTCACCAGTCGAGATGCAGCTGCATTGAAACAAGAATGTATATTTGTAGTGAGTAAATTGTTTTAGTCTGTATTTAAAAATTATAATAAATACATATATATATATACACACACACACACACACACACACACACACATATGATTTTAAGGTATGCTGTATTTTGGAGTAAAAGTGCTCAATATCAGGGATAGAGCATATTTAAATATAAAAGTGTACACTTAGATCAACACCGAATGGCAACAGTTCATTTCATGCTTGAACACAATCTTAAGGCCTGGAAATTGCAATCAAGCATGAAACAGACTGTCTCCACTCAGTATTGACCGCAATGTTCACTTATATATGTAGGCATCAGTTTTTCATTTGTGCAAGTTTTGTTAAAGGTCAACAAAATTTCTTTGTTCAGAATTTGTTTTGTTTACTTTTACTCTATTTTGAATCATTAATTTATTTTTCACTGAAAACTTCAATATAAATTGTTGAATGTCTGTGTAATTGAGGCTTTCATAAGCCATTATCAAAAAGATAAATCTGATATAACAGAAATAACAAAATATATACATAGTAGCCATAACATTATGAACAAAACTCTTATGGAAACCGAAAATACTCAGACATGGGATAAATTATATTCAGATTTTCACAGGAAACCAGGAAAATGATAGAAAATATAAAACAAATAAACAAAAATCCTTAACAAAAATTTTTTGTTAGTCTCTAAATAAACTTTTGTATATATATATATATATATATATATACACAGAGAGAGAGAGAGAGAGAGTTAATGTCAAGTAAAAGTTGCCTGTTGAAGATTTATTAAATTTTTTTTTCAATTTGGATGCTTTTCTTAGTTTCATGGGTGGGTCAGGTTGAACATAAATTGTCTATTGTCTTGTATATACTTTCAGCTTTGATGAGCCATTATCAGATTTTTTGTGGATTAATAAGACTGTGTCTGGAGACATGGTGAAATCACTTTGAAGACTTTGGACAATTTATGTTCAAACTTCACCCAGAAATGATGGCAATGGTAGGCACTAACAAATAAAATAAAGATCATTTTTAACAAAGAACTTTAAGACATATTTGCATTTTTGTTGCTTCAATGAGAACTGAGAATTTAGAGATTTATTAATGTCATCATTTGGTTAATGTTTTTTTTAACTCATCGTCCCTATTACTCATACTACAAATATAAACATCAACACAATTTTTTAAAAGTGTTGATTTTTTTTTTGACTAGGGAAAATGTAATAACTCTGGTTTCTAAGTAGGAATTTTTAGCTAGATATACAGTTTATATAATTAAACAAAATGATAAACATTTGATGGGCACATAGTAAGTGTTCATTTTAGAATTATACTTAGAGCTCATATTGTAACTTGTACACTCATGAAGAACTTAAAATGTTTGCTGATCTTTCAGAACTAAGATGAAATAGCATACTATGTGTTCCCAGTAGTTCATCACAAAATTTTGTGGCCATAGCTAAACATACCTTGACAGACACTGAAAGATATTTGATGAATTATAGCAAGAAGTACAGTCCATATTCTCAAATATCTCTGGAAAATTTTAATAAGGAACTACTGATTTTAATGATGATGGTAGTTAATGAATGTTTTCATATTTGTAGGTATACAAATTAACTTTCTGGTTATTTTCTAAATCTAAATTGTTCGTAAAATTGTTACCTTTCTGATAAAATTAGCAGTGAGGAAACATTTTTTTATAAAATAGTACTAAAATGTTATTTAATATCAGTCTTCCTGTATGGCAATGAATGCTAGACAATTTACTCATACATGACGAAGAGACTTGAAGCAACAGAAATGTGGATTTACAAAAGGATGCTGAGAATATTATGGACTGAACATGTTGGCAATGATGAAGTTTTAGAGTAAATGAAAACAAAAAGGATATTTATATTTAAGATCAGGAAAAAACAGTTGAAATTTCTTGGACACATAATGAGGACTGAGGCCTTGGGAAATTTGATACTCAAAGAGTAGATTAAAAGCAAGAAGGATAGAGAAAAACACCACATAACCTCGCTAGTGATCTTGAGCAAATGGATTGTAGAGCAAGGTTTAGGAGAGATAGCAAAAAGACAATTTATTAAGGTCTATAAAGGATAGGAAATTGTTGAGAGTCATGAATCTCAATGTCCTAAAGGGACATGGCAAAGAGAAAAAGAAGCGGTTTTGATTTTAACCGGACATACAGTTAATGAACAATTATTCTGTTTATTAATCTAAGCAAGTCTAATTGCAAGAAAAATCTGTGATATATGATATAAAAATGCAAATAGATCAGGCAATCACAAATACAAAAAATCCCCTAATTTCTTTCCATTTGAAAGACAGACAAGAAAAAGTCATCTATTGAGCTTAAAAAGGAATAACCTCTTTTTTTGAGAAAAGTTTTAAGCTGATAATGTTACTTAAGTAATTTTTTGTTTAAAGAAAAAAACTTTTATTCTCCTGATAAAGAGATTTCTTTTTAACATATGACATTTGTTGTTCTTTTATTTTTTTAAGTTTATACATTTCCAGACAGTCAGAAATTACCCATTTGTTTAAGGCACTTTGGCGTCTTCAAAATATAGTTACAATATTAATCTTTATACATACTTTTTTGTTATTCCTGCAAAATTCTTAAACGCTCTTCAATTTCTTCAAACCCCAGACTAATTTACTTAGAAAGTACTAATATTATTTACATTTGGACTAATATCCTCATTTTTGTTGTTGTTATCAAAATGATTCAGCTTTTGTAACCTCTGGCTTCTTCAGGTGACAATAGCATAGGAGATGAAAGTGTGGTGGCTTCATAATTGTTATACCGTACATATGGACTTTAATGGCTATGCCTCAATCTATATAAATACAGTATAATATACTGTATGTGGTAGGCATTTATCTTCCACTTGGGATTCACTTCTAGCTCACCACTTGATTACTTGCTATACACCACTATCAAATCTTGTATGTTGTTTCTGTTATAAATAACATCGTTCCATTTCCAACCTCCTTTTTTGTTATTCTTATTCAGTAACCTTTTAATAGGTTACCACAGTAATTCTAAGTTCTAAGTCTAATACCAACTTATACCCAATGGTGACAAGATGAGTAATAACTGAGCTATGTTATAAACAAACAAGCTATTCTGATACAGCGAAATGAGAACAATTTATCCCAGTAGAATAAATACAGACTGAAATTCCCTGAAATTTACTTGGATCAACAGATACTGGAAACACTGTGACAATAACAACAAAGGGAAGAAAATAAGTCAGAATATAATTAATGCAAATAATGGTAACACTTCATCTCAGGAATTCAGATACTTTGAACCAGCATCTGGTTGAACATGAAATGCTGATTCTTGGGTGATTCTTGTGACTTGAAAAAAAAAAAAACTCATGTATGTTTCTTTAGAATCTGTATAACATTTATTTTATATATAAAAGTTATTAATGATTTCTATCTTAAATCTTATTCATGTGTTTGACCAAATGAGATCAAATGGTTGGTACTAGATTTGGGAAAATTGGGAATGTGAAGAGTGCCATATAGTGTCCATTTGTCATGACACTGACTAGGATGGATTGCAGCTTGCTGGTAAAATGGTTTCTCTTTTTATGTAGCTTGATCTTCTCCTGGAAGCTTAATTAGGAAAGTTGTCAATCACTCATCTCAGCTCATAGTTTTCTCAGATTGAAATATTTTAGTCAAGTCTGGTATGAAACTGGCCTTCACTTTTTATTTTTCCTCATTTTTAGAAAACTAATAAAAGTTTTTGCCGAAATAATTGGTCTGTTAATGAGTTGGTTATTTTACACATACATATACATAATAAGAAAGATTATTAAACAGAATAGTTCCGTAGTTTTATATATATATATATATATATATATATATACACAACTGAGGCATGTGTTATTAAAACTACAGAACTATTATTCCATCCGTTATTATTAAAACAGAATAGTTCCAGAGTTTTAATAACACATACCTCAGTAGTATGTGTGTGTGTATATATATATATATATATATATATATATATATATATATATTACTGAGGCATGTGTTATTAAAACTATGGAACTATTCCATTTTATAATCTTTCTTTTGATTTTTTTTTCTTGCATTCTCACAATGGCTGTATGCTTTTAGCTTGAATTAGGTTGCTTTTTATTTTCATAGATAATATTTGTGGGTATTCAGGCCATGTTGGATTAGTTCCTTATCAATTGGGATTGGGTTGGTATTTATTATTTGGATTATTAGTTATTAAATTTGTTTAAGATGTTTCTACCAGTATTAAATCCTATTTTATTCATGTCAGATTTTTGGTTTTTAATTGTGATGGCTTCATGTATTTGTAAGCACTTTTTTGCATTTGTTTTTGTAGAGGATTTTGGCATTGTTGATTAGGATTTTCTTATTTCATAGGATTTGAGTCTATTATTAGTGGTACTATGTTGTTATCAGCTGATTTTTTTTTTATCATGCTGGTGTCATTAAGATGGTATGTAAGATGAAGTGAGAGAGTTGTGATTGTCTGTCTGATGTATGTGCTAGGGTTATTATGTGAGAAACACTCTCAAAATGGGCATGTGAACCTGTACACTACACTGGTTTTATTGAGGAACAGTTTGGGGGAAGTAGTATTATTTCAGACATCTAGGTTCACAGTATTAAATTTAGTATCATATATTATCAATTTTGTTTGTGTTATTGAACAGGTTTAGTGTATCTGTGGGTGGTTTTAGTTATTGCTAGTTGATCAAGTTTATAGTTGCTGCACATTTGATTCCTATGACAAAGGTTAATAGCATTATTGTTGTCTGTCTTTTTTCTTCATTATTATTATGAATGTTTGAAAGGTAGTGCTTTATATGTTGGTCAACTAACTTATTGGGGAAATTGTTGTTTATGAGTGTTTTATGTTATTGGTAAGTTCTTTATAAAATATTGTTCTGGATGAGAGGATGTGAAAAGCTTCATTTATTAAGTTTTTAATTAGGGATATTTTATATTTATCTGGACATTCACTATCCAATTTGAGCAGACAGGAGCTTTTACTTGTTGGCTTTTTAAATATTGATGCATTAAATGTATCTTTGTTGTTTGAGTCTATGAGTACATTGTGAAATGTTATTTTGTTGTTGATATTTAGTTCAACTGTGACTTTTAAAAAGGAGTTTTCCTCCAAGATTTGTTTAATTTATTAATTGTGTTGTGGTTTTATAAAGATGTCAATGTATCTTGTGTCAATGTAGGTTTGGTTATATGGTTATTAAATATGATGTTTTTGATGTGAGACATGTAAAATTCAGCAAACATATGACCTATATGAAAACCCATAGATACATCATTGTTTTGGGTATATATTTTTCCTAGTGGGTCATAGAAAGGAACTTGTGTGTTGCATATTAGTAATAGTTTCTCTAGGATTGTTGGGTTTATGGCAGGAGGGGGAATTGAAGGATGCTTATAGAATTTTTAGTAATTACTTACATGGTTTTGTGGACAGGTATGTTAGTGAAAAAGTTTTCAACATCAAGGGATGTCATTATGCAGTTATTAGGGGTAGTGAGGTTTAAGATTCGTATGAAGTCATTGGTCAATTTGATGTATCTGTTAGGTATGTATGGTTGGATTATCCTGTTAATATTTTTGGCTATATGGTATACAGATGATGGGTCAGAAAGGTTTCCTGGTTTGTGGGTTTTTATTTTTCCATACATGTAACTGGTTTGATATTCACCTATTATTTTTCTTAGTTTATGGGAACCAATGTGTTGTTGACTGTAATGATATGATTAAGGTGTTTCTTAAGTGAGTCAGTGGGGTTTGTTTTGGAATTTTTAAATTTTGTTTTGTCATTAAGAATGTTAGTGATTTTGATGTTTATAGTCTTTTTTGTTGAGAATGACGTATATGTTTTTATCGCCTATGTAGATTGTAATGTCACGGTTATTATAGAGTTCATTGGTGGTGTTTTTAGTGTTTGGGGTTAAAATGATTTTTGATTCTTTCAGCTTTTAGTAGGTCACAGAGGTTTGGATGTGCTATTTCATTTTTCTTTTGTACGTCTTGTATTTGCTGAAAGAGGATTTTGCATTCAGGTTTTTATGTTAGAGGTCATATTTTGTGGAAAGGTGACAATTAGAGCTTAGATGACAATTATATATATATTAAAATGCTGACATGTCATTCTTTTTTTTTATTAATTATCATTTCACCCCAGACAAGGCAACAAATCCACTCGGACACATGGTGGGGGTACTGAATGTAAATTATATAAGAAAATGACATACATTTTTAAATGGTGAGAACAATAAAAGAACAGAAATTAAAACAGCAGGATAATGACAGACACGACATTTAAATTTTTAATGATCTAACTTGACTGGAAAGCAAGAAACCAGATGAAAATTCCACAAGTGAGAAGTGTGAGAAAAGAAACTGTTAGCATATTTACAGCTACATCTATTTCAACTGTAAAATGATGAGATTTTGTTGCCAATCTAGTATTGTGCTTAAATTCAAAAAGTCTATGTACTATAGATGAAAGTTCATCAAAAAATTACCAGGAAAGTATTTATAGAAAAGTTACATTGTTGGAACAGTTTTATGAATTCAACTAGTTTAACATTATGCATGCAGGCTACTGAAACTCCAAAGAATGTCATGATTTAATTAAAACTTAAAAATACAGATCATGCCCAAAGTTTCTAAAAACAAATTAAACAAAAATGAAAAATGACGTTGGAATAATTAGTTATAAAAACAAAATTAAAGTGAAATGTATGTTCTATGTTCTCCAATGAATTTTATAAATTGTTGTTCCATTAATTTTGTGAACTTTCTTTCTTGTAACAGACTGTACAGAATCCAGAATGACATTGCAAAATTCATTCTTCAGAATACTCCCCAAATTTTAACTTTGGTAAAAGTCAAGAAAACAAACTAGCTACTTTATCAAATGAATGTCTTTGAGAATAATTTTCTTCAAATATGCAGTAGTTTTATTTATTGAATATAATGGATCATTGCTGTGTATTAAAAAATTATCTTTCTGAAAGCCTTTGGTTTCTTCTTGAACTAAGATTCTCACAGACGCGCCGTTGCCTCTCTCTGTCTTTTCTACAAATACTTTCATGGTAATTGCTCTGATGAGCTGCTTTCACTGTTTTCCAGACTCCATGAATTCAAGCGCCCTATGAGGCTGGCATCCCGCTCCCACCCTTACACTTTAGAAACTTTTAAATGTAGCCGTCTCTTCTACACCAATAGCTTCATACCTCGCACCTCTCGCCTGTGGAACACCCTTCCCAATTACTGTTTCCCTGAGAGCTGTAATCTCCAACTGTTCAAATGTAATGTCAATCGACACCTCCAGTTACCTTGATCTACCCACTATCCCTCTCCTCATCCTTTCTTCTATCACTCCTATCTGCTCTTGCTCCAAATCTTCTACAACCCCCTGCATACTAGTGGCTTCACGCCTTGCTCATGGCGTAATGCTTAAAAAAAAAAAAAATGTGTCTTCAAAATTTATTTCTAATAATTTATCTTAACATTTTTCATAGGCTCATCATATCATCATCTATAACCTAATCCAAAACATCACACCACCTCAAGTTGTGAGACCTCCTTGCATCAGTAGTCACTCAGTATTTGCTCTATCTATCTGGCTCATCAAATGCAGCATAGTATTTTTTGTAGAAAAAGAAATAGAAATTGATTTTCATGTGCTCTGTCAATTTGATTTACTTTATGAATGTCTTTTAAATGAGGCCCAGTGATCCATCTCATGTATTTGGCCACTTTATTTAAGGCCCAACAGTTGTTGTTATTTTCTGATAATATTTACAGTTTTTAGTTTTGATTTACATGTTGCAAGCGCTGAAGTTATTTAGCATTTAGCATTTCTCTTTATTAAATCAGCTCAATTAATGATTTTAAAATTCCAAACTCACAACAGGGATTTTAATTTGAGATTCTGAAATTAAAGACATTGCATGGAAATATCTGTCATTTGAATTCATTTTTGTGCAAAGAACTGTCTCTTTTTACTTTTTTTTATCACTTCACCTCAAGCAAGACTTTAGAAGGAACCAGAAACCCAATCTTGAACAGGAAACAAGAGATAAACCTCTACTCCTGTTTAAAAGACCTAAGAGGAATGTGAATTGGATGATATCCTAAACATGCAAATGTTTCCATCATTCAGCACCTTTCCACAAAATATGACCTCTAACATAAAAACCTGAATGCAAAATCCTCTTTCAGCAAATACAAGACGTACAAAAGAAAAACATATACGTCATTCTTTAGAATCTGTATAGCATTTATTTTATACATAAAAGTTATTAATGTTTTCTGTCTTAAATCTTATGAAAAACTGGTGTTATGGGTAAATTATTGCAATTTTATATTTTTAATTTCATTTTACTGACAAATTTACACCCAAGGATGGAGCTGAAAGTTTAATGGACTCCTCTCTTTTTCTCTCTCAAAATGTAAATCCACTCTTTTATTCACACACTAGTAGTATAACCTATCTTTGACCAGGTCTTTTATTACTGAGAATTTTGCTCTTCCATTGGAGCAGTTTAAGTTTAAGGCTAGCCCACCTGAAAATCAATATTAGTAACAACATTTGGGTGCAACTGAGGCACACCGTCAAATTGGGGGTTAACAATTTGAATGGGGGGGTTGCCCTGAAAAGGATTTAGACTCAAAACTGTCACTGAAGAATTATCTATCAAACAAAAAAATTTCATTGAAATTGGATGAAAACTGTGGAAATGCATAAACAACATCCAGTCACACACACATACATACACACACACATTTTGAGAAATATAGATATAATTAATTATATAATTTTAACTGTATAAGAATAAATAATATTACTGTAATAATTTAAACTATTTTTTTTATTAAAATTTTTATAAAAGATATATATGTAAGAATAGATAGTAAATAGTAGAACATTGCCGAGTGTTAAAATGGACAGGAGGTAGTGGAGAGCCATTATCGGTAACAATTTGAACTCAAAACCAGCATTGAAGAATTATCTATCAAACAAAAAAATGTCCTCAAAATCAGATGAAAACTGTGCAAATGCCTAAACAACGTCTGATCTCTCTCTCTCACACACACACACACAGGTATAGCAGCTTAGAAAACACCCTCTGATCGTTCTAATAAGAAAAGAACTCCCAAATTTGCTAGCAATGACCTCAGACTCAATGCAGATGCCTACATCAAGTGCCTTGATGAGGTAGTGCTGCCCTGGATGAAGAGAGTGGCTGCTGGAAGAACCTATGTCTGGCAACAGGACTCTGCACCATGCTACACAAGCAGGAGAACCCACTCATAGCTATCAGACAATTTCTACAGCCACATCACCCCTTACATCTGACCACCTAACTCCCCAGACTGCAACCCCTTGATTATTATATGTGGGGCACAGTTGAGCGAGAGATCAGCAAAACTCCTTGTAACATCAAAGAGGAATTGAAGGCAAAAGTTATGGCAGCATTCACCAACTTAAACAAGGAGAGCATCCAGAAGATATGCAGGAGATTTCATAGTCACCTGAAGGGTATGGTTGAAGCCAATGGTGATTTTATTGAATACATTTACCCTTTAGTATTTCAAGATATTTTTGTGTAATTTTGGTAATTATATATGTTAAAATGAGATGTCAGTGTTATTTTCATTTTTGCATAATTTTGCTGACAATTTATCTATCACACCCTGTATATATTGGAAATGTTGATGGATTTATTTAGTAGTGGTATTAAGATGGAAAAGGACATATTTGGTTTCCAACACTGCAATAGCTTTTAAATTCAGCAATGGTGGAAAAATGACATATTTTTATAGCTTTATCTTTCAAAGCATGTCTCTAAAACTCTTAAAGATGATATAAACAAAACTATTTATTTTATATTTATTGATAAAACATAAAGTGACTGAAAATGTGAGATGCAATACGTATAAATTATTTTCTTTATAGTTGTTATGCCAATAGATCAATTAAAGCTGTTTGTCAAATTGTTTAAAAAAGCAATTTATCATTTTTATTTTTTTTTGTGTAGTCAGGATCACCCTGTACAAGGCCCAGGGGGGGCCACTTGCAGTAGAGGATTATGTTAGGAGGCAATTTGTATGGATAGGAGGGGAAGATAATGGTTAACCCTAGACTTGAACAGGTTAAGATTGTACTGATCAGGGAAACATCCTCTTGGGTGTCGGTTCCACAAAGCAGTGATTTGTGGGAAGAAGCTATTCGAGTGAAACTTACTCCTCACCAATGGAATACAGAGGGAATGTGGGTGGCTTTTTCTACAATGTAAATACCATGGTGGGTCCTAACCATGAGGGTTAGACGTGGAAGAACCAAGGAATGTAGTTCATCCGAGCACTTTCCATGAAAGTAGCACTAGAGCAGTGAGAGGCTAGTCATATCCTGACTGTGAGAAAGAGGTTGGAGGGTAGAAAATAATTGTCACTCACAAGGACTCAGAGATACTTACTGAGGTAACCATTAAATGATAATTTTGATAATATTAATACCTATGTCAGAAATCACCTGGGATTCTCAGTCAAAGGTTTATCTTAAATAGATTAATGTGAATAAGACTGTATCTGTCTCATTAGTATCTTCTAAAAATTTTATCATGAGACTAATCACTATGTCTCACTCATACTTATTATTGAAGATAATCAGTCCTTTTATTTAGTTATCAAGACTATGGATTTGACAAATTTTAATAAGTATGAAATTTAAAAAAAAAAAGAACTTGCAAATTCTTTTCATTATCAATAAAAAGCATGTTCATGAAAGATTAAGAGATTTGAAGCAACAGAAATGTGGTTTTACAGAAGGATGCTGAGAATAACATGTGAGTAATGATAAAGTTTTAGAGAAAATAGAAACAAAAAGGACGCTGAGATTTAAGATCAGGAAGAAACAGTTGAAATTTCTCAGGCATATAATGAGGACAGAGGACTTGGAAAATTTGATACTCACATAATAGTTTAAAGTCAAGAAGGATAGAGAAAAACAATGCATAACCTAGCTAGTGAGTTTGAAGAAATGGCTTGTGGAGCAAGGTTTTGGAGAAATAACAAAATGACAATTGTAGAGAGCCATAAGTACTAACCTCCTGAAGGGACATGGCAAATAGAAAAAAAAGCAGTTTTGATCTTGATTTTAACCTAACATAGAGTTAATAAGCAATTATTCTATTTGCTGATCTAAGCAGGTAGGACACATAATGAGAAAAGAGGGATTTGAAAATTTGATACTAACAGGATAGATTGAACACAAGAGGGAGAGGGAAAAAAACAACCTACCTAGGAACCTTGAGTAAAGAAATGCCAAAGTAAGGTTTAGGAGAGATAAAAAAGACAAAATTTATTAAAAGCTACAAAGGATATGAAATTGTAGAGAGCCATTATCACAAACATCCTGAAGAGACATGGCACATAGAAGAAGTCTACAGTTTACAAATCTTTGTTGGAAATGTTATAAACCTACTGAGTAGTATAATTAAGCTAGAAGAGATCATCTTTCATTTACAAAGCTATAAATTCAGTCAAAAAAACAACTTGTAATGGTAATATTAACTATTTCCTTAGAAGGAAACAATTGGTAATCATTGACAGTACCACCTGTACTACATGTTGTAATATATAAATTTTTTCTGTTAAAACAGTTCTTCAAGAAAATGTTTCCTATATTATCACTCTTTCCAGTAGTGATGGGAGGTTTCCTTCCTAACCTTTTATTTGAAGTTGTGTCGAAAGTCAACATGTTGATTTTGTCATTATGTGTAATTTTGGTAACAAATTCATATGTAATACTGAGCAGTGCCGGTTTTTGTCTGAACTTCTGGTAAACTATTGTCCTCATTATCATTGATATTATCACAATCTTTCAGCTGTTGTGCTGAAATGGATGTGTAGATGGTGTAATTGATAGAGTTTCAGAATGAGAAATTGAAGAACCAAGTTCAAATTCCAGTAAGGTCTATTATATTAACTTAATTGTAAATACTCTTAGGAAAGGTATGAATCCATCTCCTCTGTCCAGCTATGGGTTAAATAGCAGGATTTGCATGTAGAAAAATGATTGTGATTCAAAAAATATTATTAATACAACATTCACTCATAAGAAAATAATTACTCTTACAATTCCAAATATGTTTGAACTTTAAATAATCCACAAAGGGTTGATAAGCCATAAAAAATAAATCAATCAATTGTGCCTAAATAAGAACGTGATCAGTTATCCCTAGACATGGTCAGTGAAAATGAAAACATTGTTCTCTTGTAGATTAAATAAAAAGTTAATTTCAAAATTTCCTGAAGGTTAATCACCTTATGAAGTTTGGAGGGTACAAGGACTGGAATTTTGTTATAATAACAATAAAAATAAAGATAATAGTCTACATGTAAAGTATGTAAATAGTGTTTGTCATGAAAATGCAGATGGATCAATAAAATTAAGTGTATTTTGTCCTGATTTGCCAACCATACAAGGGACATAGCCATTAACTCATTGCTTAGATTATTCTTTAAAATTCTTTTAATTTGTCGATTACTCTTTCCAGTATTGTATTTCACTCATTAGTATGTTAATTTATGTACAGTTTCAAACAATGACAGGACTAAATGCAAGTCTTTTATTTTTGTATTTTATAGATAGGATTTAATTTCAAAATATTCAAATATTTGGAATGAAAGAACATTAGAAATATTACATTTAATCTTTAGTATTATTATACAATATTGTTTATTTGTGGAAGCAATTTTTCTGTCATTCAATATTAAGTGCATGCTTGCAAAATTATGTCATTGTATCTGTTTTTACTGTTTATGCTAACAAAATGATCACTAATTGCACAGAAATTCAAAGTGAGTAATTTCATAATTTCTGTGATAATTTCTGGGATGACGTGTTATTTACAATATTGTTGTTAGGCTTTCACTATAAGAAAGAAGAGGCGACAAAGACAGTCAAGCTTAACAGCAAGGCAACATCAGCATTACTAAGGTTCCAAATTCTAGCTTCAGGTTTGGTTCATGTATTTGATGGCAAGTAATTGTGAGTTCAATACTTGGGCCAGGTAATTCCCTAATCAGTAGAAACAGGACTAAAAATAACTGAGTAAAAGAGCACGACAAGCTATCATTAGACATAGACTAAATAAAAAGAACAATTTACAATGGATTCAGTTTGAAATTTCCTAAAGGTTTCTCCAATTGACAAACACCTGATGAAGTCTGGAGGGTACATCATCTGAAATACTATCTCTTCATCTTAGCTGTTGTTATCAGTCTGATGTTAAGATAAGTTTAATTTTTATACCATTCTTAATATTTAGAAGATTTTATTTTTACTTTGAGCATCAGGTTTTTACATTGATTTTTTATTGCAATATCAAGATGCATTACTTTTCTTCATTGTGCCTTGCATTAAGTTATTGTCATGCTGAACTTACTGCTGGGCTTCATATCAATATTCACAAAATTTTGGCCTTTTCTGCTGAACCTATTCTGAGTGTTCTTCAGTATGAATCAGGTCAGAGTGCATCTGACACCTCTCATATGCATCTTCAGGTCAGCTCTCTTCAAAATGATAGACACTTGATTTTTTAAAAGGAACTTTTACTGATTCCTGTTTCCCATAAGAATATGCCCCCTAGGGAAAGAACCATTGATGAGAGCAATACAGGAAATATTCTGGAGACATTTTAAAGCTGAACATATTCATGCAAATAATGTGTTCTAATCTTTGGCTTGATGCTTTAAAGTACTTCAGGGTCAGTAAGATAGAAGACCTATTTCAAATACCTACAGGTATATGCATATGCATAACTTTGACTGTGCAAGGCAAAAATGTCTGGCTATATCATTTTTATTGAATTCAGAAAGTAATGTAATTTATTATTAGGAATTTTTTAATGTATACTTTCTTGCTACTATGAAGAAACAAAACTTCCTAATTTTTATTAATTCTGAAACAGGTTAAACTGTGAAAAATAAATTTTTCGTCTTTTGCTAGAAAATAGCAATTCTTCTATGCAACTGTGAATACTGAAGAATTTCACCATGGAGGCTAAGAGATTTGATGTGGTTCTCCAAAAGATACTGGGAACAACATGGATGGAGAATTTGAGCAAAGAAAAAGTTTTAAGGAAAATAGCAACAAAAATACACAGAATGTGACAATTTAAATTTTGCTGACACATCCTGTGGAAATATGGCTTTAAAATGATTCTTTCCTTTTTTTCAATATCTTAAAACCATTTTGTTTACAGTTCATACTTTCTTGCTTTCAGATGAAAACTGAAATTTCCAACATATTTCAATTACGTTTTTACTTTGCAAAAGTATAGTTTATAACTTCCATATATAGAAAAAAGAAGATGTCAACATTAAGTAACCCAAAGAGTGTTGAGATATCATTAAATTATCAAGCTTGGATTAATAAATAACGATATATTTACATGTTGATTTATTTTGGGTCAAGCTTAGTAAGCTGGCCTGGGATCATTACTAGTGAGTTTGATCCTCCCAGAATGCAATATATCAAATGAACTTTTGCCAAAACAAGGCTACACTTAGTGACAATCCTGCCCATATCTCAATTTCTTTTTAATTACCATGAGAAAAATTAAAATCCAGGGATACATTAATTACTCTACAAGGTTAAAATTGTCTATTTGATTCAATGATAATACATAATGGTAAAGATGTAACATTTGAGAGCTTACATATACTAGCCTCAGTTAGTATTTAATCTGGGAAAACTTTATATGTCATTTTCAATGACCACAAGTAAAAAGCTAATTTTAGCCATTTGAAGGCATGAAAAACAAAGGTAAGCAGCAAGTAAAATATCTATGGAAATGGGTGGCAGAACATGGACTGGGAGAGATAGTAATGAGACAGAGATTACTTAGTGCTATAAAGGATAAGAAGTTGTAGATAACTAGAACCACCAACTTTCTGAAGAGGAATGGCATGTAAAAGAAGTATTGTTTTCTGAATGGAATCCATACAAAGGTAACAATTTATGTTAGTAACCACAGCTTGTAACCAAAAATTTTCATATTGGTATGGATGTGCTATCAGTGTAAAAACGTGAAAACTGACACAAAGGTCCAAATTCTTAGCATTTCTCTGTAGATGTGGTAAGTATAAGTTACACAGTTTATGAAGAACTGAGACCAATCTCTCTTAAGCACAAACAAAAGCTGATGCAGTTTGCTGGCCACTGCCACTGCCACTGAGTGGATGGGGAGGTTGTCTCATCCTTACTTCTATGGTATCCTTCGGAAGGTGTCTTCTCATAAAAGTTGACTTTCTCAGACACCATGGCTCAGGACTCAGGGTTGGACATTGGGGATCTAAGAACAGGACTGAGCAGTGTGGAAAGGGATTGTTAATGGAGTTCTGACCAACCACAGGGAGGTTGAAGGATAATGAAGTTAGGGAGAGTGTTCCTAATTAAAATAAAGATATATTGCATTCTCTTATGTCTCTTCTGGACAGAATCATGATTCTTTATATATTTTTTCAGTTTGTTGCTTTCAGCAATACTTAGGTCTTTATGTCCTCTCTTTTCTTCACACTCTCAAATAAGTTACTGGCTTTTGTAGTTACTCCTATATTTATCCTTTTAAGTGTCAAATTCTCCAAATTCTCTGAAAGAGCCAGAAATACCTACTGAGAAGAAATCAAAACCACCCAATAGGTTTTCAACAAAATGAACCAGAACAAAAGCCAAAGACAAGAAATCTTTTGAAATATTTATTTAATAAAATAGGAATAAAAGTTTGTCTGTGGAAAATATGTGTCTACATTGCTCAAGCAAAGCAAGTACTTCTTATATGACTAATGAAATGATTTTCATTATGGCCAATGACCCAGTACATTAGAAAAATAAGAAAAAAAAAGTAGTTCTTTTTTAAAGTTTGAAGTTTTAAAGGCACCTCTCAGCTGCTGCTGTTCCAAAAATTCTGGCTGCTGTGACAATGTATCTTCACCTGTGTTGGGGTCTAAACTCATTACACATTATGTGTATCATGAATTTAAATACTTTAAATACTGATATTTTAAATATTGATATTTAAATTTAAATACCTTCTGAATGTTAGCAATTGCCTCTTTGCAGCTCCTTAAATTTTCTTTCTTTGTCATTTATTCTGCTTGTGATAACTTGGCATTCTTCATTTTTGACAAAATTGTCCACGATTCTGCTGTAAAGGAGTTAGAAATTACAAAGCAATCAAGCACATTTTTCTTTGTTTAGTGATCCAGAAGAAATCAATGTATAACAATGGCACCTCATCACAAAAATTTCAACACAAAAGGTGTGGCTTCAGTCAATCAGTAAATCATTAGAATAATGACATTTTTGGTTGGTTTCTTCATTGATTGGTTGTTTGATCTTTATCCTATAAGTCGCTAATTCATTCTTTAAATGACTAAGTTAAAAATGAAAATTGTAAGTAATATTGCCAAAGCTGAATCCCTTTTTACATATTTTTATAAGACGTCAGCTTTGGTAATAATGTTGAAAGATAAATTAAAATGTTCAGTGACTGATGCTCTTTATACCATCATCATATAAATATCAATATTTATTTTTATTATCAACAAGTTCTTCAGATTTATTATTATTGTTGAGTATTTCATTATTGCTAAGGTTATTGGCAATGTGACTGCAGCCAGTTTTACTTAGACCATAAACTATTAATCTACAACTAAAAATATTTCTCATGGTAAAAATTATACTTTTGTTTTTGTTGAGGCTTTTGTTTATTAAAACTCCTATTCATTACCTCACCCAATAGATTTTCTTTCTTTTAGCTGAGAAAAAGTTTTTCATTCAAGAGGGAAACTTTTATAGAATTCTCATTTGGTTCTTTATTCACTAATGTTTGTTTTTTTTTTTATTATTTTCAAGTTATTATAATTGAAAGAAAATCCATTAATATTTGCTTTGATGGTGTTGTCATGGTTACATTTCGTGCATGTAACACAAGTTGTTGTCTTTTCCTTTTTCTTTTAAATTAAAATTTAAATAAAAAAGAAAAAAAATTCTCCTTGCTGGAGAAAATTGTTTTAACTTGTAACCAACCAAACAAAATTGATATTTGAAGGAGGAAAAAAGCGAGACTGTCACATATGGAGTTATTTTTTTTTTATTTTTTTTTGGAAAATAAATTTATTTATTTATTGAACACAAAATTAATTAGATTATCTAATAGTAATTTTTCAGTTGGCCTTATAACTTGTAATTCTAAATATGTTTATTTTGTGACCTTTACAAGTCTTTTTCAGGTTTCAGTAAACAAATGGACATAAATCCTTACAAATAATGTAAAACATAAAAGTTATAAAATCTATCTACCTATCTTTAAAGTAATAATAATAATATCAACAAAAAACTAATACTGTTTATGCATAAAGTGATATTGAATTTAGACAAGTAGGGAAGTTTAAAGTAGAGGATAGAAAATGTGACAAATTCAAAAGCACATTGCAATTGTAAATGATGCACCTTCAAAAAAATTATAAGTTATAAGAAACAGGAAAATTTCATTACAAACAAAATAAAATAAATCCTCCAAAATGGCAATGAATGCTGGACAATTTCCTTATAGTTAAAGTATTGATGGAACAGAAATATGGTTCTACAGATGGATGCTGAGAATACTATAGATAGAGCATGTAAGCAATGAAGAAGTTGTGAGAAAAATGGAAATAAAAAGGTCACTTAAAATCAGGAAGAGAGTCTCCTTGGGGCATATAATAAGCAAACATAGCTTGGAAAATTTGGAATGGAAAATATTGGAGGCTAAATGGACAGAGGGTTACAGCAAGTAAACTCCCTATCAGGTTTGTGTATATGAATAGTAAAACAGGGATTTGGAGGGTCAGTGAAGAAACAAACTTTACTAAGACCTTCAAAGGATATATCCTTCCATTTGAGCCACATTTCTGTTGCTCCTAGTATCTTGTTCATCAGTGAAGAAATTGTCCAGCATTCATTGCCATATAGGATGACTGATATTACTTAACAGTTCAGCACTCTTTCTTTTGTTTCTAATGAAATTGTCCTGTTTCTTAATACTTTGTTTAGCTTTTGGAAGCTATCTTTCTCTATTTCAATGTCCCTTTGGATTTCAATGTAACATTTTCCATCTTCTGTTAAAACACTTCCCAGATATTTAGATTTTTGTACTTGCTTGATTTTGACATCTCCTGTTCATAGTTTGTATCTTGGGCTACTGCTCTTGCTGACAACAATACATTTCCTTTTTTTACAATTAATAGTTAGCCCTTTCTTCTCATTTTCCTACCTTATCTATGAGTCTATATTTTGCCATGTCTGGTCTGTTGCTCCTGCTCTACATCTCAAGATTCTTGACAAAATCCAAAGAAGTAATCAATCCTGACCAGTTATCTCAACTTCTGTTACTTTAGTACCAACATAATGTATCTTCCCTCTGTCTTTTCTACAAATATTTTCATAGCAACTGCTCTACAGAGCTTTTTCCCTGGTGCCCAGACTATATGCATTTAAGTGTCTACTAAGTCCCATCCTTTTACTGTCAAAATAGCTAAATGCAACCACAGTTTCTTTTCTCACACTTAAATGCAATATCAATCACTATCTATCTTCTTGAACCCTATTCATTTTTTTGTCCTTCCATCAATTCTCCTTATTCTTAGTCTTCACATTCTTTTTCATTTTCACTCCTTGTAACTTCCTTCATTCTAATGAAATTACCACCTTGCTTGGGGTGAAATGATTAAAAAAGCAAAACATAAAATGACAATGTCATCTGCTTATATAATATCCCCAAATCCTAGTAGGATTTCTAGTTGTCAGAGTATCAGCTTTCAGTGAAAGTTGAATAGGTTTTTGTGTGAAGACATGGCCTTGTGTTTTGCTCTTTTCTATTTTTATGTATTTACTGAATTTATTTCTATCCATATGCAAGCTGTTTACATCAGTATAAGCTCTGGATTATTCTAATATATTTTCTATATAGATCAATCTTGCCTAGAATTTCAAATAGTCCTTTGTGTCATAGCTTATCAAAAGCTTTTGCACAATCTATGAAATACAGATATACATCCTTCTATATAGTTATTACTATTTCTAATATCATTCTGATCATAAATATTGCATTCCTTGTTCCAGTATCTTTAATAAAACCATGCTGTTCTTATCCTATTTCTGGTCTAATTCCCCTTTACACTATATTCATCATAATTCAGGTAAGTTTTGTCATGTTACTCATCAGGCTGATTTTCCAATGCAGCTTACTTTCATTTACAATTGGCTTCTTTGGCAGTGTTACGAAAATGGATCTAGTTATGTCTTCTGATATATGACCAATTTTTCTTTTTATATTTCATTTATTATTTCTGCACCAAAATTGACAAGGCTAGTAGCATCTTTATTAAAGTTTAACCAGGTCCTGCTGCTTTATTTCTATTCATCCTGGCCAATGATGATGTCACTTCAGATTTGAATATTTTTGCTTCTTCCATAATTCTTAAATATTATAAAATTGTGTCAGACTAAGCTAAGTTTCCTCAATATCATTTCTTCAATGTTTTTGAAAATTTCAAATTATTAGCATATCCCTTTTTTGTGAATACAACTTCATAGTGCTGTTACAGTGTAATGATTTGGATAAACCTGAGTTTTACATTCAAGTAAAATAAAGACTACATTTTTTGTCATAAAGATTTTTAAGCATTCATGCATTTGAAATAATTATAATGTTTATTATTCTTAAATCATTGATGTCCTCCTTAAAATTTAATAATAGAAAATTGTTAAAACCTGATTTTTATCAAATTTTGTTTACTTTTATTTTGGTCCATTTTGTAAATGTCCAATCTTGTTAATCTGATAATGTAAATAGTAATCAAAAACATTTCATAAAGTGAAAATTAAATGCAATGTTTGTCAGCCATTTTGCAAAGCTAAGTAGTTATGCTACAGTATTTTCTAAACTATGAAGTAAAAGATGAAGTGTTTTTTCAGAAGTAAAAAAAACAAACTAAAAAGTTTGCTGTTTTTGCAAATAAGATTTCTGTATCTCTGGAATTATAAATTCAATGATCTCAATTGATTAGTTTCATAATTTATTGTAAATCTTTCATGTCAATTATTCTTTGGATGTGCTGCTTACAAAAGATAATCTTCTTAAAGAACTCTAAAACTAATTCTATTTGTACATCATGATAAAGACCAAATATAGGATAAATTATGGTTATATCAATAATAGTAAGTAAACATGAAATGATTAAAATAAAATTACACAGATATATAATTTATACTTCATTATGTTATAATAAGCATTTGATTGTGAAAGGAATAACAAGGATTAGGTTTTTGTATGACATGTATTTGTTTAGTATATAGAGTGTTTTACAGAATTGTTGGAAAATTGGTGAAATGTCAATTTCTGTGGCTGATTGTAAGGGTAATGCTGGGTGTTGACCTATTTCTTGTGTTGGTTTTACCAAGGTCACAGAATGTGTTCGTCAATCAAGGTTATGGTGGTGGGTCAGTATATAATAAGGTGCTTTGGTTGTCAAGGTGATGAGGGATTAGAATAGCTGGTAGACTTGTTCTATGAAATGGGGCTGCCGTGATGACTGCAAAGGGAATGCCTGTAGCAAGTCAGGTATGCTGAGGTGATGAGATTGGTGTAGCTGGTTGGTCGTTCTACAAAATGGTGGTAGCCCAAGTGGGCTACATGCTTGCAGGGTCAGAGTCACTTGGTTGCAGAGTCTGTGTCACTGCTTGCAGAGTTGGATTTGCTGATATGACAGCGTTGGCAACAAGGAAGACTTGTAGCTGGGCGGTGACAATGTTGAGATGATATTCTGGATTCTGTGTGTGAAGAGATGGGTATTTAACCAAGAAGAGTTGAGAAGAGTGATCGTGTTGGTGGCAGTGGCAGCACCTTGTGTGTCAGTAGTGATTTTGTGAACTAAGCAGGCCTGGAATCTACTTTCTGTTAGTTTTACACATAGTTCAATATCTTCTATGTGCCATGTCCCTTCAGGATGTGGGCAATCATGGCTCTCCACCATTTTCTTGCCTTTGTAGTTCATAGTAAAGTTTGTATTTTTGCTGTCTCTCCTAATCTCTATTCTACCAACTAGAAGCTCGTTAGGTAGACTGTGTGCTCTTTTCCTCTATCCCTCTTGCTGTTTAGATGTCCTGTGAGTGTCATATTTTCTAAGTCCTCTTTCTTCATTATAAATTTCAGTTCTCTTTGGGATTCTAAGTATGAGTGTTCTTATATTTCATTCTCCTTAAAATGTTGTTGTTCTCATATGTTCAGTCTATGGTATTCTCAGCATCCTTCTGTATAAACGACTTTTGTTTCCTCAAGTCTCTTCATCTGTGAGGAGATTGTCCTACATTCACTGTCATATACAAGGACTGATACTACATAACAGTTCATTATTTTTTTCTTTGTTTCTAACAATATTTTTCTATTTCTTAATACTTTGTTTAACATTTAGAAAGCATCTTTCACTATCCCAATACATCTGCAGGTTTTGGTTTGACATTTTCTAATATTTAAATTTTTGTATTTGCCCCAATTTGTAGTTAGCATCTTAGTCTGATCTTTTTACTGACAACTGCACATTCCTTCTTCTTAGAATTGATTTTTTTTCTCACTCTTTTACCACCTTCTGTAGGAGTTACTGTAGTTAATATTTTGTGTCTCTTGTCAACAGTGTGAACTACATATCTAATGTTAAGATTGTGGCCATCAGTAATGAATCCTGGTTGAACTTTTCATCCTCTCATGATCACCTCATTGTAAAGCTTGAATATATCTGGTGAGAAAACTCATCCTTGTCTTTTGCCTCTTTTTTTATTTTTGTGTATTTAATGAATTTATTTTTTATCTTCATGCAGGCAGTTTGCTCCTAGTATAAGTTCTGGATTATTCTAATAACTTTCCCAATAAATCATCCATCTTGTGTAAGATGATAAACTACATCTGCATCCTGTGTAAGATGATAAACTACGTCCAACAGCAAAGAGGTTTTGAGGAGTGTGAAACTACTTCTTAATTGTTGGTGTTCTCAGGTCCACACAGACCCAGGATGGTAGGTTCTTAGCTATGGGGAAATAGTTAACCCCCAAACTGGGGTCAAAACACAATGAAAATGTAAAAATTGTTTTAATACCAGAAATACTTTGTAAAAAAAATATTACCTGCAATAAAAATTGTTGGCATTAAATAACCCATTGTGATTGATATGCCATAAAACAAACCAAACCAAAACCAATGAATCAATTTACCAAAGAATTCAAGCAGCTCTTTGTGATGTACTGTATCAAATGCTTTTGCATATTGGTGCTTGTCTTTTATGGCATAAGTAACAGTAAACATGTTTTTTTAAATTTAACTCATTAATAAAAAGGTTTACAGATTTAAGCTTTAACAATTTTTTCTTTTAAAATTTGACAAAAAGTGAATAACTATTTTTTGATTTTATTTTATTATTAATTAGGAAAATCCATTCAAAAAATGGTTGGTTCCCTGTACTACACCAATAAATACCTGATTCCTCCTGTTATCCTCTACCTTTAAAAAAAAGATCAGGGTGAAAATGGAGTATGGCTGCCATATTGGGACAGAAAATGGAGTACTGCTGACACACTGAGTCAATCTTCACTTTACAGTCTCGGTAGAGACCAAAAAGATCTTGTCCTTGTGGGTGGTAAATTATTTTCTACCATACTATCTTTTTTTTCTTATAGATGAAACCTCACAATTCCCATCATAATCCATGTAAGTTCCAGTTGAATAGTTTCTTATCACAAACCAATGCTTTGTGGAACCAACTCTCAAAAAGATGCTTCCCTGATCACTACATTGTTAATCTGTTCAGCTCTAAGTTTAACCATTATCTTCCCCACATATCCCCATAAACTATGTCTCTTACTCTGTAGCCCTCTACCATGAGTGGCCTTTGTGCTTTGTACAGGGTGAACATCACTATTAAAAAAAACATAATTTTTATGACTTTGTCAATGAAATATGCTTTCAAATAACATTGTTAGGTATGTGGGTATGTCAGATACCTCAGGGAATTGAAAGTCCCTATCTGCATAGTTCATTACCCCTCAGAATATCAAAAATGAGGGACTTGTCATGAGGTGGGGTATTTTGAAAAGAAATATAAAATAAAAAGATATAATGAAAACAAAATTTGTAATGAAAAAGTGACTTATGAAATCTTTTCTATTTTTTTGTACAAACCAAACCTATCCATACAAACTTTAAACTTAAATCAAAATATGTTCCATAAAATAAATCATAGCATTAAGTAACCATATAGGACTTGAAATGCCATTTGAAAAAAGAAAAAGCTGACTTGAATTTCTTGGAGAAAATCCACCAAAATGTGGTAAAAATAAATATTCCAGTAGATGGTATTTATTGTATCTTTTTAATTATATTTGATGGTACATTGTGTCTTTGTGATAATATTTGATATTACTTATTGTGTCTTTTTGAAAATATTTTAAATGTATTTCAGCAAATATCATTGAAATAATTCAGAAACAGTTAATGTTTCTTTTTGTTTCACATTGTTTAATTCTCCAAGTAGTAAACTTTTAAAAAGCTCCTTTACCAAAATTAGAATCTTGAAGTCAAATGCAATTCAGGTTTTTTCAATTTATTAACAATAAATTTGGAATCAGTATAAACAGTTTTAATTTGTAATGCAAAAATGAAATTTAAAAAGAGACATTTGATTGGCAAGGTTGTAAAAATTAATGTCCACCTTTATTAATTTTGAAAGAGAAATAGAAATAATTAATATCTGTACTTTCCCTCTTGTAAACAAGAAAATAAAATTAAGGACTAAAGCATATATTCATTGCTTTATCTTTTCAAATGTATAATATGAAAAGAGAAAAATAATTTTCATAATAATTTACAGTTTCTTTTTACCATTAAAGAGTGAGTGTGTTTATCCAGGTTGGAATGCAGCACAATAAATGTTTTAATATTGTCTATAATTTTGAGAAGAGTCATTATCATTGGAATAGTCATTCAGGCAATTGAATTCTTTCTTTCTCCTATTTATTTTGTTGTTATATTTTATGTTTTTTTATAATTCTGAGAACAGCCATTATTATTCCAACTAATATCTGAAGTACTGAACAATTTCTTTTTGTTATTTACTCCATTTTATGAAATAGGAGGCCGTTCCTTTTTTCCTATAAATGGCTTCAAAATATCTCTCAGATCATTTTTGCAAACTTGAGCTATCTGGTAGATTAATATTTACCCAAACACCACAGACTTCCTGTCTTCTTCTTTTATATTCCATGTCCTGTTAGGATGTGGGCAATCATGACTCTGCATAAATTCCTGTTCTTTTTTAACATAAAGAAATATTTGTTCCTTACTAGCCTTTCTTGTTCCTGTTCTGTCATCAATTTACATGAATTTAGTTGGTATCTTACTCAGTGATTTTCCACAATGGTAATGGTAATGTAATCCTTTTTTGTATAAGTAAACATTCAGCATTCAATGACTGAGCAGCCAGTGCTACTTTCAGCTAAAATTTATAAAATCTTTCTATTAAAACAGTTTTTAAAAAAAATAGGTTTCTCAAGTCTAGTAGTTGTTGTTAATCTTTCTGTATTGAGGTTTTTTCCTAAACTTTTGTTTGAAGTAGTGTGGAATATCAGTATCATGACTATCATTATTTCCTTTTCATTTCATGTGTTAAAAGTGCATAGATTGTAAGATATACATACATACACACACACACACACACATATAAATATATATATATATATATATATATATATATATATATATATATATATTATATATATTTTGTCTGATGATCATGAAATTGTGAAACCCAGGGTCACAAGCTCATATCTATAGAACAGGATATGTTAGTTCTATCCCTGTTATTTTCCAATAAGTACTGCACATATATATATATATATATATATATATATATATAATATTATATTTTAGAGATGCTATATTCATGGGGAAAAGTGCTCAATATCAAGGATGGAGCATATATAAAAGTGAACAGTGGAGGTCAACATCAAGTGGTGATTTTATATATATATAGGAGGCACGGTGGAGCAGTGGTTAGCGGCTTGGATTGAGGAATCGCAGAGCCGAGTTCGAATTCCAGTCGGATCCACTGCATTCACTTACGTGCTAATACCCTTGGGAAAGGTATGTATCCTCTTCATCTCCCTCCAGCTATGGGTAAAATAGCAGGACAGACTGGGTTCTATAGCCTTGGATGGCAACTGGTCAAGGAGAAGGATAACTCTGAATTCAAAACCTGCGGAGGGTCGTTTGGGAACCTTGTGGCATGCATTCGGTGCACCAGGTTTCTGTATTCGTCCCTCCAAAAAGTGTGGCTGGTCCTGCACAAGGCCTTCACCACTATAAACAAATCTCATGTGCCGGTGTCGGGATGTCGGTTTCCTGGGGACTTATCGGCCTGACCCTCATATGTCGAACATGACGGGAGAGTCGATTATATATATATATATATATAGAGAGAGAGAGAGAGATATGTGCGTGTGTGTTTGTATGTAACTTCAAACAGTATTTTTAGTGGATACCTGTAACTGAGGAGACACTCTGTTTTTAATTTTAAACTATTTTGTCTACCAAGAAAACTTATAAAAGAAAGTTTGGTAAACAAAATAAATGATGTTTAAAATAAAGAACGGAATATCTCATCAAATATGGGTGTCAACTAAAAATAACATTTGAAGTAATACAAATTTCAGATTAAAAAAATAAAATCCTTATATATAATTATAATTAACAAGGAAAGTTTTGTTGTTTTTTATACTTAACTTATGTTTACTCCAGAATTTTGTAGCTGTAGCTATATAGCTTTGGTATTAATTCTATTAACGCTCTATCACTACCTTCAATTTTGGGCATTCTACCACAAAGCCTGCTTGCCCTAAATCTCTTCTTATCAGAAAACCAATGAAAAAACAGCAATTTTGGCTTCAAAAACAGAATTTCAGATTAACACTGCATATATATATGTGTGTTTGTGAATATATATATATATATATATATATAAAAAATGATATATAAATTTTATATATCAACTAGAGTTGATTAGAAAATCTATGACAAAGAAAAAGGGATAAAAAATTGATACTTGTATATGTAGATGTATGTATGTAGATAGGGAGATATATATATATATATATATATATATATATATATATGTGTGTGTATAGGGATGTGTGTATATATATTTTGTGTATATGTGTGTGTTTATATGTAGATATCTGTATATCTCTGTGCTTATATATAGGCATATGTATATCTAGATGTGTGTATATATATATATATATATATATATATGTACGTATTTATGTGTGGTTTATATATGCATGTATGTGTTGTGTGTGTATATATATATATATATGTACTTATTTATGTGTGGTTTATATATGCATGTATGTGTTGTGTTTATATATATATATATATATATATATATATATATACATGTTCAGTTTATTTTACGTACTCATTTTATATGTTATGTTTACTTTATATATATATATATATATATATATATATATGGGTGGATAGCTGTATATATATATATGTATGTATATATGAGTGTGTATAATATATATAATAACATAGAAATATGAGCATATAAATATATTTCTAGATGTTAATACTGGATATTTTCCAAGTATCAATTTCATCAGAACGATAGTTAAAAATATTTTGATTTATTGTGAGCCAACTGGAAAAAATATTCTCTAAAGGATTTATTCACAATTTAATGATTTATCGTAAATATTCTTTTTTTTATTTTTAAATCTTAGGATGAAAGAAGATTTCTTTAATTGCCTTTCAGAAAACCTGCCTGGATGAGTTCACCAATAAATAATCAAAAAGAAAAAAATACAGATATATATGATGTCATACACATATATAAATGGGCCATTTTCTTATTTTTCAGATATTTGTGATATTTTGTTTTTTGTTAAACAGGATTTTAAAATCTCACAGTTCCATCCATTTTGCAAATCCCTTAAGCCATATTCCCATCCAATATATATCTCATTTTATGGCTTAAAAATGTTTTTAATATTTTTTTTGAAGTTTTATTCAATTTGTTAGTCCTTCTTAGAAATCCCAAGAAAATTGTTCGGCCTTTATAAAATAGCAAAATTTCTGTCGAGTGTTGATATCAACATATTGTAGAAATAAATGTCACTTTTTATAATTTTTACCAAATTCTTCATTTTTGAAAATTGCAGCAGAAAAATGACTATCATGCAGCTAAGATATTTGTATAATTTTTCATGTCTTTTTGCCAAAGTTAAAAAAAACAAAAAAAAAACAAATATCTTTTTAAAGCATTTTTTGAAACATTAAATCACATATGTCATTTACTACTCGTTGGCCTTCAGAACAAATGAAACCAACATAACTGGCTAAAGGTTGAATGTGAGTGTTTGGCTGCTGTATGAATTTAATCTTGAAACAGGATCAGTGTAAAATATATATAGCATATTGGTGAACATAAAGATAATAACTATGTATCTCCAAAATAATTCAGCTGATTTCAAGTAGAAATGATACTTTAAAAAGACAGCAAGTATTCCCAGATTATGACCAACTGGGGACTTGTGTTGAATCTCATTCACTGGAAATGTGTCAGATGGATAGTTACAGTTAACATAAGTGATGAATCTGTATGTCTACACATGTGTACTGCAACAAAAATGTTGTACATATTGGAAGACCCCACCCCGACTACAAACATTACATAAAATAGATCTTTATAAACTACTTTGTTAGCAAATTTAATAGAAATTGTAATCAAACTGAAAGAAATCATGTTAATATCTCTGTTATATCTAGAATCTGAATTTTGGTATTCATATATTGATTCCAAAAATGCTAAAAATAACCAGTGATAAATGATTAAATCGAAAATATCGCACTAAAACTTCATGTAATCTAGCTAACAAGATTATATAAATGGATTGCAGAATAGGGAGTTGGGGGTATAGTAAAAAGACAAACATTACTTTGAGCTACAAAGGATAACAAGTTGGGTGGATCATGATCACCCATAAGTAGAAGAAGAAATAATAATAATAATAATAATATAACTATATCCAGTCAGTTATGTGCCATGCGTGATACACGCTTAGGTGATCATGTATTTTTCAATCCATGACTGACGAGGCAAATTTATTCCCACAGTAGATTGCCATTTCTTTCTGCAGTAGTCCAGTTGCCATCTAAGGCTATAGAACCTAGACTTTCCTGCTACTTACCCATAGCTGGTGGGAGAAGAAGAGGATTCATACCTTTCCCAAGGGTATTAGTACATAAGTGAATGTAATGGATTTGACGAATTTGAACTCAGTTCTCTGATTCATCAATCCGAGATGCTATCCATTACTCCACCGTGTCTGTATATATTACTATATTACTATTTGAAGTGAACTAAAAACAATTTGTAGACATATTACTTCAAATATACCATTATAGCCAGTCACTATTTAAAAATACTTGTGTAGCCATATTAAAACTTTCAAAGATATTAAGGTGGGAAATTAGTCCATCAGAAATACTACGGTTGCCATGCATCTTCTTCTATGTGCAGTGTCCTTTCAAGAAATCAGCAATCATGGCTCTTCACAACTTTCTAACTTTTGTGACTCTTAGTAAAATTTTCTTTTTTACCTATCTCACATAAGCTATTTTCTGCCAACCATTTACAAAACCTTGCCAGCTTTCCTAGGCTGCTTTCTCCTGTCTCTCTTGCTTTCAGTATGTTTTGTGAGTTTCAAATTCTCCAAACCTTCTTTCTTCATTATGTTCTATAGAAATTTGAATTGTCTATTTTTGATTCTAACTATAATTATTGTTTTTGTTTCTTCAAAATCATTTAAAAAATACAGAGGTGGCTCATTACTATTTTAAAAATAATAAAAATACATGGTGATCATATTACTTTTTGAAAAATATTAAAACAGACAGTTACTACTTCAAAATTGTTAAGTTACCCATATTACTAATTCAGAAATACTCATGTGGTAATATTGGAATTTAAAAACTAGATAGATGGTCAATTACTACTTCAAAATTACTGTCCATCTGAATCTAAGTTGACTTGGCAAATCCAAATTTTAAAACTTTTTCCAGTAATAACAATGTAACATTGATTATATTTCACTTGAACTCTTCAAATATATTTCAATGACAGAATAAAAATAAGTTGGTATTTATAATCTAAGCTTATTTTTGTATGTGATGTTTTCTTTGTCAACACAGAACATTAATGAAAGATGTTTAGAGAAGGAAATATAAAAAATATGTATGGAAAACTAATTTTATTCTATCTACAAAATCATATGACCTCATTCAATATGCAACCATTTTTATTGATGCTTTTTTGCAACTACACAGAATTTCTTTTCTGAAACTCTAGTGGGTATTTCAAGCTGCACATTTTATTTTTAACATGACATCAAATAGAAAGAAAATATATGTTAATATTTATATTTCTACAATCTTTTAAAAAACAATTACACTTGAAACAACAATTTATTCTGCCCAGGCTTCCCTCTGTCTTAGTGATGGAATGTATTACTGAAATATTAAAGTAATACATTAGTGGACACACTTGAGTTTAATCAGACAAGAGATTAAGGATAAATATACAGTTGCACAAAACAAAATTGATAAATGTAGGTATGGGAAAATTAAATAAAATAATCATAATCATTAATAAAACAAAAGAAATATATTTTCCAATGAGTAAAGGAGCCAGAAATACAATTATTCCATTTAGTTGTACCTGACACTGTTAGGTGATGTTACTGAAACCTATTAAAAAAGCAGACTTCCTACCTCACTTTCTTTCTCCTCTTTGCTCCAAGATGTAGTACCATGTGGTAATTATGTTTCTGTTGGGAATGTGGTTTCCCCGGTCAACTGATGACTAAACAATTTTCCCACTTTTGTACGCATGGTACTCCCACGTGTCTTCCAAAAACCTCAAGCTATGAAGTAGATCACGCTTTCTCTTTGGTTGTTCTAACTCAATGAAAGGCTGACTTGAATGCAACCATAACAACAATGCTTTTATTGACTCACCTTAAGTTCTGGACCAAAGAAAAGAAAATGGATATCCCATAACCATGATAAAATCTCTCAGTGATAAAGAAAATAGAAACATTTCTTTGGTTCTTCCAACTCTGTGCAAGGTTGACTTGAACTCAACCATGAATACGATACTTATACATACCCACCATTACTTCTGGACCAGATATAGAACAGACATAATCAAGAGACATAGTGAATTTTGTTTCACGACAATCACCAGAAAAAGAATAAACCTCCATAATAGTACCCAAGTTTTGTATGCTTGTGTATGTAGTATAGATGTGTGAAGCACCTATGAAAGATTCAGAAACTTTGGTTAAATAGAATTACTAGATAGGCCTATGTGTAATCAACTTCTTTTTTTCCAATTTACCAACAGGGATCTCTTTGAAACTAATCTAATAAAGACTATATGATCAGGATTTAGTATATTTTTATATATATCAAGTGTATATATATATATACTTTTTAAATAACCTCTTTCAAAAGTGTAATATTATATTTTATTTGCATGTCTAATTTCTTTCTTTCTAAGAATATATTAAACCCTTGCTGTAATAAGAATTAAAAAAATCCTGTCTGACTTAACAAACTGTAAAATTTATAAGAACATATGACATTGAAATATCTATAGCATAGAAAGCAGTGATTCATTCATATATTATGTTGTGGAGTTATTTCGCAGTGGAGACTTGTATTTGTACTAAGTCGGTCCTAAAATAGGTTCGACGTACAAAACGTTAGGAACTTGATATAATAGGTATTACACAGAGTAATCTTGTGGTGGTCGCTGACTACTTTCATATTCGACTGTTAACTACTGTCATCCAACATCGACTGACCCTTGTTTCTCTTACTACTCTTACTTATATTAGGTCTATTAACTATAGAATAGGTGTGTTTTCACCATAACATATTATTATCCTTAAAACATTTTTTCAATGTATATTTGGGTCTTTCTCAGGCTGAGATTGCAATACCTTATCATTTATTAAATTTATTTTAACTTTATTCTTATTTTGATTGTTTTGGTTATAATGTTTATTCCTGTTATGCACTCTGACCTTTTCTTTGTAGTTAGCTACCTTTTTAGGAAATTTTAAATCTTTCATTCAAATGATGAAAATAAGTTGCTCTTATTCAACAGTCTATGCTATAGGATTATCATATTTGTTAATTATTTTAAGTTAATTTGTCGTCATGAAAATTAACAAATAGAAAAAACCACTTGAGAAAGCCAGAAGGTATAATGGTTGAAACAATTAGCCTGATAGCAGCCAAGATGAGGATACTGGTTTGAATAGATTAATGTATAATTAGTAAATTAACTGTCAAAAATGATGTGATTATGTAGGTATGGATTAGCACTTCTGCCTTGAATCATAAGATCTGGGCATTCTGACAAAGATCAAAGTGTCACTTTGTAGCTCTCTGCCTAGGATCAGTGTCATATTTGTGCATTCTGCCAAAGACCAAAATCTCAATTCCTAAAACTCAGCAAAGTATCAGTGTAGTATCTGTGCACTCAGTTTAATGTTTATTTGTAAGGTACTTTTACAATGATTATCAAGCAGCACTGTGCTGAATTAAATAAGAACGCTATCTAATAAAGAATTTTTGTGTGACAAGTTAATATTCATTTATTTTTAATCATTTCACCCCAAGCAATGCAATAAAGCCACTAGGATGTAAGGGGCTAGATAAAATAGGAAAAAAAAGCTACAATTATGGAAAGAGGACAATAAAAGTATAAGGATTAAGAATACATTTATATTTTTAAAGATTAAATTTGACTAGGAATCAAAAAGCTGGACAGAATACCATGAGGAAGAAGTGAAATAGAAGAAACAGTTAACATAGAACTTACAGATACACCTAGCCATTTGAACTGTAAAGCAATGAGACCTTGCTGCCAATCTAGTACAGCACTTAAATTCATAAAATTTAGGTACCATAGTGGTAAGTTCATAAGAACAATTACCACAAAAGTATTTATAGAAAGGACACAGGGAATCTATTCTTATGGCAGTGTGAAAGGAATTGAAGCCAAGATGCCAGGTCAGGATCAATAACATTTAAGACTCTTCTTTGGATTTCATCAATAATCTCTCTCTATATATAGCAGGAGTGCTAGAGTAGATGTGGTAAAAATATTCAAAGAAAGGAAGAATGGTAGACGTATAAATATAAATTAGACTTTTTTATGTTAAATATATAGAAAAAATACTTTACAGTAAAATACATATTACCATTAAAGATATAAAGTTAATGATGTGTCATATTTCTTCATAACCTCTTCAAATATATCTCTCCACATTTTCCTATTCTTCATAACTATTAGCAATTTCTGTCCAGTTATAAACCACCCTGTCCATGTCCTCCCATCTATTTAAATAGTATTTTTGAGGAAAGTTACTAGCTAATTTTCCTCATACCTTTAATACACTATACAAATTCCCAAAGTCTTTATTGTTGTCTCTGTCGTAAATTTCATCTGTGAAATTTCATAAGTTCTAAATAATATTGTCCTTTTCATTCTCATCTTCCTTAAAACTTACTCAAAGCTCAGAGATCAATCTCGTATCCCGAGTTACTTTCTGTAGAACCAAATCTCTACTTAATCTGTAAGGACATTTTCCAGTATTCATTGCAAAAAAGGAGAATTGGTATTATGCAGTAGTTCAGCACCCTTTTCATTATTTCTAACAATTTTTTTTATGTTTTTTAACATATATATATATATATATATATTTATATATAGTAGACATATTGGGTGTTGCAATTTAGACATTAAATCAGGGCAGGAATCATTTGTTAATTCTGTATTGGGATTTGTTTCATATTGACAAGATATTGACATGCAGCAAACATAGAGAAAATGTCATATTGTTCATTATTATATATTGTAACAAAAATTGCTAAGACATTCACTTAGAACCAATCCTTTGTGTAAAAACTTAAATTGAATCATTGAATATGGAACAAGTTGGAAAACCATAATAAATTTAACATGTTTCGCTATTTATTTTTGGCAAGACTTCCCCCAAATTTCTGATGAAGCTAAATAAATAACGAAACATACATAATTTATATTCTCTGTTCCTTATTTAAACATACACACACACACACACACACACACACATATATATATATATATATATATATATATATATATATATATATATATATAATTAAGAAATTCATCAAGTCAAGAACAAGGTGAGGAGGTGTAACTGAAGAAGAAAAAAATCTATTTAGCCTGTATAATTCTGGATGAAGAAAAATAATTGTTATTCTTCTTCTTCATTTACACCTCCTCCTCCTCTTAAATTCCAGTGCTGTAGCATGAAAATAATGCAGTGAGTTTGAAGAACACTTATGACCCTGAAGAGACCTAGTGGTCAAAACCAGAGTGGTGTGTGGTAAAATACAGAGTTTTTACCTCTTTTTATTGTATAGGTTTGCTTTGCATATCTGTGTTTTTTCAAAGCAGCTGCATTGAGCACTTTCTTATATGTTTGTTTTTTTTGGTATGGTAGTCTTTTTCAGCCTATTAACATATTTTGTGTTATATATATATATATATATATATATATATATATACTTAAAATAATTGTACTAATACTACTATAATACTAACACCTTTAAGTAACATAACTACTGCTGCATATAAGCATTGTTAATAAACAAGAAACCACACTGTTAGCACAGAGAAAATGCATCATGCTAAACCAACAGAAATACTATTTTGTAAAATAGACCAAAACACAAATAAAATATGCATTTATTTTTTTTCATGGTCATTAAATAAAAATCTGGAATCATATGAGTCTATGATAAAACTAGAGTCTTAGATTTTTGTATGCACTTCATCTGAAACACCATGTTTTATAGACAAATTCAATCTCTGCCATCTTGCTGATTCCTGTCATTGCTAAGATGCATGAATTGGATTTTAAAGAGTTTGTCCTCTTATTTGGTCATCATCAGGCTTTAAATAGTCCTGATTTATCAACCATCTTCTATTTCTGCCAATCTAAAGAAGCTTTATTATCTGATCTAACTATCATGTTTATCTCTTTCTCCATTAGTTTTGCCATGTCTTGTGCTATGCATAAAAATGGCCAGTTTTGAATGCTCATGCTCCATCAGTTGCCAAAGTTATGCATTATATGTCTTGTATGGAAAACAGGTATTAGCTTGCTGAAATCATTATAGACAATAATGGACATTAGGGAAATCTTTCTTTCAGTGTCCTTGCCTCTTTCATGCTTATATCTACATAAGATTACCACTTGAGTCATGTCATCATTTATATCTAAAAATCAATGTGTGTTGATGTATACCATCATCTTTCCTTAATAAAATGATTGGTTTTGTGCATGTTCTTTAGATTTCTCTAGATTTTACTTTTTATGAATTTTGGAAAAGTTGAATCTGCACTCATAATATGGAAAAGATATTAACCCGACAACACTAACCATGTGTATAATATACCCAGCACAAATTAATGTTTTTCAGTTCCTATTAATGTTAACTCAAAGTACAAAGTTTGAAGCGCCTGCATGTAAAATATTTCAAATAAAGATTTATATTTAATATTTTTTTTTGATATTTTCAAAATCGGGTATGATATACCCATGCTTAGTAGTGGTGTAACTTTAATTGATGGTTAGTGTTCTAGGGTTAATATTAACTGTTTCCTTATATGGAAAATGATGGTCATTTTTTGACTAAACAGCCAGTCCAACACCCACTTTAAAATTATTAAATCATTAAATAGTTTTTCAGGAAAAGGGGTTTCTCAAGTTCAGTAACTGTTGGCCCTCTTTTCAGTATTGATAGGGGATTCCTTCTTAAACTTTTCTTTAAATTATTGTAGAATGTCAAAATTTTTCTTATATCATTATTTTCTCTTCAAGTTAGACATGATATCCATTTTAGTTGTTGCTGTTGTTGAAAGTCCTCAAGTGATTTGGTTTCTGTTTGTTTTTTTTTTTTTTTGTTTGTTTTTTTTGCAGTTGTGTAACACTGGTTCACAAGGTTCAAAATTGGCAAAACCCACAGTTTTCACTTACGGAAAGCTATTTTAATCATTGATCTTAGAAAGCAGTTGTATAAAATTTAGATATTTCTGAACAGGTATAGTAGTATATGAAATTCTTGATTTCACAAGGCTAATTATGAGCATAACACTAGATTTCAGCTTAATGTTTCGGGTTTTTAGCAATTTGTGATAATGTGTGAAACTACCACTAGTTTAGCCTATTCTCTGCTCAACTTCCTTATTGTCTATACTAAATTTATTATGACTGATACATACACCGAGATATCCGATATGTTTAGTATTCACTAAATCCATATCCTGAATTTTTATGATGGATTCAGGGTATATGCCATGGCATGGAACTAGAACAATCTACCCTGGTGGATGAAATAAAGGGTTCAGTTTGAAATTCCAATCACCTGAAGTAGGCTGGAGCATACAACAGCCAGAAAATTGTAAATATGGCATTGAAGATGAAGATAACAGATCAAATAGTGTAAATAATTAAAGTAATATATATATAAATATATATTTATATATATATATAGTGGTAGCATCTTACCACATTCTTAAAATTATAAAAGCTTAGTGAACTAGTTGTTTGATTATCCAAAATAATCTTATATATTAATATCTGATATATAATAGATAAAAATATAATTAGTACCATTAAGATATTATCTTAAGATGATAAATTGGATTTTCTATGATGACAAAAATCTAATATTTAAATTTAATATTTTTCCAAATTTTTTTTTTTTTTTACTGAAATCAAAAATTTTCATACAAAAGAAATTAAAATATTTTCACTGAATGAAAAGGATTGATAAATTAGTTTCAAACCATGAAACATTGCATTGTTTTATTTTAAATCTGGATGGTTCTAAACAAACTATGATAAGAAAAGACTTATTAAATGGAAATATTTTAATAAAACAATTTATTTTTTTCATACTATCTCAGCTCCTTGGTTTCCATTAACAGATATTGGCAAAAAACACGAACTTGGTTAGCTGAGTTCAAATTTTGGGTCTAGTTTACTGCATTCCTTTCAATCTAATGCCCTTTTAAAAATATATATCTTTTCTATAGATATATATTGAATAACAATTAAAGCCTATAAAATTTATAATTACCAGTCATCCATCAGGATGCAATAATTATCCATGGATTTTGGTTTTTTAATGTTTAAAAGAGTCAGGAAACTATTCTTTTTTTCCAGGTTGTCCATCTGATATTGGAATAATTAGGTCTCATTTATTTGTCATAAGAATCTTTTTGAAAAACACCATTCAGTTAATCAGTTCAATGCCAACAAATTAAATTTGTTTTGTTCAGGTCCACTGACCATCCAACATCCTGCTGCTGATGTTTTCACCGACCCTTGCAGGGATGGCTTGTGATGTGTGCCTTGTCAAATTCATAACCTGTGATTTGGTCCCAGGGCCACCATTTTTTAAATTCAAGAAATTGGATAATTCTTCTAGATGAGAAAGAGGAAAATGCCCAATAATTTAACCCATAGCTGGTGGATGGGCGATCATCATTTCAACTTAAATGTAAATGCACATTATTAATGTTCAAACTTGAGTGGAATTTGAACTCAGAAAACTGTTTTTGCATTCAATGCCACTATCCATTGGATGACCTGTTAATCCAGCATAAATAGATATTTTTAATCATGTTAAGGCCACATTTGTGTGATGCCCAAAGAGGATCACCTTCATATATATATATATTTAAGACTATTCTGCTCATTATCCTCCTACAACAAGTATCCTAATTATCGAAATATTTTTCAAATATTAAAAATATAATAAAAAATTAAATTTTCTAAATTTGTTACATGTAATCCACTATTTAAACTTTACTAATAAAAAATGTTTGGTTAACTAATAGTGAAAACAATAGTTGATTAAATAGAAAATAATAAAATTTATTTAACATTAATAAGAACTCTCCTCATTTAAGGGTTTTTAGCAGAGCCTACAGGCGGGACCCCCTAGTCTTGGGTAGCACATCAGTCTGAAATGACAACTCTTGAGTTAAAAAAAAAAAAAAACTTTAAAGAAGGCAATGGGAAACAACTTCCTTATTTTTTCAAGAGTTCATGAAAATTTAATTAGATAACAAAGAAACTGAATCTTGAAAACAAATGATCACCTACTTTTGAAAAGGACAAAGTTTAAAGGGCAATGGGAAAAAAATATCCTATATCTCCCAAGTAATCAATTAAATTTACAGATAATTAAAATTTGTTTAAATAAAACAAATGTCACAGGTAATTTAAGGATTTACTTGAATTTTCTAGTTTGTCTTTTATTATCACTAACACACATCTCGTGACTTAAACTCTGTAAATATTTCTATTTATTAAATACCACCAAGCTGGTATGTGGATAGAGACATTGGTTGTGGGATGTTTTTTTTTTTTAACACTGCTGGTTAAATTAGCTAATATGCAGGAATCTCAGCCAGTTATGAGATACTAGATAACAGCCAGTTGAATTTCATGAAGAGAAAAGCCTATTTCAACTTCCTAGAAGAGGTTTTCAATATTCTAAAAAATGTAATTTTTTTTAATCTTATCCCAGATCTGAGATAAGTAATATCATTATCTCCATGAAGCTGTTTTAATAAGCATCTTAAGTCATCAGTCAGTTTTATAAACTATGAGACATACAGGCAATCAAAACATCTTTGATAATGACTGACGAAAAGATTTTTTATAAATTACAAGTTGCCATTTTTTATCTTAACCAGTTGATCCATCCAAGGTCTGTCTTGCTATTTACTCATAGCTGCAGGGAGAAAGAAGAAAATTCAAACGTTTCCCAAAGAATTAGAAGAATGGAATGTAATGGATTCAACTGAATTCAAACTCGGCACTTGATTTCTCAATCTGAGCCTAAATCCATTTTCCATTTAGCCTCCTCTTAAGTAATATATAAACAAAGAAAAAAATTTAGTTGAAATCATTGCAGGCATTTTAATGTCTGTATAGATCCCATATTTTTTTTTAGAGATTGAAGTTTTTCTGATGGTGTTGATATAATCTTGTATTTTGCAAAAAACATGTTTGTGCAGCTTAACATAGCATAAGGACAGAAGAGTTCAAATGTGCATGTAAGTTTTTATACACTACAATTCAAAAGTGTCAGAATGAGACATGTGGATAGCACTGTATTTCAATATCAAATTGAAACACCCATTCTCATATGATCACCAAGTTAAGCAACATCAAGTCTATACATACCTAAATGGGTGACCGCTTGGAATACCAGGTTGTAATGGATATACACATTGGAAAATGAAATCAGAAGAAACATCAATTCCAATTCCATTCAGGTTCTATTATATTTATATATGAGCAAATACTATATAAATATATTCATATTTTCCCACCAGCTATGAGAGAGAATTAAATAAGCTTGTATCAGTAAATTATTATTTCCCAAAAATTCTTATGATTTAAAAATATTTTCTGGCTTTAACGAACATCAAGAAAGTTTTTCTAAACCATAAAAAAACAAATCAATAACCTGATCATCTAAATTAGCATCAAATTTACAACTTATTGGAAATTTGTAATTTTACCCTGAGTTGCAGATTGATTTCTTAAACCATATCTCATAACCATTAGTATAAAAAAACTAAATTTGGATCATTTGAAAGAGAAATCAATTTAATCTCCCAAAAATGAACTTGTAATATTTGATTTTTAATAGTTTTTTGAATATATCAATTTAATTGCATTAATATCAAATATTCAGATTTTCAATTTCATCCATCTTCCAGGGATTTAACAACTGAAATTTTAATAATTTAGTGATTAGTTTTATTTGAAATATTTATAATGATTTTCCAAATGTAGCTCAGATGTGGCACAAATATTTTTGATGGGGCACCCAGTGAGGATTGAACTCACTAATCAAAAAGAATAACAGTGTTTTTCAAAAATGCAAATCTATTGAATATCTATCAAAATCAACCTGAGATGATAAGAAAACTAAACTGATATTTTAAACACTACAGAAACAAATTGATGGATGGAAAGATTTTTTCAAAGATATAATTTCAAAAAAATTTTCATAACCAGTACTACCAAGAGAAATGAAAACTTAAACAGTAAAACTACCAGCAGATTTTTTGAACTAGCATCTTCATCTTTGTTGTTTAAGATTAAGAATGTTTCATCTGGTGTAAAACATTTCAAAAATAAATAAATAATCTAGGAAAGATGTGGCTAAAATAATTCGAATGTCTCAAAAAGAAAGTTGTTTTTTATGCCCAATGATTTTTAGCTATAAAAATGGTGTTATATTTAATTTTTACTAAAAGAATCAGGAACTGACCAGTCCAGATGTTATCAATTCTTTCTTAGGTATTAACCAATCATAAAATTTCATACAAAAGATTCAATTTTTAGAAACAGGTAGGCCAGGAATTAAAAAAAAAACATTGATAAAAGAGTAAATGTTATGAAACTTGCTTTGATTGTACAAATTTATACAATAATATTGTATAAACATGCAGAAGTAGAACAAGCTCTTTAATAATTAGTTAAAAATTTCATTGATTCTGACAAAAGTCTGAATTTTTATTCCAAAGTTATAAGATTATGGATGTAATCAAATAAATGATTATAATTTTGAATAATTTTGTTGATTTACAAATTTAATATTTCAATTTTAATGCCAAAGTTCCTGTTTATAATATCAACCCATCAGACAGAATATTAAGGTCAAAAAAAATTTTGTTTGAACTTTTTTTCTAATTATTGTATTTGATGGCATATAAGACACACTTTTTTTACTAAAATTATCTTTTAAAATTCACTTGCATCTTGTATGCCATATGTAGTTTTAAAATTTGTGATAATTGGCCAAAATTAGCTTAGAACTTTATTAGGTTTAAACTTTCATATATCTATTGTCATTATTTAAAAGGCTATTATGGGGATTAAAAATGTTATCATTGATAATATTCATTAAATTTTATTACATTTAATATTAGTACTTTGTTTTACTAAAATTATATGCAATAAATTCAAATTATATATTTGTAAAATATATTTGTTTCATTAATATTTTTCTTGTGATAACTTCTGGTTGCATTGGTATAAATACAGTCAGAATTTTATATCCTAATTATTCCAAGATGTTTACAAGATGCAGGTTGTTCAGATCATATAAACAATATAATAAAGTTTTTATAGGCTCATGTTCTTTTTTCCTATTATTTTTGTTTAATTGTAATCATGGCTTGTTTAACCAAAATAATATCTCATAAATATAGCCTAGGCTGTACCATTTACTTTTAATAATTTTACTAATTACTAATTTTTTTCTTGATTTGGCTAACAAACATCTGTGTGATCATACAAAAAGACAGTTTTCTCACATTTAGTAAAGAAGTGACATGACAGTATCAAATTTGTCAACACCAGCAATTCATTTGGAAGGCTTTTAAAGTCTAAAGTTTTAATCTCTGAATTGACACATATAAACTGATATCATTTTCTAAGCATCCAGTGATTGTATTTAATTGTATTAAGATATAAAGGGACAGGATTTGTTAATGACTTTTTCAAATACCAGTTTATTTTCTTACTTTCTAGTTAGACTACCTGCATTATTATTTTTCAACTATAATGTGAATAATTTATTGCTTAGAATAATGTCATGTGAAATTAGGGAAATAATGGTAGTTGATTGCATTGCAGTGTCACTTTGTTGCTTCAAAAATCCTGTTTCTAAACTCTTTCTCAACTGCATTTTGCAAAACCTTTCAAAAATCTGCTTTTCATATATTAAGGTCCCTAAATCCATTGACCCATTGATGAGCAAAATATTGATCTGAAATTTTCACTGTAAAATGATTAATCTGTCATTAATTGGGAAGCATTTGTTTACCTGCAATGACATAATGTTGAAAAATAAATATTTATTATGTAAAATAAATGCTGTTTTATCATTAGGCTGTGTATATTACCAATATGCGTGTTTTATATATATATATATATATATAAAGAGAGAGAGAGAGAGAGGCAGAAACACTGGCAATGTTGTCCTCATCTTGCTAATGTCTCACTATTATGTGGTCATTGTCATATTCACAATATTTCAACTATTGTATGTTCCAGCCTTCTTCAGGTGATTGGAATTGCAAACTGAACCCTTTATTGTGGTCACTGGGGTATTTTTCTAGTTCCATGTGCCATGCCTCTCTCTAGATGTCTCAGTTTTTGGTTCACCACTGCTGCAGCCTGGTATTGAACTCACAACTCTTTGGGACACATGGCCCAGTGGATAAAGACCTTGGTTAGATCCAGCGACTAGACCCTGTTGATGAGCATATCTTCTGTCCTGTTAATTCTCTTATTTTTTTTATCCATTTCTCCTTTGTCTGTGGTACTCCATCTCTGTTTCTGCACATTTTCATTTAGCCATTCTTCTTAAGTCTGCCTGCATTTAGTTCATTATTTAGTTCATTGTGTAGTTCTCTGTATTCCGCTCCTCATCTTCACAAAGTTTTCTGTCTCCTTTGCATCATGTCAAGAATCTCATCAGGAATCCATTCATCTTTTCTTCTTTGTCCATTCTCCTTTGGGATGATATTGTTTACTGATGTCACTAAAGCTTCTCTTAGAATGTCCCATTTCGAGTTTTCATTTCCATTTTGTCCTTCGTATCTTCTTTTCACACTGTCCATATATTTTCCCTTTAGTTTTGGGTTGCTCAGGCATTTACTGTATTGCATTTTGGGAGCTGCATTAGGCTTCTTCATTTTCTGTAGTTTTACTCTTAGTTTACATGTAATAGGGTGATGGTCGCTTCTGCAGTCTGCATTTGGGTAGGTTTTGCAATAAATCATTACATTCCTGAATCTTTTGTTCATAGTTATCTAGTCAATTAGGTTTTTAGTTTCTCCACCTGGGCTTCTCAATGCTCATAATCATTTCAGATATTCTTGAGACTATGTATTGGCTATTACCTGGTCATTGGTCACACACCATTGAACCCATCTTTTTCAGTGTTGTTGTGGGTTTCTAGTCTGAATTTGCCAGATATCTCTCCTGCCCACTTTGGCGTTCAGGTTTCCCATGATAACTATGACTTCTTATGAGTTGCATTGAGCCTTGGCATTGTGTATCATGTAGGAGAAAATCTAAAATCTTCTTACTTATGTTTTTGCTGTTGGTGCATACACTATTATGATAGCTATGTTGAAAGGCTTTCCATTCGGATTGACTACCAGAATTCTTTCAGATAATTGATAGTATCTCAGAATGCATTTCTTGAATTCTTGATCTAGTATCAATCCTACTCCTTTATCATTTTTCTTTCCAACTGCATCAATAATATTGTGATTGTCACTGACAAAATTTCTGTTATTTGGCCATTTAGTGTTGATTTTTAGCCTATTCATCTCCTGTTTTACATTTTCCAGCCGGCTCCAGCTGTTCAACTTTCTAATGTTCCATGACCTGAGTGTTACTTTTTGTTTGATGAGAATAGTCACTAGATGATTGTCTGGTGATACTTGTCACTCACATTACTCCTTTCCAGGTGATGGATAGATTCCAAGGAATTTTATCCCTTTTATGCTGTTTATAGTAGCAGTCACTGGATGACAATCATGTGAAACCTGTTGCACATGTGGTTCATTATTACGTGAAGAGCTAATTCACATAGACCAACCCCCTTCATGGAGTTAGGTTTCGTAATGTGTCTGTTATTTACCATGATATTTTTTTGGATTAATAGTGGACTGGTTTCCCATTGCCTTCTCCATGGTGGTTTATGGAAACATCGCCTCTAGTTAGCTAGCCATTGACTCATCAAGAATTTTTCCAGCCATTGTTAGGTCTTACTTTTCAGCCTACTGACTTGTTAACAAGCTGCCTCACTTGCAAGAACATGGTGTGGGATAGCAAGTTTGAATCATTGACATTTCAACAGTGCAATACTTACCTATATATATATATATATATATATATATATATATATATATATATATGTGCACACACACACACATGTGTGTGTCCCACAAGCAGATATGAATACATACAAAACCCACCACCACAATCTGTCTGTGAGTAAACCGTTGTGGGTTAGAGTTAGTAAAGAAGCAGAAGATTAGTAAGGTGGAAGAAGAGGATAAAATGATTAAGTCTTCTTATTATGCATTGAGTTTGGCTATTGTATCTCCTCCCGGGCTTCTCAATGTCAATAGGCATCTTGAATGATCCTGAAACCAGGTGTTGGTAATTATTTGTTTTATAAAAAATGCATTCTCCACTGACCATTGAATGATTTTAAGTTTATAAAGAAGACATAAACACCTGAGGGAGAAAACCCCAAGTAAGGATTTTCAATTGAAAAGATACTGTTTTGCTAATAGTGGGTAGAACAATTGGTTTGGCACTTAAGTCCAATTACCCACTATTAAAACAGTATGCAATTGAAGCTAACATATTATGCTAACAGGTCTGAAACCCCAAAAAATTGCATTTAAAAAAACATCATGGAACAAGGATTTCTTATTGCTTACAATTAGAATTTCACATTAGTCTTGCTAATCTTGAATCAATGGTCATATAAAACAAATAATTACCAACACCTGGTTTCAGGATCGATCAAGATGCCTATTGACATTGAGAAGCCCGGGAGTAGATACAATAACCAAACTCAATGCATAATATTCAACAAAAGTTTCAAAAATGCATTCCTCCACTGCAAAACATAACTAAGTGCTCTTTACATGAATGACCAACTTTTAGTTGTAGGTTTCCAGCTTATATCAAAGAAAAAACTAGGGGCTCAATGAAAGAAGACCAAAGCGCATGTAACACCAAATACGGATAAACTTTGCAATACAAGAAACACCTGAGGGAGAAAAACCCCATTAGTTGAAGCATTCATCCCGGACATATTCACGTGCCTTCAGCCTTGATGTGCATTATGAACAAATATAACACATCTAAGAAAAGTCGTCAACTACAAAGGATCAATCCGTTTTGTAACATGCTGAGAGAAAGGTTGCCACCCTTGCAGGTTTTTGATATATCAGCAAAGGGTTCAGCAGAATACTTTAGGAGTGCCTGTGATTATTCCACAGTGCTGAATGGTGAATCTGTAAAGAGGGTTTTCCCTTAACCTGAATAATCGGGGGTTTTGATTTTACTAAGGCAAAAAGAAACCCATGATTTTTCCAATGCCCAAAAAGGTGTGACAAATGCAGAATCTGCTAAAATATCAGGCGCCAACCTTCAAGCAAACTGTCAAACAACTGAAAAAAACTAGGTTATTCTTTTTTTGAAATGTTGCATGAAATTAAAAAACAAACGTATGCATCTCCAGGCTTTTAAAGATGAAATGTTTGTCTGTTTTACGAGACTCATGATTGGGCCAAATATGCCTGTACAGGACCTCTGATCTGGACAGGGTATTGAAGCTAAATTGCCTCCAGCCATTTAGAAGGGTTAACTTGCAACAAATCAATCAAAATTGAATTTTTTCTACGATTACGATGCCGTTTTTGCAATAATGGAGGAGAAAATCGAAGGTGTGAAAAAAGGCACCTCTGATGAGTCAAAGATGTCATCCAATTTTTACTTTGCAGGATATGTATTAAGTTATCAAACGCTAGTTGAACTACCGGTAAGTTTTTAATTGTTATACTGAGGCTGTGTAAGATTTGGATGGCAACAGAAATGCCGGTACCAAAATCTGAAAAAACTACAGAGCACAGAAATTAAAAAACAAATGTGAAAGAGAAATGCATTCCAGAATTAAACTACAGGACCTCTTAGACAAAGTAAGTAAAGGTCTCAATAAAAAAAAAATCAAAATATGGTCATAGAAAGTAAAAAAAAGATGTAAAGTAATAACTGGATATCTCAATATCAAACAACTACATAAGTTTAAATATCCTGTGTTTTATATGACAGTGAATGCATAAGGAAAGAATCTCCCCAAAGTACTAATGAAAAAAGAAAATAATTAGAAACTAAAAAAAGAGTGCTGGATTGCTATCAGATATCCTTCTTCTTATATGACAGTGAATACTGGACAATCTCCCCACAAATGAAGAGAGAAGTGGAAACATCAGAAAAGTGATTCTACTGAGAATTCCATGGATAAATCAAGTAAGCAATTAGAAAGTATTAAAGAAAATGACAACAAAAAGAATGCTTTAAATAAAAGAGACAGTTGAAGTTTTTGCATGCATAAAGAGAAATTAGGGTTGGAAAACTTAATCCTTACAGATGTTGAGAGCAAAACAGGCAGTGGATGGTAAAGTGCCACCTACCTGACTAGCTTGGGGAAATGGATGATGGAATGGGTGGCATGAGGCTTTGCAAAGGTAGAAATGCTGTTAAGTACCATGGGGAAAAAAGAGGGTCTTGAGTTTCATCATTGTCCAGGCCCTGAAGGAACGCAGCATATAGAAGTCCTCTGTCTTTTCTACAATTATTTTTATGGTAACTGTCCTGATGAGTTTTTTTTCCTGGTACCTCAACTACATAAATTTAAAAAGTTTGAACATTTTACTGTTAAATTAGATAGATAAAACTATCACTTTTACACTTATAGTTTCTATACTTGCACTGCTCACCTTTCCACTTTCTTGCTTCCCTGATGCCTACAATCTTAATAATTTTAAATGCAACATCAGTCACCATTTCTGTCTTGCACCTTGTCCCTTTACTGTGCTTTACTCAAACCTCCCCACGAAATCTTCATATTCTCTTTTGCTCACTGTAATCCCCTGCATTCTAGTGGCATTATTGATTTACTTAGGATGAAATGATTAAAAAAAAGTACAATTTAAATTTGATCATCTTGTTGTCAGTGAAGCAACACGGTCCACACAAGTAATTTTCAAAGTTGTATTATTGTCAATATGATTTGCTCAAGTTCAAAAAAAATAATTTGAACCATTCACCTGATGGCATCTAAATTCACAAAGTAACTATTGAGCTTTCTCAAAACAAAAAGTCAATTATACTTGCACATAAATGATCTTTCCTTGTCCTTGAGAAAATGAGTGATTGTGACATGGACATTGTCCAGGTTCAGTTATTTATGTCCACATTTTGCATCATGAAGGCAGTTATCTTCTGAAACAAGCAAATATGGCTGCCGATAACATCAGATTGATAACTATCCATGATCACATGACTGAAGATATTGAAATTTATAAGATTCAATCAAGTTTTAAAAATGTTGCATTTTCCACAAAGCTGGAGTGAGAGAATTTCTTTGGGGGACCATAAATTCTAGGTGTTGGGGAACCATTCATTTGTCAACATTTCATGGAATTTTGCAAAGCATAAATCATTTTGCAAGTGGCCATTTCTTCAAACAGTGGCATAATAATTTATCAGCAGAACCATAAATGTTATCTCTTCTAAGAATGATATAATTCTCATTACTTGTCCCTACAGAAAGACAGTGCATGCAAAACTTGGCATGCTTCATAGAGAAACAAGAGGGGAATGGTCTTTAAATTTTAAGAAGAAAAAATTAGAATGAAGCAAAGAATGATTCAGTGCTTGCAACTCATCTGCTTCATATTATGATGTTATTTGATATGTTAATGAGAGAGAGAGAGAGAGAGAAAGGATTTTATAAAATTGAAAATTTAGTGAAAGCATTGTTATTATTTTTATGATAATAATAATTTTAACAAAAATTGTTTAGGGTTATTTGTAGTTGCCAGAAACAAATGAATGAAACCCTGTATTTGTTTTTTTTCTCTTTGATTTCCTCTAATTTCTTTTTTCTTATTTTAACTCTGTTTTCTAATCAATATTTGCTTATGACCATATCCTATTGAAACAACAGTTTCCATATAATCACTAAAGTTAAGCAATATCAAGCCTGGATGGGTGACCATTTGGGAATACCAGGTGCTTGAATGTGTTGGTGATGTCATGGATAATGACTTGGAATTGTCAGAGAGCCGAGTTTCAATTCCAGTCAGGTTCATTATATTCACTTACAGGCAAATACCTTTGGCAAAGCTATGAATCCATGTCTTTTTTGTAGGGCTTAAGTCCATATGAAACACCATTTCCCATATGATCAATGAAGTTAAGCAAAATAGAGCCTGGTCAGTAAATAAATGGGTGACTGCTTGAGTATTGCAGGTATTGTAAGCTTGGATGTGTGGGTGGTGTAATGTATAATGGCTCAGAACAATAATCAGAATGTCGTGTTCCAATTCCAGTTGGGTTCATTATGAATCCATCTCTTCTCCCTCCAGCTATGGATTAATTAGTAAGACATGTATGACTAAATCATTATCTCAGAGGTTCCTAAGCAGGCATCTATGTTGATGAAACTACTATTTACCCTGCTTCAAAAACAAATCTAGTGTCACCGACAAAAACTAACCTGGCTGTTTGTCTTGAAAAGGACCTCCAATTGGTTGTGGACTGGGGTTTGAGTATTGGCTGGTTAACTTTAATGCCTCAAAACAAAAACTGCTCTCAATTATTCACCATCCCTGCCTCCCATTAGAATGTCTGACGCTCAACTCCACGAGAGCACCTCTTTTGACTGCTCGGTCTCATTGTCTGCTGACTTGTGATGGAACGAATGCATTGAGTGAATAGTGTCGTCTGCTGCTAGGAAAGTTGGCTCCCTATGCGTGCCAGGAAATTTTCCTTGCCAGAGTCAATCCTTCAAATCTATAGATCAACCATTCACCCTTGCATGGAGTATTGCCATATATGGTCTGGAGCCCTTCTAATTGTCTCAAGGTACTGGATAAAATCCAAAGATGAATATGCAATGTAATTGGCCCTGATCTGGCATCTCATCTGCAGCCACTCTCTCACAGACATGCTGTTGCCTCCCTCTGTCTTTTTTACAACTACTTTCATGGTAACTGCTCCGATGAGCTGCTTTCGCTGGTTTCCAGACTTCATGAATTTAAGCGCTCAATAAGGCTGGCATCTCACTCTCACACTTTCATTGTCAAAACTGTTAAATGTAGCCATCTCTTCTACTCCAATAGCTTCATGTCTTGCACTTCTCACCTGTGGAACTTCCTCCCCATTTCTTGTTTTTCCAGATAACTATAATCTCCAACTATTCAAATGTAATGTCAATCAACATCTCCAAATGCCCTGATCTATCCCCCTAACTGTCTCTTCATCTTTTCCTCTAGCACTCCTCTTTTGTTCTTGTTCTCTTCTCCTGAAACCCTTTGCATGCCAAGGGTATTTAGATAAGTAAATGTAATTAACTCAAATGAAATTTACTCTCTCATTTCTCATTCCGAACCACCACTTTAAGAATTCATGAATTTCAAACCAACAGCACTGGTGGTTTTGTTAATGAATGCCAAATGTTTTTATGAAATGAAAGGGTTAATATTAACATAATCATATATATGATTTCTTTAACAGTAAAAATTAAAAAATTGTTACATAATTTGTCATGGAACTGTGTGAGTAATAATAAAATAAAAATCTATATTAATTAAATAACTGGAAATTAACATTCACATGACATTTCTATAAAAGAAACTAATACAGGCTGTATGATTCAGGTTGGGCAAAATATGGCTTTGGCCCTGGTGATTCTGAATGTACATTAATTTTTAGTGACAGTAGAATTTTGTGTTCTTCTTGTCTATCACTAGAAATATTTAAGTCTTAGCCTTTTTTCAAGTCAAGAGAAAGCTAATTTCTCTTTCATTTATTATATTACACTTTATTCATCATTACCATTGTATCCATAACCCTCTAATATGAGTGCCTTTTGAGTCTTATATTGGGTGTGTTCTAATTATTTATATATATATATATATATATATATATATATATATAGTTTTTATGTTTATACATTCTTTTATAATGTTTATAATAAATGTTCTGTTTATAATAAACATTATTAAATAAGAAATTTTCATAGAAAAATATTTATTCTCTGACAGGAATTGAATATTTTCCATGAAAATTTCTTGACATTCTAGGCTGGTAAATGTTGTTTCATACTGTTTATTATAAAATAGAGCATTTACTTAAATATTTGTATCTATAAAAGAATGTATAAACATAAAAAAAAAAAATGTCTTAAAATAATTCGATAATATTTGTCCATTCTATATATATATATATATATATATATATATAGGCCTTTCAACAGTGTGTTTTGAAGGAGGCAGCTTTTTAAGTTGGGTGAGGAGGACCTGAAAGTATGAATTTACACCTAAAATTAGTTCACGTCATTTCTGAAGGGGCTCCCCAACTCAACTTGGTGATGGACCTGATGTAAAGAGAGATCAACAAGTTTTCAAGCAAGTTATTCTTTTGTTTTTTTTTATATATATGTAGAAACAGAGAGCAAGATAGATGGATTATGGAAAGAAACAAAAGAAAAATCAAGGAGACAAAGACTAGATCTCAAAAAGAGACAATGTACAAAAAATAGTTGATAGGATAGAGATGCATACAAATTGTGATGCATAAAAAAAATGCTTCCTGAAAAGATAAAGCAAAAAGAAAGATAAAAGTCAGGATGTAGTAGAAGATCTTCGTGATACCTTATTTTTTCAAGACATGTATGACTAAATCATTATCTCGTAGGTTCCCAAGTAGGCATCTATGTTGATGAAACTACTATTTACTCCTGCTTCAAAAACAAATCTAGTGTCACCGACAAAACTAACCTGGCCGTTTGTCTTGAAAAGGACCTCCAATTGGTTGTGGACTGGGGCAGGTATTGGCTGGTTAACTTTAATGCCTCAAAAACAAAACTGCTCTCAATTATTCACCATCCCTGCCTCCCATTAGAATATCTGACGCTCAACTCCACGAGAGCACCTCTTTGTGACTGCTCGGTCTCACATTGTCTGCTGACTTGTGATGGAACGAATGCATTGAGTGAATAGTGTCGTCTGCTGCTAGGAAAGTTGGCTCCCTATGCCGTGCCAGGAAATTTTCCTTGCCAGAGTCAATCCTTCAAATCTATAGATCAACCATTCACCCTTGCATGGAGTATTGCTGCCATATATGGTCTGGAGCCCCTTCTAATTGTCTCAAGGTACTGGATAAAATCCAAAGATGAATATGCAATGTAATTGGCCCTGATCTGGCATCTCGTCTGCAGCCACTCTCTCCCCAGACATGCTGTTGCCTCCCTCTGTCTTTTTTTGCAACTACTTTCATGGTAACTGCTCCGATGAGCTGCTTTCGCTGGTTTCAGACTTCATGAATTTAAAGCGCTCAATAAGGCTGGCATCTCACTCACACTTTCATTGTCAAAACTGTTAAATGTAGCCATCTCTTCTACTCCAATAGCTTCATGTCTTGCACTTCTCACCTGTGGAACTTCCTCCCCATTTCTTGTTTTTCCAGATAACTATAATCTCCAACTATTCAAATGTAATGTCAATCAACATCTCCAAATGCCCTGATCTATCCCCTAACTGTCTCTTCATCTTTTCCTCTAGCACTCCTCTTTGTTCTCGCTCTTACTCTGAAACCCTTTGCATGCCAAGGGTATTTGTAGATAAGTAAATGTAATTAACTCAAATGAAATTCTACTCTCTCATTTCTCATTCCGAACCACCACTTTAAGAATTCATGAATTTCAACCAACAGCACTGGTGGTTTTGTTAATGAATGCCAAATGTTTTTATGAAATGAAAGGGTTAATATTAACATAATCATATATATGATTTCTTTAACAGTAAAAATTAAAAAATTGTTACATAATTTGTCATGGAACTGTGTGAGTAATAATAAAATAAAATCTATATTAATTAAATAACTGGAAATTAACATTCACATGACATTTCTATAAAAGAAACTAATACAGGCTGTATGATTCAGGTTGGGCAAAATATGGCTTTGGCGCCTGGTGATTCTGAATGTACATTAATTTTAGTGACAGTAGAATTTTGGTGTTCTTCTTGTCTATCACTAGAAATATTTAAGTCTTAGCCTTTTCAAGTCAAGAGAAAGCTAATTTCTCTTTCATTTATTATATTACACACTTTATTCATCATTACCATTGTATCCATAACCCTCTAATATGAGTGCCTTTTGAGTCTTATATTGGGTGTGTTCTACAATTATTTATATATATATATATATATATATATATATATATATATATATACATTTTTATTTTTGTTACATTCTTTTATAGATATTTATATTTAAATAAATGCTCTGTTTATAATAAACATTATTAAACAACATTTACTGGCCTGAATGTCCAAGAAATTTTCATAGAAAATATTTATTCTCTGACAGGAATTGAATATTTTCCATGAAAATTTCTTGGACATTCAGGCTGGTAAATGTTGTTTCATACTGTTTATTATAAACAGAGCATTTACTTAAATATTTGTATCTATAAAAAGAATGTATAAACATAAAAATAAAAAAATGTCTTAAAATAATTGTCGAACTTTGTCCATTTCATAATATATATATATATATATATATATATATATATATATATATATATATATTGAAGTGTGTTTTGAAGGAGGCAGCTTTTAAGTTGGTGAGGAGGACCTGAAAGTATGAATTTACACTCTAAAATTAGTTCACGTCATTTTCACAAGGGGCTTCCAACTCAACTTGGTGATGGACCTGATGTATGTGAGAGATCAACAAGTTTTCAAGCAAGTTATTCTTTGTTGTTTTTTTACATATATATGTAGAAACAGAGAGCAAGAGATAGATGGATTATGGAAAGAAACAAAAGAAAAATCAAGTGAGACAAAGACTAGATCTCAAAAAGAGACAATGTACAAAAATAGTTGATAGGATAGAGATGCATACAAATTGTGATGCATAAAAAAAAAATGCTTCCTGAAAAGATAAAGCAAAAGAAAGATAAAAGTCAGGATGTAGTAGAAGATCTTCATCCATACCTTATTTCTTTCTTGTATATGAAACTAATACTTGTTTTGTATAGCATTTAGTTAAAAACAGATAGGCAAGAAAGATTAGAAAGGATAAGAAAAAGATTTGAAGATACAGGTAAAAGGTGAGAGGAGAGCAGAAGTACAAGATAATTTAAAATCTTGATTATCATAAACTGTGGGGTTTACTTGAGTCTAGCTTTTATCCAAATAAATATGAATTTCTAAAAAGATAGACATTTTTGCATTGAGAAAACTACAATAAAATTTTAGGAACAAAAGACAGAGGATGAGTATAAATCAGATGATAGGCAAACCTAGCTACTCCTATTGCTATATTATATTAATCCTGCTATATGGCAGTGAATATTGGATGAAGAGGAGATTTGAAGTAGCATAGATGTGGTTCTACAAAAGTATCTTCAGAATAACATGGACAGATCATGTGGGCTATGAGGAAGCTTCAAGCAATATTGGAAAATGGGAACAAAAAGTACACATGTTTAGAATCTGAAAATGACTGTTGACAAATAATACAAGGATAAATAATAAGGAAATTGATCTTTGAGAATTCAACACTGACAGGACATATTGAAAGCAAAAGGAACAGAGAGAGAAACATTGTAAAACATGCTTAATGAACGTGTAGTGGTGCTGTAAGTATTGTTGGCTAGGGTCACTGTGAATATAATAAAGAAGGAAGGCTGTGTTCTTGTAAAACAACACCCCACATGAATAATGCACAACAAACACGAGAGAAAAACAATCAAGCTCAGTGAACATTAATAAAATATTGTATTAACTATGTGTTGAAGCTTGGATAAGCATGGAATAATAATAATACAACACAAAATGTACATAAACAAAATGTATTGAAACAAGGAAAAGGTACACAATATTTACAGTTAGTTTTGGTATATTCTTGGGAAGACTGTTCCTGCAGAATGGGTTGACTAAATCGCAGTCGGGCAAAGTCTCTGGATTCGATCTCTTCTTACTCTTTTCCCCCGTCTTCCGGTACCAACCCATATTTATATGGTCGGTACTCCACTTATGTAAATTAGGTGTATCGTACCACAACACCCTCCTCCCAAGCCTTGGAATCCCTTTTGGATTTCAAATTGGCTTCCTATATGGGTTGATGATTATGGCTATTTCTTTGTAGATCCATTTGCTAATTTTAATATTTTTTTCCGTTTTGGATTCACGTCCAATGGGTCCGTCAACTTCCGTTTCTTACCGGATCTTCTTGGTTCAGGTGTATTCTGTGGAGGTTCTACCTGAAACATATCATACATTATATCAATGGGATCTTCGTCCTCATCCGGTATACCTCTTCTTGCTCTATACCGTAATCTTTTTAAGTTGGTTTTGGTGCCTTTTATAAGTATTCTTCGCCCTTTAATTATGTAAATCAGGTCACCGATTCTCTTGTCCACTATGCCTCATTCCCAGAACTCAACGTTGTTTTTATAGCACTTGAAAAACACCTTCTCTCCGGGAGTGTATCTTTTCGCTGTATACATGGTATTTTTTACTCTATTTTTTCCTGGCAAAAGCTTGTCAAACACTGACTTAACTTTCCTAGCAAACATTAGTTCAGCTGGTGCCATGTTTGAGTATGTTCTCTGGTTTGGCGTGATTCTGTATACTTGTAAGAATTGCTGAAGCGCCTTTTCCATTGGAACTCCTGACGCTTTCTTCAGAGCTCGCTTTAAAGTATCGACAAATCTTTCTGCGAGTCCATTAGACCTCGGATGATACGGAGGCGTCGTTATGTGGTTAATTTGATATAACTCACAAAATTCCTTAAATTCTTCAGAAGTGAATTGTGTACCATTGTCACTCACAATACACTCTGGCACACCGAACCGTGCAAATAGTTCATGCAAAAAAGTTGTTGTAATAGAATACTTCGGGACTTTCATATGGGTCACCCGGGTATTAATAGAACAAAAAGCTTAATGCGAAGCTTTGTGTATTGGAAAGGAATGGATGTGGATATCGAAAACATGGTTCATCGATGTAAGGGGTGTGCGTTAGCAGCTAAGGCACCACCTATAGTACACAAACCATGGCCCAAGACGGATCATCCGTGGACAAGATTACACATTGATTTCGCTGGTCCAGTAGAAGATTTTTACTACTTAATAGTGGTAGATAGTTTTACAAAATGGCCGGAAGTACTACGCTGCAAAAAGCCTACGTCCAATACCACAACACTATGATATACAAATATCAACAATAGTATAAAGAAAGTTGCTCCCCTTTTTCCGTAATAAAAAGGGTAAGTTTAGCTAATAAATGTTGAGTCCAAAATTGAATGTAATTTAACTACAAAGTTCACTTGAAGTCTTAGCTAAATAAAGAATAGTTCCACAGTGTTTTTATCAGTGTAGAAAAAATGTAATGTTCATGAGTGATATCAATAGGAATTAGTATGATTACTCGGTTTTGAGAGATAATTAAGAATTAAAATGTCAATATAGCGCGGCCTTATTTTCCAAGAATTGAACTGCTACTGACTGTTATCAAACAGCGAGTCTCTTTTTTATAACGATGGGTAGGATCCAGAGAGCTTGGCGCTAAAATATAGAAAAGATACTAAAATACGCTGATTGGTCAGAAATGGACCAATCCGATTTTAGAAAAATTTCAAATTACCTGCGATGGCAAAATTGTCATATGCTAAGTATCATATATTTTTACGAACCAATGATATTGAAGGAAATGGAGGTGTGGCACATGTAAGTGATCCCCACAAACGTGTGTAAATGGATGGTAGAACACGGATTAGGAGGAGTGGTAATCAGACAAAAATTATTAGAGTTGAAATGTATAGAAAGCCATGATACCCCACATACTGAAAAATTATATCATATAAAAAACAATGGGGTAGTTTTCAATTCAGTTTTTACTTTTGTAAAGCCATCATGCCTTCAGTGATGCAATGAATTTTGCTTATTAGATAGAATTCACCAGTTGACCTCTTGCAGCAGAGAAAATTGCTTTCAGTGGATTACAGTTGTAAAATTTTCATCATTGAAAGAGAAGATGAACATTTTTAAATCCCATTTTTCCTGTTTGATCCTTGTCTTGATATAAACTTTAATAGAATTTCCTAAGTTAGAAATGAAATTAAAACTTGTTGACTCCATGATCTCTTGCTCAACCCCCTAACATTTTAGCTTTTTTTTCTTTCATGTTAATATATTGCAGTTAGTGAAAACTCACCAACTTTTCACTGGATTTAGATAACCAAATTTTCACTTGAAAAACAAAATTGAATAATTTTTACTTTCTATTCAATCTAGTGAATATTTACACTATAGACAGTGTGTATATATGTGTCTTTCTGTGAAAGCGTGTCTCTGTCCGTGATAAAAACGCAACTGTATATTGGGCTAAATTTACTTTAAAGTTTGTTCAATTGCTTTATTTGATCTCTGCAATAAGCCGTAAATGAATTAGACAAGATCATAGATTCTGAGCCTAGTACAAGTCTCTGAAAAAGAATCAAAATGAAGTTATGACAGACACATTGCTCTCTGAAGATATGTACACACATTTATCTATAAGAATATACATGTTAATATAAACACACACTCACATACACACACATACATACATACATACATATATATATATATATATTTATGAGATATCAAAGCATGAATGTATATATCTAAGAGATAGCATGATATATATATATATAGTTGTCATCCACAGACAGACTGTTTTGCTGTATCACAGCTCATCAGTGTGGCTAGACATCTGGTTGCCTCTAGCTACGTTTGAAACCCAGCTGAATTGGCTTAATCTGTTGGCACACAGCAGGGATGAAGGTGAATTTAAGTGTATTTATTTTTAGATAAACACACAGTGACTGAGATCTCTATTCGCTTTACCGAAGAATTTTGCCTTATTTGCAGTAATATTCACTGTTTACAAACTCGCATTTCCTCAACAGAGAGCTCAACCAAAATGAATTTTTCAGGAGCATATATATTGTCATCCACGGACAGACTGTTTCACTGTATCACAGGTCATCAGTTTGACTGGACATCCATTTACCTCTAGCTAGGATCAAAACCGGGCTGAATTGGCATCATTCAAAGATTTTACCACTAAGCCGTTATATATATAAGTGGACACTGATCTCAACACCAAGCAGTGGCAATCTGTTTTATGCTTGAATGAAACATTCATGGCCTAAATATTGTGTTCATCTATAAAACAGACTGTTGCCACTCAATGTTGTCTTCTGTTTCCACTTTTATATTTTCATGCACTTTATCTGTGATATAGAGCTGTTCTACCATAAATATAGCATAACGCATAAATATTTTTATCATATCTGTAATGGATATACTTGTTGTTGTTTTTTATGATGAGAGTTTCTGTTAAAATAAAAACAAGAAAAAAATACAACTTTCATGTTCATCAACACCAAATGAAGCCACAAGGTACTTGTCATATTCAGGAATTAAAATACTGTCTGCCTTTCAGCACTTATACCCTGTTTACTACAGCAAGACCAAAAACATTGAAATTGTCTAATAGATTAGTTAAAAACAGAGAAGGAAAAATCATTTATAGAATTTCTTTACACGCTAAATACAAGGAAAGAATTCTCTTGTTTGCATACAAGAAAAACAATAAAAACAGCAAAAAGAGTTTGTCAGTCATTTTTAATGAAACATACATTAGAGAAAGAATACTGCTTAAATACACACACACACACACACACACACACATATATATATAAGAAAAAGAGATAGGAATATATATATAAATATATATATATATACATACACACACACATATATATATATATTTATATATTAGAAAAAAGATAGGAATATGCATATATAAAATAGGCATAAATGTGTATGTGTATAAATAAATAAATATATATATATATATATATATATATTCATGAACCAGAAAAGATATGAATATATATATGTGTGTGTGTGTATATATATATATATATATATATATATATATATATATATATGTATATATACAGTGTAACCTGGATATAAGAGAGTTGTCGGGACCAGAGAAGAAGTCTCTTATATCCGGGTTTCTCTTATATCCGTGTTTGGTCTATTTTGTTTAGGTAACACAGGCTCTAATTTGGGACCAGAGAAAATCTCTTATATCCGGGGTTACACTGTATATATATATATATATATATGTTTATATATATATATATATATATATATATATATATATATATATAAGAAAAAGAAAAAAATATATATATATATATATATATATATATATATATATATACACACACATATATATATGCAAAAACATAGGAATATATATATATATATATATATATATATATATATATACATAAAAAGAGAGAGAGATATACAAAAAAGATAGGAATATATATATATATATATATATATATATATATATATATATATATAGGAAATAAAGATATCAGTTTGATGGTAAAACTTAGTAGTCAAGTCGTTTTGATAAATGCAATAAAGACTACAATTTTAGAAAATTGCATTCATAATTTTGTTTGGTGAAAGAGAAACTAAAAACCTAGTTAAAAAGAAACACACATGCACTAAAACTCAAATCATGGCAATAAATGATGTTTCTATGAAATATGAGGGTGCTGTTTTTTGTTAGAATTCCAGATTCTTTGAGAATACAAATAAAAACATATATTAGATACTTGCACCAAATGGTCAAACAGAAGAAACAGATACAAGAAATATTTTCTATGTCTCTTTGTATCTCTTGCAGAAGTCACCATAATGGATTGTAATATCTGTGTTTATCAGTAATTTGTATCATATATTGTTGGCAGCAGAATGTAATGCAGTAATTTTCATGAATAACGCCCACTTTATAATGGCATTTGCAGCAGATATGCAACTGTCAAATATTTGTAATTGTGTAGAATCTTTCTTCCCCAATGATATTCATCAAGTGGCTTTGGTTGCATAACTCAAGCAAAAGAGAATTCTTTGGAATGAAACAGTTTTCCAAGTTATCTAGCCATGATAGGTAATTGCATTTAGATCTGTCATATGCATTGGTCCAATTCAATTTCTGATTATAAGCATTGTCTTCCATACTCCTGCAAGTGGTTATAATGTTTGTCTTTTTTGTCTCTCTCATTTGCATATACATTTATATATATATATATATATTCATAAAAGTATATGCATTGTACATATGATATATATATATGAACATACTAGTATGAAAATTCTATAGATATATATGAATTTCTATGAGATGGTATAATTTTTAGATAAGCAACTAAATAACATATCTGTTATATATCATATCATTTAAGATATCTATTTTATGAGATGGGTTTGTTTTAGGAAAAACATAGATATTTACTTATTTAATTACAAAACTCTCTTTACCTTATTATGTGCTCTTGAAATTTGAGTTCTCTTTTTGATGTGTCCTTTTGTTACTGTTTTCTCTAAGAATTTGCTATTGCCCACTTGTTCAGTCTATGATATTCTCAGCATACTTTCATCCAACTACATTTCTGTTGCTTCAAGCCTATTTTTCACCTGTGTGGAGATTGTCAAGCATTCACTACCATTCAGAATATTATATGAGAGTCCAGTACTCTTTTCTTTTTTTATAATTAAATTTTCCTTCAGTATCTGTCTATATTTCTGAGATGAGGTGTTATGTACACTATTTACATTGTTTGGACTATCATCCTCATCTTTGTTGCCATATTCATTACAACGTTTCAGCCATTGTATGCTCCGGCCTTCTTCAAGTGGTTGGAATGTCGAACTGAACCCTTTATTTTGCTTGCTGGGGTAGACTGTTCTAGTTCCATGTGCCATGTTTAATGGATGTCAGTTATCAGTTACCTCCTGTTAATTCCCCTCTCCAAGTTCTCCAATGCCTTAACCAGGTATTGAGCTCACACTTTTTAGGTCCTGTCACTGGATCTAACTAACACCTTTATCTTCTGTGCCATGTGTTCTCAGTGGATAAAGGTGTTAGTTAGTTTTGGAAGGCATTTTTCACTATTCTGATGCAACTTCAGATTTCAGTGTTGCACTTTTTATTCTCTATTAAAACACTTCCCAGAAATTATTTATTGTACTTGTTTGATTTTGGTATCTCCAATTTGTAATTTGCATGTTGGGCATGTTTCTTTTGCTAATAATTCTGCATTATTTCTTCTTGTATTTGCTGTTTAGTGCTTTCTTCTCACTTTTTTCATTACATTCTGTAGGAGTCTATCTAGTTTCTTGTCTATATCTGCTATCAACATTGTGTCATCTTCATATTGTCTGTCGTTAAGAGTGTTGCCAACAATAATGAATCATGATGGAACTTCTAATTCTCTCAGAATCACCTCACTGTTTAGATTAAATCATTTCACTAAGAAGGTACATCCTTGTCTTACACTACTTTATATTTTTATATATTTGTTGAATTCATTTTATATCCATATGTAGGCAGTATAAGTCTGAATTATTCTAATGTCCTTCCCAAATATGTCATCATTACTTCATATTCTAACAGTTCTTTGTGATGTACTTTATCAAGTGCTTTTGCATAATTCATAAAACAACGGAACACATTCTTTTGTATTTGTATTGTTCTTTCTAATATCCCCATGCCCATAAATATCACATTCCTTATTCCAGTTATTCATTTTACCAAAAAATGGCCTATGAAGAACTGGAATAGAGAACACTATTTATAACTGCAGATTTGTGCTTTGTCTAGTCATAGGTTTAAAGCATGAATATTATGGAATATGAGGTGCATGTTAAAATCTTGTAGGAAGGTAATTGTTTATTTATGCTATTTACTAAGAAATTTGGTAATAATATAAGCTCAAGTCTTCTTTTTGCGATAGTCATAGTTCAGGTTTTCTTTTATTGGGAATCATATCAACTCAGATCATCTTGCAGAAATAATATCATCAGGGGTTTTCATTTACCAGGAATCATATGAATTCCAGTTTTAATGAATTTTGAGAATACTGCCAATTTTTTTAACATTAGATCAATAATTGCTACAAAGAAACTCCTTTATTTGGAGGATTTGCAAATATTATTTTGTTTTCATTTCGATGCAGAGTTGATTCAGTAATTATATTTTCCATGAATTTCTTCAAGTTGTAAGAGATTAAAAATTATTTTTACTTAATGCATTAAGAAGAAAGGAATTAAATAATTTTTATCTCCAACCTGAAATAATGATACATTCTTGAGAAAAGAAATACTTTATCATTCATGGGAATTCTTGTGATCCCCAAATCCAAAAGGATTATGACACTAGATCATTGCCTAAGAATCCAAGAGTACAAGCAATACATTTATTTTTTCAATGTGTACATTTAATGATGTTTCTATTGAACAACTGGAGAATTATTTAGTAAATATTTAATTAATTAGGAGAAGTTAATTATTTGTTGAACAAGGAACTCTGATTAAGATAATGAATTCTTAACTTTTCCAATTTCTTTTTACTCAATTAGTTTTTTTTAAATAAAGTCAATTAGGTAGGATTTCTTATAAATTAAGCATTAATGTTACTCTGAGATCAATTTCATTTAAGAAACTGTATTCATTTTCATATGCCTCAATATTATTAGCTAAATGACATAATCTTGCTCAAAGGAATTGAGCAAGCAATTTTGATTTAAATAGTCTTAATTAATACTTGGCCTGAGAGTTGAAAAAGTTTTCAATAGCTTAGTGTATAATGTTACTGATTTATTCATTTTTTAACGTGTTTTCTGAAGTCAATTTGATATTCA